>JAWWEE010000159.1:1641378-1779265 GCA_035221455.1 Xenops minutus
TTGCAGGTGGTGGTGAATGGTGCCATATTGAATTGGTGGGTGGTCACTAGTGGGGTTCCCCAAAGCTCAGTACTGGGCGAGATGAGTATCCTACAGTTTTCCTTGCCTTGTTGGGCTTTGAAGCAGTGTTGACATGTCAGGGAGCAGATGGTGGTTCATGTCTCTGAACTCTTCAGACAGGTCCACACTGACCTGTTCCCACAGCTCAGGGGGAGGCTTGGGGCTGAAATTTGGAACTGGAGCTGTTTCCACCCACCTCTCCTTTTCTCTGTTTACTCCAGCTTTGGCCTGAGTCACGCTGGAGAGATCCCTGGGGCTAGCCCAGAAACTGTTTGTGTCTGAAAAAAATCCCCTGGTGTGCTATTGCCAAATGAAGTGAGGAATAGGATGATCAGAGTGGTGGCTATTGGGACCTGCCCTGGGCAGTGCTGCCTGGCACCTGGGGTGACCTGGGACCCCCTCCTGCTTTCTATGCGCAGCGAAGGTCTGTGGTGAGGAGTTTAAACCTACAGCTGACAGGCTCGGCTTCTGTTTATGGGTCTTGTGAGAGCAGTCCCTGGGTTGGCTGGGGTATGCAGCTAAAAGCTGTGAACTTCGAGTTAGCAAACAGTGCGGGAACTGAGAAATACGGTTTTAAGTTGCCTCTTTGGACGAGGAATGAGGGGAAGATAGGGTCAGTACCCCACTTAAAAAGAAGGTTTTTGGGGAGGCAGAAGCATTGCAAGTGGCTGGATCTGTGTCTTGTGGTTGCACCCTTGAGCAGGGACTACTTCCCCCCCACCAGGCAAGGGATATAACATGCAGCGATCCCCCTGTTGCTGCTGGCATGAATCTGCTGGGAAGTCGCAGTTTATCTCTACCAAGTGATTTGAGAAGTGCTACAGGATGCCTCTCGGGAGCGGTGCCCGGGGCCGGATGGCCCCCCGTGTCCTGCGGGCTCTGCTGGCTGCGGCACCTTTCTGCCTTTTTTTAGCTCGGCTTAGCGAGGAAATGGGGCTCTCATGATGCCCGTGTGCCAGGCTGCACCCCTGTTTTCTGAGCAGCTCCGGAGGTGGCCCCAGTCCCCCTCGCAGCCAGTGCAGGGAGCGGCATGGGACGGGAATGACTGCTTGAGGTGCCAGCACTTGCTCCCGGGTACCACCAGGGTTACCAGCTCCACAGCTTCAAAAAATGCTTGGAGAAAAGTGCCCGGAGGCTGTGGAGGAGCAGGAATGCCTGGCACAGGTCTCTTGTCCCTTTATACCTGGAAAGGTCTGCTTCCCGTGGAGGGAGGAGGGCTGTGCTTCCCTGGGGAGGAGACCCTCCCCAGATCCACTGCCCACTTCCCCCAAGCTCCTAAACCTCTTGTCCCTTTATACCTGGAAAGGTCTCCTTCCCGTGGAGGGAGGAGGGCTGTGCTTCCCTGGGGAGGAGACCCTCCCCAGATCCGCTGCCCACTTCCCCCAAGCTCCTAAACCTCAGACCTCCACACTCAGCCAGAGGCACTGTCATGGTCCAGGGTGGGGGTCTGCTGGTGGACAGATGGTGAGGTGGCATATGGGGCTTTTGCTTAGGAAAGAAAAACAAATCTCCCTCGTCTTCTTTTTCATTGTGTCTAAAGTGGGGCTAAGTGGGATAGATTCCCTGGGATGGCTGGTGAGGGGCAAGGATGGAGAAAAACAGGGAAGATGAAGAGGAACAGGAAAAGGATGGCGGAAAAAAAACTATAAGGAAAGCAGAAGACTGTGCCGAGCGTGACTGGGGGAGAGGGGCCACGAATAGGCTTGCTGTGATGGACGTGAAAGCGGGATATTCATTCCCCCCTGCTCAGACTCTCACTGCCTCCCATTGCCACATCCTCACAGTTTCCTGGTGTTTCGACCTTAATGGGTTTCACAGCTGCCAGCTCAGTGTTATCCATCACAAAATAAAACAGCAACGCTTTAAAGGAACCCCAGCTTCAGAAAAAGCTGGTCTGAGGTGGGCAGGGAGGTAAGGGGAGCCACGGCATGGGAGCCCCATTTCTAGCTCTGATGGCTGTGAAGATCAGCTGGAGGGAAATGAAGAAGCCAAGTCAGTGAGGGCTGATGGAGGAGCCCTAAGGTTATTCTCAAAACCTGTATGGCTCTGTACCCTGAGCTGCAGTCTGTTATGCCCTCAAGTCTGTGCCACGTCTATGCCCAGGTGTGCCCTGGGTGTTCCCCAAGGGTCTTTGAGGGACACCATATGGATTGCGCTGAAAAGTGCAAAATGCCAAAGTTCTGTTAGGTGTCTTCTAGACATGCAAGAGTAGTGCACACTGGCAGGGAGAGGAGCTGTGTTGGCTTGCTTAAAATGTTAATTTTAAGACAACTGATGGGGGTGTTTTCTTGATCTTGGAGCCTGGTTTTTGAGCACCCGTTTCTGGCTGTGGCAATGTTTCCATTTCAGTTCAGGAGGAGCAAGGAGAGGGTGGCAGATGCTTTCCTGGAGGCAGCTTGACCAGTGTTTCACTTACTACTGTGTAAACCTCTGCCTGTGTAGGTGAATACCAGAGGGGGATTTTCTACCAGACACAAAGTGACTAGGTTTTCCTATAAAAACATCTGTGCAGAATGGGCCAGACACAGGTAGTTCAGGGGGAACTTTAACTTCTTGTAGGAATTCCTCTGCATTTATGAGTCATCATAAGATCATACAAAGAGCACAAATGAACTCATATTTGCAGGAGAGGTAAAGCTTTCCAAGAAGGAAACAAGGTCCTTTCCCATGCTGGGTAACATTTGGTACTATTTCATTCGCCAAAAGCTCATCAGGGTGGAGAACAGGATGGATTCATTGCTACTATTAGGAAAACAAAAATCCAAGAATTTGTGAGCTTGTAGAGATAGAAATGTGTCTGTGTCACACAGTGGCAGGTATCCTGTACAGCCGAGGGGATGATCAGCGCTGATGAGTGTGCTCAGCCTCTCAGAGGCTTGTGTTGAAGGTATTTGCTGTGGCTTTAGTGATGCTGAAGGGGTTCAGGGAGGGTGTTTGTGAATACGAGGGGGGAGCATGCATCGATCTTCACTGCTTTCCCAGTAGTCTCTTTTCGCTGGGACTCTTTCCTTACTTTTGCAAGAAAAGGAGGAACACCTGTAAACTCCCTTTCCCTCTCGACTTAAAGCTTTTTTTTCCCCCCCTCCTTTTATTCATTATCT
This sequence comes from Xenops minutus, assembly GCA_035221455.1. Taxonomy (NCBI): domain Eukaryota; kingdom Metazoa; phylum Chordata; class Aves; order Passeriformes; family Furnariidae; genus Xenops; species Xenops minutus. The sequence continues at coordinate 1,644,540 of JAWWEE010000159.1, forward strand.
CAAAGCACACTGCTCAGTTCTGCTTCCAGGGATCTGCAAGCTTGCTCTCAAACCTGCCTCTATCTTTACCTTAGTGTTTTCCACCCCAGAATACCAGATCTATTTTTTTTCTTCCAACTTCACTGGTAGTTCAGTCCCATTGCCGTTCAGCTGCTTGCAATCCCCGCACCTAGATGGTGTTATTTCCAAGCTTTTTACTCCATCCGGGAGCACTCCCTCTTTGCTTTTTGCTATGTTCCTCATGGTCCTGCGATTCCAGGAGCTGGGCCTTTAAGAAAAAACAGTGAAATTGGAGATAAAACAATAAGAGTTAACAAAACCACCCACCCTTGAAATCCTCCTGGTGGTTGTAATAGATTATCTATTTAAGATGTGTTTCTTTTAGCAGTTGGAGATAGTGGTGGGAAATGATTTCACCTCCCCGGGTGACTGCAAACAACTAGGAATGCTAAAGAGCTATTAATCTGCCCCTTTGAAGAAGTGCCCTCCTTCTCCCCTAATCTCAAGTGCCTATCCAAAATAGACGGGCACTTGCAAGGTTTAGGAGACCACAGCCAGGGTCCCTTAATGTCAGAAGAGGTCTTGCTTTCTCTTCTGTGTCCACCCGTGTCAGCCCTGTCCTGTTATGCTTGCAGTGAGTTAACCCATGGGGAAACCCCATGCTGGCTTTACTGCCATTCCCAGCACGTTTCAGCCCGACCCGCTGGCCTTGCCCTCTTGCAGGCAGAGGGTTTTCCTCTTTCCTCCATGCTCAGTGGTGTGCGATGGCTCCCTAAATACCCAGAGCTGCACAGTCAGAGCTGGTCAGCTCTGGCTCCAGCGCTGGTGAAGGCTTTTTCAACTACAACATTCCTAGGTGTAGGGGGAAGGTGCAGCTGTTATGTCACTGGAAAACATGACAGGCAAGAGCAAGCCGGCTCTGCTGACAAGGCAATCCTCTCCACAGGAAGTGTTTTCAGTGTTTCTGCCAAGGCAAGAGGGAGCCAGGTGCTGCTCTTGGTGTTGCATGCTCCAGGTATCCCCGAGGTGAAAAAGCAAACCCCAGATCCAAGGAAGGAGATGGCAAACCCTGGATTCCCAGAGCCCACCTTCTTTTAATTTTGCTTACAGGAGTTCATCTTGGCCTAAAATTGAATGGTTTTGTGTTGTCTGGGAATGAAGGTTTTACCTTGAAAAGAGTTTTTAGAGGGGAGTCCATTTGTTTTGCTCTCCTGAGCAAAGCCAGCTTCTTATGCTGGATCAGGCAATATTGTACACTGTGGTAATGAGGGAAGCAAAAAAGGCCAGAAAATTTTGTTTCACCATCTCAACCCAAAGTTAAACTGAGTTCTCCAGAAGCCAAGGATTTTTCTTTTTGTGGCAGTCAGTGTTTGTTTAATAGTCTGCTCTGGAAGCTGAACTCCAGACACTCCTAAATTCCTGGTAGGGTTTGCCCTGGAGGGGAGCAATCCCACGGCACCACTGCCCTTTGCACTCCCTAGGGATGTGCAGAGCTCTCGGGCTCAAGGAAGGCACCAGGGATGGGGAAAATGCTAAATGCTGGTGGGTACCAGATGACTGATGGTCATAATGCACAGCGCTGTGCTCCCAGCCCTGCCCAGCAGCACCCACACCTCCCTCCTGAGGGGCCCCTCCATCCTTGAGAAGGCTATTTCAGTAGTCCCAGGTCTTTCCACTACTCTGACCCTGCAGATAAAGTCTCGGGGAAATGTTATCGCTCCTGTTCCGTTCCCGGTTATGCTCAAGTCCTGCTGGGTCATCACTTCCCTGATAAGTCTAGTTGTGCTCCTCTCCTTGTGTGCTGGCACAGCAACCCAGCCAAGTCCTCCTGCAGCACACCCAAAGTCAGCTGCTCCCCCTTAGCCCACCAGTGACACTGCACTTGATGGGGCAGGGATTTGTTCCGTGTTTCCTTGCAGATTTCTGTCCTTCAAGGGGCCCTGCTGCAGCCAGGGTGTTTGGACCCTTGCTGGTTAGGAAATGACTTTCTGCTCCTGCCTTTGCAAGCCATCACCCCTCCCTTTGCTGAACCCAAGTCCCAAACATGGGAAACCCACCTAAATGTGGCAGTCTCGCATTGAGACATTTTGGTTGGCACTTGTGTGGATGGAAGTGGGAATGTGTATGCCTACATACCAGCGTGAGTATCCAAATAAAGGCTCCTATGTCCTGTTTGTGCCCATGTTTGACTATTAGCACAAAGTGATTCAGTGCTGCAGAGCTGTGCCATCAGAGGGATAGCAGCTAGATGGGAATGTGCCCAAATGCCAAGATTCACATATCAGTACTTTTAAACTGAAAAGGTAAACACAGATAAAGTGCTCTATGGGAACTGGCAATTCTCTCCTGAAACCCTCTCCTCAGCCTGGTATCAAATCAACTTGCTATCAAAACATTTCAGTCTACCATGCAAAATGAAGCTCTGAAAATATCCAATTTCTAGTCAGTCACAACAATCCTTGCTGCTTTTGACTTGCAATAAGGAAGCCAGTCATTTCAAAGTGGGAATAATGGAAGTGTTCCAGACAGTTCTGCCTTCTCTCATCCAGGCAGAACCAAGTTGCTTTCTTTTGTTCCTCTCTAAAAGGAATTTCCCCCAAACTGATGCCTTCTTGCAGGCAGGTGTTTGGTTACTTGTGAAAATTTCTATATGATCCTGGGCATGGGCTTCTGTTGTGCCCAACATAAGCCTATTTCTCTTGGAATGTTGGCCCAGTTGTGAAGTAGGTAAAACAATAGGAAGGTGTACCCAGGATGGGAAGCTGGACTTGAGGGTTATAAGGGAAGGGGGAGTGACTCCTTAGCACAGGCACTCCAGCAGCTCAGCTTTCCAAAATCATCTCAAATCATTAACCAAGTATGGTTCGCAGGCATTAATGAATAACTTTTTTGAATTGATTTGCATTTTCTTCAATAAATTACAGCTATTTTAATAAAGTCTGTGAGGGGTGGTGAGGATGCTGTCCCTAAAGCACATTTGGCTCAGGACATGGGTTAATTTTAATGACATTCCAGTGAGGGAAGATTTGGTGACCTCAGGTAGACTCTACTGGCCCTTAGAGAGATACACAGATGGGCCCAGAGAGCAGGAGACTAACATACTGGCACCATTAGAAATCCAGACTCATGGGAAATGAACATTTTGACCCAATTTCACATTGTGGAAGCTCTTGTTAGGTTTTGTTGTGTTCTGCACTTAGAGAAAAGTTAAGTTTCATAGCCTCTGAAGGTTTCAGGAGATGCTATTGGTATTTTTAGTTCCCCTTTAGCCATGATTTTTTGGTGGGACCCTTCTGTCATGGAGACACCCCTATCTGTCCAGGTGTCTCCATGAGCCAGAGGAGTCTGCTGCAGGGGGGAAGAGTACCTGCTTCAGGTCTTCATTTTTTTGTCTGCTGAGTGGATCTTCTGAGAAATGCAGCTTTTTCACAAGGACACAGTCACCAACTTATTTGCCACTGCTGGCTCTTGGTTTTGTAATGCCTGTAAGGACCACATTTGGAGGCCATTACGAAACTCCCTAGCCTGCTTTCAATCAAACCCCACATTTCTAGTTAAATACTATGAACTTTAATGCCTTTCTTCGTTCCCAAACTGTTCTGCCCTGTCTTTCCCATCTCTTGGGCAGCATCCCCCTCAGTCCCGCTTTTCCAAGAATTTGAGGCTTTGGTTTTGATGGTCTAAATTAATCCTCTTTCTGTTTTTCCTCTCTTGACAGAAATTGAAGTTCCACTTGCCAAGACATCGAGAAGTTCGAGACACGCACCAGGGATGCAACTGCCCAGCAGGTAGGGATGTGGGACAGCTGGCACTTTAGAAGGAGCTTTTTTGCCTACATCTCATTGGAGGCTTTTTTTTTAATGTTGTGCTATGTATGAATGCAAAGTTACGTATGTTTGCATAACAGTGTGCTGGAGGTATAGGATATTGACGTGGACATGTATACAACAAATTCAGAATGTGTGTAAATATAAAGATATGACAAACAACAGGACAAGTGGCAGACACCCAAGTGCATGTCTAGATAAACAAGAAAGAGGGAAAGATGCATCTGAAAGGCAAAGATTCCCAGTGATTCTAGACATCAGTGTTGAAGGGGACAGGGCTGCTCTTGGGAGGTGTATCTTTCTTAGCTGATTTCAGAAGGTTTGAGACACATAAGCTAGACCCAAAACTGAAGCTGAATTTTGGGCCAAAATGCCTCTGAGGCGAGAAGATTTGAATTCCTTGGTGCTCTGCCATTATCTGAGGCATCTTGCAGAATAACAGCCTTCTGCTAAAAGTGACCATTTATGAGGGGGCTCAATGAAGTGGTCACCCGAGGTCCCACTTGTATAACATACAGAAATATTATGGGATTGCTTAATTGCATTATGTTTTTAATCATGCTAATATCAAAAGGCTCTTTGAGACACATCTTCTGAAGTGGTTTCAATACAATAAGTGACAAATTGCTATGGAAGAAACATTTGTGAATGGCATTTCATTCCATAACTATAAATCATTCGGCCTTCCTCGTTGTTTTTGATGCATTTGACTGTGTAGAAAAATAAAAGAGAAGTGCCAGCTTCCACTCACATCTAAAGCTGAAGATTTGGGAGAGTTTGAATTTGTGTATTCAAACTGGGTATTTGAAGCTCATTTTGCAGAGAAAGAGGCAGGGAAAGCTGTGTCTGAATGAGCACGTGAAAGCAGCATTTCCATTTTCTGTGTTTCCTCCTTTGGTTCTCTTTGGTGCCTAATGTGAGGTGTTTGACACTGTCTGGTGGTACACATCTCAAAGAGTATTTACATGTGGTCAACAGCAGGATAATGGTGGATTAAATTACAGAGGTAATTGTCTTTGCTGCAGGTAATGTCTCAAAATCACCATATTTAGATCTGAGTACAGACATAGGAGGTACAGTCTCTTGCCACGCTAAAATGGCTTTGCAAGGTGGCAGCTTGTAAAAGCAAGAGGTGAAGCTGTAGAGGTTTATGATGGAAAAGAACTACAATCCAGCATCTAGATTTGTAGAACATGGGTAAAAGCCTGATTTGACTAGTCTGGATCAGGACTGTTGGACTTTCTTTTTAGCCCCAGAAAGAAACAGCAGGAGCTATTTTGGTTTAAATTTAAAAGACAGTACAGATGAAATGCCTTCTAAGTATCTGTTCTCTAAAGAACAGATCAAAACTGGGCTCTGCTGTTTTTAAATATCAAGCTTTTTCCTCCAATGGGAACACAAATCATAGCCCTACTCCATTTTCAAGTTCTTGCCTAGACTCGACATATAAATGCCATAAAACCACAGGAATGAATATCCTCCTGGTGTTTCTGAGCCATCTTGGAGAAGGAAATTTAGAACTTGAATGCAGAGCAGAGAGAAAAAGAGAGTCACTGATTTTTGAGGCCATCTAAATGTGACCCCCTTGCACCATATGTGTGATAGATGAATCACCCAAGGATTTCAGCATCATGATAATTTTACTTGGTTACAGACCTCAGCAGAGGTCGGTGATGGATTTCTCATAACACTTAGGTACCAAACTTAGTATTGCTGAATCAGGAGGCCAATAGTTCAGGAAGGTTCAGGCTTCCCTTTTGCCTGTCAAACTTGCTCATCTTCATCAAATATTCTACAGATACAGAAACTACATGTAAAATTTTCCCCCACCCTGTCAGCTAATCTGTCAAGGGAAATAAAACCATGGTCTAAAGCTGATGTTGTGGCAGGTGAAGTCTTGATTGGCTTGGAGCAGTGTAGAAATGAAGGCACCTTCAGCTGGCTGCGGTCTTGTCTCAGACCTTTTGCTCCAGAGTATCTCTCTTTGGTCTCCAGGCTGATGCAATTCAGGCCACCTGAATGCACTATTGTGCTGTTTCAATGTGGTCTCTCTTCCAGCCTGGGGACCTTGGGAATCCTTTTCCCCGACGTGTTTTCCCCTTGTGTTTAAAATGCCCCAGGGACCAGACAACGTGACTTTAGCGGGACACCAAGGTATTCAGAAGCGTCAAGATGTTGCAAGACTTGGCGCATGCCCATTGCTTCTCACTGGCCCACTTGACTGCCTATAAACACATCATGCTCCTCAGCAAAAATAAATGTTTATCAGAAGTGACATTTGAGTTCACCCCGGACTGCGAGCCAGGTCCCTGCATGGCAGAGAAGGGGAAAAGGAAGACAAGTTCATTCGCTGACCTGTTCAGTGCGGATGTGGAGGTCCAGGGCAGTGTCACCCATTGCCATGGAAGAGCTTCAGAACACATAGGGTTGTGAATGTTCATGTTTTGGAAAAGCTGGGAATAGGAGAGCAAGAAGGTTGTGAAGTGTGACTGTGCTGTGGATATCTGAGCGTGTATGATAAGGACCATAGGAATAACATGGCCAGGAAAACAGCACAGCTGTTTTTATAGCAGATGATAAGGAAATATAAGTTTCCTTTGACTGGGAAGCTGCTACTTCAGATCACTTGGACTGGGGGTGGGTGTGACTACCTGTAATGTGTTGCTATGGGCTTTTCCAGTGGTGTCTTTGTGCAGAGGACACAGCCTTTAAGTTTAGCACAACCTTTCTGGGTAAGCAATGACTCTGTTCTCTTTGTCTGATAGATCACCTGTGTGATTCCTTTTGTCCCCACAGTCTGCCAGACTGATGTGGGCCAACTTTGCACAGGCTGGGAAGGAGACCCCAAGGTTCAGTGATAGCAATAACTGTACCCAGCTATTCATCACCCCCAGACCCTACAGTGTGCTGGGGCCAAGTGTGGGCAGGGAGGTCAGCACAGGTTTTCGTCTGAGGGTTTTTGCATGCTGGGGCAGACTGAGGGAGTTTTTCTGGGGCTGAGCGGATGCTTTTCCATATGGTGTGTGGATGTGGTTGAGAGCTACCTGAGGCTGGGGGATCCTCTTACAGCCAACTGACTGCCCTTGATTTCATCCATGTAGTAACAAAATGCTGTGAGGGGAAAGCATTGTGTTTCAAGTTGACAGAGGAAAATATCTTAAGCTTTCTATAGATCAGGTCTAATCTAAGATTTCCTTAGATTTTTTCCTTAAATCAGGTCTAATCCTGATCCAGTTGCAGATCCAGACTGTGTCTGCCTGGACAGCCTCAAAAAGCCAGGGATTACACCAAAATCCCTTCCCACAGCCTTCCTGGCAGAGGTGGGTGCTTGTGTATTTTGTATATTGTGATTCTGTTAGTCCTTTTCCATCTTCCTCTCTTCAGCTCTGGTCCCCACGTGGCTGTTTTTCACTCTGCTGGCTCTCTGCTCTGGTGTTCACTATCCCTTAAAAAAGAAAAAAAAAAGAAAGCTGGCTGCTTTCTGTCTGCCCCCACAATGCTTGTTTTGGTCCAGTTTCTCCTTGGGCAGGTTGGGAGCCTGTGGTGCTGGAGGCGGTCAGCCGTGCAAGCGGGGAAGCAGCTCAGAGGGATGCTGAATGACTTTTCCATCCCTCCCTGCGGCAGCACTTTGGGGGCAGAGGAGGGACCTGGGCTGCAGGAGGAGGCAGCTCTTGGGATCTGGGACTGGCAGTCAGAGGGAGGTCATACAATCCTGTGTACCTCTTGCTGTTACAGGGGCTTGGAGGGTGGTGTGGGGCAGCTGCAAGGATTTTGGCATTGGCTGGGAACTGGGGTATTCTCGGGAATGTCTGTGAGGCTTTGCAAAGGAATGTCCCCTGGACATTTCTTCTCATACAAAATTTCACCCGCATTCCCTGTTTGCCCCAGCCTGGGGTGCAGGGAAAGCTGCTTGGCCGCTCTTCAGCTGAGATTGACCTTACAGGAATTCCGGGAGGAGATGCTGCAACTCAAAAATGCTGCGGCTGTTCCCCCTCTTGCAGGGAGCCCTGCAGGAGCCAAGGTGTTGCGGTGGCCCCAGTTGCACCCAAGGAATGAGTGCCACATGTTGTGCACACTGATCCAGGCATTCTGCTCTCCTCCTTGGGTGCACCCCTCCCATGCTGTCCAGACCCCTTGGCACTCTGGCAGCTGCTGGAGGAGGCCAGCAAGAAACAGCGTGAGGCTGCAGCTGGGCTCTGGCTCCCACCCAGGATGTGTCACCCAGAGCCAGCAGGGCCAGCTGATGGGAGGCGACAGGATTTCCCATGTCCCGACCCTTGCCTGGCCCACAGGCAGCTGCAGAGGGAGGAAGAAACCCTGGGAAAGGCAGGATGACGGGAGTGGTGGGGATGGCTGGAGCAGGAGGAGACCCCTGGGCAGCATGGGCTGAGACTCAGCCCTGTGGTATGCAGGCAGAATATTGCATCCAAGTGGATGCATCCATTTCTCCCTTGGGATTCATGTCTTCTCTCTAGATGTCTCTGTGGAGATAAGCCAAAAAAGGGGACAGTACCTGAGTCCTGCCTGCTCCCCACATCCTAGCTGGCGTGCTCCTCTCTTGCCAGATGGTTTTCATGGCTTTTATATTTTCTTGCTGTCATGTTTAACAGGGTCCTTTTTCATCTTGCTGGCACTGCTTGGACAGATCATGGAATCATAGATTGCTTTAAAAGATCTAGTTCCAGCCCTCTGCCATGGGCAGGGACACCATCCACTAGACCAGGTTGTGCCAAGCCCTTTCCAACATGGCCTTGGACTCTTCCAGGGATGGGGCAGCCACAACTTCTCTGGGCACCCTGTGCCAGTGTTTTAATGCTGCTTGGGGGCTCCCATGAGGTTAAAAGCCTGAATACTGTGGTGAGCACTGAGAGGTGGAGAAGGTGTTTGGGATCCCTGGTGTGAAAGGGTCACTCCAGCTATTTAAATATCAGCAGCCATGAGCTGTGTCAGAGGCTCTGGCTGAGAGCCATGGGGAGGTGGGAGGGTGCAATGAAACACTCATCTCTGTGGCTCTCCTGTCAGGAGGTGCAGTGAACTAGTTGAAATGCTATGGTTTTGTGTTTGGATCCCTTTTCAGGATGGTAAGTCAACTAGTCCTTTCTATGCTGACTGTGCAAAAGGTGTTTTCAGCTTTGAAAGTGTCTGAACGCAGCTTTTTGACAAGCGCTAACAAAAAAATCAGAAAAGAGGACTTTTATCTCAAGCAGCGACTCCTTGCCAAAAGTCCTGAGCTTTCTGAATTGCCTGTTTTCCCTTGAATGCACTGGCAAAGCCCTCGTGGCTAGGCTGGCTGGAGAGCTGGGGTCTGGAGGGAGCAGTGCCTGGGCTGCCAGGGATGGGCACCCGGCACCACCACAGCAGCACGTTGCTGTGTCAGAAAATGTGATTCTCTGGCACGCCATCCCCCCGGCACATCTGGAACTAAAACTGCAGCATAATCATTGCTTAAATAGTGTTCCTCTTTTTCCCCCCCCCTCTCCCCTTTGTAAGACATCTCCCTGGGAATTCTATTATTCCTTGAAATTTAAATATATTCCCCCATCCACATTTTTTGGGCCCTCCAGAGTATACACACACTTCAGCCTGGAAGGTTGCTCATGCGCCCTGGCCTGCTGGCTGTATTTTGGGTTGGGGTTTGTTTGGTTTAGACATACTGTTGTTTCATTTGTTTTGAAGATGCAAACCACACAATGAATTCCACGGATTCTGTGAGCAGTTATGAATAGACGAGGATGAACAATTCAGGAAAACAACAAATAGCTTGTTTGGTCACTTAACTCTCTTTCTCTGAACATGTAGGCTGCTGTGCTCTCACACAACTGCTTGGAGTGGCTCGAGGAGTCACCCCCACCTTGGCTTTTGTCACCTGGGGGTTGCCACATCCATGGTGAGGGACAGTAAGAGGAAGCAAGGGTGATGTTCCTTATGCCTCTAAGCACCATCTCATCCGGCTTAGTCTGCATATGGGATTTAAACTGACTTTATTAAGGAGTGTTTAATTGATCTTAATGAACCTGCTGTTGTTGTCTCAGTGCAGACTAGGAGGGCTTGTGTATACCATTAATACAGCTGTGACTGTGGCCTGGGCTGCAAAGTGGGTGGAGGACTTAGAACATCCCTGTGATGCTACCATGCTGATGGAGTTTGGATGGCAAAAACCTCTGCCTTTCCCTCTGCATCCAAAATGTGGTTAGAAACAGCCAAGGCATTGAAAAGGGAGGCCACTGAGGCACAGCGATGGGCACAAGTGCTCTGTAAGAGGGTGGCCTGTTTTTTTACACCCTTCTCCTTATTTATATAATTCCCACTTGCCATTCTCAGGCCTGTGTCCTGCACACCCCAGTGCTCTTCTCTTTGTCCTTCTATGGGCCTTCTTATTTTAAACTTCTTATTTTAGGCTTTTTTATTTTAAACTTGCTTCCTTCAAACACACAGAATTGCTGTGGGACTTTCTCTCTGGAGGCTGAGCTCTGCCCACAGGTGCAAACAGGTGAACATCTATGTTCAGGTCTGCTTGAGTCTTGGTGGGACAATCATTAACTTTAAAGCGGCTTGTATATTATAGCCCACATGTTATATCCCAGCCCTGGATAAACCTTGGTTGTTCAGTACAGCCATTCTCCATGCAAAACCAGGGATAAACTAACCTCTTCCCCAGGCAGAGAACGGTGCAGAGAGAGACACTGAGGATTGAATGGAAAAGCTATTTCAGAGCAGACACCTGGCACAGCGAACTCCAGCCCAAAGCACAGATTGACGCAGCAGAAAAGCATTTTGGCTGTGCTGATTTTTATCAGGTAGTGGTCTCTGTGACCTTTACTGTCCCTGTCCAGGCCAGGGACCAACAGGTTGCCTGTGGGGCAGCTGGGGGGGCACGTCGAGGGCTGCAGCAGGGAGCTTCTGCATATTTGATGGGTTTGTGTACAGATGTTTGGTAGGAGTGTTTACACCATTGCGTGCCTGTGCTTACAACGTATATGGTACATATGGGCATAAATCAGCGCCTTGACAAAGCGAGGCAGAAACATCCCAGCTGGCTGAGGAAACCCGAGGAGCACATTGCGCCGCTACTGTAGGGCGACGGCTTTGATTGAGCACGGGCGTGCTACCGGGGTTGGGGGATCTTTTTCCCAGTCCCATGTGTGTGCACATGGCCGGGATGGTTTGCGTCAGTGTCTGACGCACATCCGGACCCCACGACGTGGGTCTCGCGTGTGCTGCCCGTGCTGGCAGCTCCGGGGGGAATGAGGGTGAGCCGTACGAGCCTGGCGGGGCGCGGTGCCCGGTGGTGTCTGAGCCCCTTGCGCAAAGCATGGGGCGCCCGCCAGCCGGCAAAGAGCGCCATGGGTACCCGGGATGGGCCAAGGGAGGCGTCGCAAGTGCCAAGTGGCTCTCTCCAAAGCTGTTTGCATATGGATTTCTGCTCTGGTGCCAATGCGAGGTGCTGCCACGCGGTTGAGGGCGATGGGGAGGTAAAAATATGGGCTGGTGGCAGGATGGTTTGCTTTGGTGTCCCTGCGATGGGGCAGAGAAGGGCTTTTACAGTGGGGTGTAGAGGCCAGTGAGGAGTCCTCCTCTCCAGGGTGTCTGGTTGCGGTGTGGTGATACACGATTCCCTCTTGGCTTTTCTGGGCATCCGCCCACACCTTTCCCCTGTGGGCACCAAGGACCAGGCTGACCCCCTGGTGCCCAAGGGTGTCCCAGGATGCAGATCAACAGGAAGAGTGGAGGAGCAGCTTTCCTTCCCCCCGGATCGCCTTTCATCCCTCATGCCAGGCTGAGGCCACAGGTACGCTGATGGTACAGGGGCAGAGGCAGCCTTAAAAAGGGAGAGGTTGCATCATGCGGGGCTGGGCGGGCTTTGGGAGGCAGAAACCTCATCTGTTAAACACATACCTCCCCCCCTCCGCCAGGGAACATTCAATCCTCTCTTTGATGGACGTCCAAGAAAATACTTCTTCCACATCCTAAACTTGTTAGCACCAGTTAATCATCTTAACCTTCTTCCCCTCCGAACACACACACCAATGAGTTTCCCATCGCTGGCAGCTGTTAAAGACGTAGCGATGCTTTTTGTACCGCCCTTCACAGGCAAGCGTGCAGCCACTAATTATTAAACATCCCAGCTGCCCCCAAGGTGGGAGAGCAGAAACCCACGTCTTGTGCTGAAGCTGCTTCCAAATGACTGTCCAACGAGTCACTTTGAGGCTGGATGCACTTGTTGCAGCTCTCCCCTCCCAGGAGCTGGACCAGGTCTCTGCCCCTCTGTGCTCTGCCTCTGTCACATTTGTAAGCATTGCAAAAGAGAAGCTCTGGAAAATATCTGTCTGCATTAGAGGGATGCTCCAACACATCCCAGATTAATGCTGCAGAATGCCAGCGGCATGACAATCAGAGGGTTGGAGAGATGTGCTCACAGGGTGGGGTCTGTGCCATGCAGCCTGGTGAGGGGCAGGGGCTGTGGAATGACACCTGCTGACTGTACATCTCCATTTCATCTGGCTCTTTCTCCCCTCTCCTAAAAGGAAATCCCTTTGTTGCCCATTGCATGCCTTTGATTTTTCCCTCCAAAATAAGCTTGTGTTTCAGACAGAGGAAAGGTGACTTCTTGATGCATCCATCCCCTCTGCAGTGCCTGTGGCTCTGGTGGGGCAGTGATGCCCTCTGATGCTATCTGCCTCTTGCTCATGTGAGCCCCGCACTTGCACGGGCTCACTGGACCAATTCACCCCCTCGCTCCCCACACCAGGTCTGGGATGATTCCTGCCCTGCTTGCCCATCCCATTCCAGCCTGGCTGCTGAGGCTCGGTGTCTGTTTCTTCTTCCTGCAGTGTCTTGGGTGAGCAGCATCGCAGATGGACTGTGCAAGGAGGAGGTAATTAAATCAGTGTATTCCCCAGGGAGGGGCAGCTGATTAACAGCACATTTTCCCCGTGCTGGGGGCTGAGACACACACAGTATCAATCCATCGCTTGCCTCACTCCTCTCCCTTAGGATGTCTGGTTTTTTTCTTTTTGCTTTTCTTTTTTTTTCCTTTCTTTCAAAGAGAAGATGAAGATTATATCAGCTGAACTGGAATCTGAACTGACAGAGCTTTGTGCGAGGGACTTGTTTATTATGATTTGGTGTTGCTCTGGGCAGTGTGTGCGCCTCGCTGGGGACCACCCAGCTATCCCAGCCCCACCAGGCTCCCCTTGCCGTGCGGCTCAACCAGCAGCAGGTAGAGGACCACGGGGCTGCTTTGCCTTTGGGGAAGGGGTCTTCCAGAGGATGAATCTGGTTCTGGAATGTGGCACTGGGTGGATGCGGCCAGATCCTGGTGGCTGCTCTTTTCTTGTCCTTCGCCTCTGTCATCTGCTGCTGCTGTCCAAGGGAGGGGATGTTGCTGGAGGCAGTGGCAGCTGCTGGGAGTTGTGCATTGGCCTCGTCCCTAGTGGAGCTGAAGTACACAATGGGCTGTTTTTTTTTTTTAAATCCTTTTTTTTGTTTAGTTTTTAAATATTAGCTCCTTATTAGAGTGATTTTTGGCAGCAAAGAGGGAGTAATTACGTCTCCCAAAACAGCAGTCATTACCTACAGATTAACGTCCCCTGAAACCCTACTATATACAGGTGCCACACAGATGAAAAAGGGTTGAAATCCCAGAAACACCCCACAGAATTTATGGGTCCGTGGCACTGCCCTGGCCACAGCAAGGGAGCCTTATCTCAGGTCTCTGCATGCCAGCGAGTGGTGTACCTGGTTCTGACCTGTCAGAAACCCAGGGAGAAGCTGTGGTGTTGTGAGGCTGTTTGCCATTCCCTGTACAGCGTAATTTAACGTGGGATTAAAAACAGAAGGAAAAAAGAGGGGTAAAACCCCATCTTTTTTTGAAAGATGTAGCCTCATGTTTCTTAGTTTACCCCCAATTCATGTGTGTGGTGATCTTTTCGGTGATCGCTTATGGGCGATCTGAGTGCTTATAGAAAATGCTTTTTTTCGGGGGGAGGAGATGAGGGTTGTCAGGTGTGGTTGTGAATATTTCTCTCCCAGAATTCCCAAGCCATCCTGGATAGATCTCCAGGCTCTGTTATTGCACTGTCTTAATGGGCAGGGTCCTGTGGGTTTTTTTGGGTCGGTGATGGGAAGTGCCTCTCAAGTCCTTTAGGAAGGGAAGCTACAAACATGTGACTCTTGGATTGAGGGCTGGTGTGGGGCATGCACTGTCCCTGGCCCCACGTGGTTTAGCATGTCTTCAGCCATTCCTCCCTCCTCCACATGGGTTGTTCCACGTGCCTTTCCCATGCAGCAAACTGCTGCAGACCTTGTTCCTCATTCCTCCTCTTTGCTCTCCTTTTTTTTTTTCCCCTCCCCCTAAAACTGAGGATTTCCTGTTTTGGTAGGACTTGGGCTTCTCTAGCAGTGGCTGAGAAACCTCAATAGTTTTTTACCAGGTGTACTATGCACCCCATGTACTTTGGAGAAGTTTCTCTCTAAATATAGTGCCCTTTTCCCCTTGTGCCCTCAGGGCCTTTCCTTTTGTCTGGGAGGAAGAGCTTCAGAGTAACTAGTTTCTAAACTTGCTTGGTTTTCCTCCAAGTTATGTTTTAATAACATAACTCTGGGGAGTTATGCTCTGGGGAGAGTTAAGCTCTGGGGAGAAGGGAAGATACCTCTTTTCCATCTTCATTGTGCTCTCTTTTCTTTTTGAGGTTATAATCGGATCTCTCGCTACCTTAAAAAATAACAACTTGTATGCCTAAATAAGAAAAATCTTGCCATCTCAAACAAGGTGGAGGTTCTGACAGAGTTTAGCAAACCTATTGAGGCAAATTTGCCATGTTGAGAAGACAAGAGAATACAGGTGCCTTCCAGACCATGCTCAGTGGGAGGCAGCAGTTGGTTGGGGTTATTTTTTGCCTTTCTCTCCATAATGTGTGCTGTGCAGAGCATCTGGTTTCAGCACTGGAGGAGGCAGGGAAGGGATCTGCACGCTCAGTTCATTCTAGGTAAGGGAAGCTGTGAGTCCTTCACCCCTGTGAGCCAGTGCGGGTTGTCTCCATATGTGCAGCTGTCCTAGCTTGGCTCCCACCAAGCAGAGCCCAGCATAAGAGTAGCCAAGCTAAGCCAGCCTCTCTGAGTTCAAGACTTGCTAAGAAAGCATCAGCTAGATTTGGATGAATGAATGAATGCTCTCCTCCTTCCTGCACCATAAAACACTCTGAGCAAACCCACTTAGGCTCATAAACCCCGTCACGTTTTTCCTTTTGAAGGGACTAGCATCAGCCCCACTCTCCTCCACATGCTCTGTTTGGAAGGAAAGCAGCGCATCAGGAAAGAGCCTGAAGGAAGAATTTATGGTGTCTCTAATTAGTCAGTTTGTTCCATCCTTGAAGGAGAGGATAATGAGCGACAGGGGTGCATTGCTGGCCTCTGGAGGAAGAGTGATGTGGCTTAGGCTCATGTCCAACTGCTGATAGGATAATTAGTGGTAACTGGGAGCTATCAATCATGTCGGGTGGAAAAATGTCTGGTCTAAAGGAAAGACCCTCCCAAACATTTTCATAACTCAAGAGGGTGTGAGACAGGGTCTGGAAGACAGTACTGGCAGTCCATGAGGTATTTGAGGAAGGAGTCTATTAAAAGATAAATTGAACACAATGGTCTTTTGTTCGTCCCTGGGTAGGTGACAGAATTTGCTCTTGTAAAAATTGCAAAGTATTTTGGAAGGAGGAAGGAAGAAGAAAAGAGTTAGCAGATGGAAAAGAGGGAAGAATAACAAGAATCAGGGGGAGAAAAAAGTGCACTAGTTATTAAAATCAGCTGCTAATTGCAAAAATTATTGAGGAAGAAAATGAATTACACAGTTTGAGAAGTAAACAAAAAGTCATTTGCATTTTAAGTGCATGATCAGAGATTTTGTTTAAATAATTATTAGCTATAGTAAGGTCCAGCTTTCTACTTTTCCCAGATAGCCACGTTACGAGAGAGATAGTAATTTTGGTCAGGAAGTAAAAATGACGTGGATTTTGTTTTTTGCTTCACCCAGCCATGGTTTGCTTTGGCCAGTTTTTCCCTGTGGTTCCTTCCTAATTCTGCAGCTCTCTGAGGAGCAGGACTTGTGCAGGGCATGGCTGAGTGCTGAAGAAGTGGCCAGCTCCTCTATGGAGCAATGTCAGAGTCCTCCTAAATAACCAGCTGCAATTTTCAAACTGGTCTGGATCTCCAGAGCTTTCAGATACCATCTCCTTGTTCCTGGTATGGAATAGGATGTCTTAGAGAGTGTAGGGTGGGATCTGTAGAGCGATTATCAAACATCTACTCTGCCAAGAGTAGGGTTTTGTTGGAGTGGTAACTTGTTGCATTGGCATATGTGTCTTTAGATTTAGAGTTGTGAAGTGCTTCTGGAAATGTCCAGGTGTTTGAGATGGATTTCAAAAATGCAGAAGGAGCTGGAGAGTTGTTGGGGTAGTGCCACTGGGGAGCAGGAAATGGGGAAGAAGTTGAGGAAACTCAGCAGCACAGCAGGGAAACTGCTACAAAAGCATGAGTTGAATCCGTCCCAGTGCGAAGGAGTTACAGGAAGGGATCAGCTAAAGAAAATAACAAACTCCTCAGCAAGCTGAAATTCAAGACAGGAGAAAAGTAAAGCTGAAAGGATTTAAAATGTATGGGTATGCAGGATGAAAATCTGAGAGCCTAGGGTGAGGTGGGACTATCAAGGGCACCTATGAAAATGCTGGAGTTGTTCATTGTGGCTGAGGAGATCTCCCTTCCTGGAGCACAAAGTGCCAGTCAACCAGGCAGCAAGGACACCAGACTCTTAAAAGAAGTCTTTGAGGGCTCATAGAGGACAAGTGACATGTCAGAACATGAGGACAAGTGACATGTCAGAACATAAGGACAAGGCAGAGGTGGTGACAGGGAGGAACTCAGT
The DNA here is from genome assembly GCA_035221455.1 of Xenops minutus. Classification (NCBI taxonomy): domain Eukaryota; kingdom Metazoa; phylum Chordata; class Aves; order Passeriformes; family Furnariidae; genus Xenops; species Xenops minutus. Next base: position 1,661,283 of record JAWWEE010000159.1, read on the forward strand.
GTCCCTCTGTGAGTAAGACCCTGCAGATGAGGTGGATAGACACCGTATCTTCTGCCTTCACCATGCTGTCTGCTGTTGACTCATGCAGTGAGCCAGGGAGCAGGTTACAATTTGAGAACTACTCTTCAAGAGGCAAATGGGCCACTGACGGGGAGCAATGAGAACAACCAGAGGTCCAGAAAACATGGCTTCTGCGGAGAGACTAGAAGAATTAGGTTTTGTTTAGTCTAAAGACAAGAGAAGACTGTGGGCAACAGGACAGCAGACTTCAAACGCATAAGAGGTAACCGCAAAAAGGAGGGAAATAAAAAAAAATATCTGAGTTTGGTGTGCATCAGGGGTCATTGACTGACTTAAACAACAACACTGGAAATTTTGGGTAGTCTCTAAGAAAGATAATAAATATGGCCTTGTGAATCAGACTTGGGTATCGCCTGGACTGGAACACTAGGGAAGTATGTGGTGTTGTCATCCCCAGAGGACAGCAACAGGTTAGAGAAATATTTGCCCAAATGGGCTAGGTAGAGACTTTTTATTCCTTTGGTTGCTTTGAAGATGTTCCCTTCTGGATGTCGTGTCACTGTCATTCCACAGGAATCCTTTAATCTCTGTTTGGGTTGCTCAGGGGAGGCAGAAGGGGAAGAGAAAGGGGATAGTCAAGAGCAGTGGTTTTGGGCTGGTGGTTTGCTGTAGCCTGGGGGCACACTGGCTCTTGAGCAGAAGGTGGTGAAGCAGGGGGAGTCTGCCACCATAAGGTTTCAATTTACTGTCCAGGGGTCCACTCTGCTACTGGAAAACCTTGAGGGGGCCTCCAAACATGAAAACCCACCGGGTGAGCTGACCCCGAGGGTCCTTCCCAGATTTGTTTTCTCTGTTTTCTGTGGCGCTAAATGCTTCAGCATGGCAGGGACAAATGTGATTTTTTGCTGCTTGGAAAGAGCCCTCTGACCCATGGATGCCTGCCCAGAATGAGCATTGTGCTGCCCAGTGCTGGCCATCCCACCATCTCTCCCCTGGCAGTGCCAGAGGTGCTGTGTTCATCTGGGTGCAGCCAGCACTGTGTGGGCCATCTGCTCTTGACCCTTTCCTGCCCTTTGTTTTCACAAGAGGCTCTCCCAGATGTTTGTCACACTATTTTTGCTTGCCTATTGTTGAACCCTTGTCTTTAAGCACTTTAATCTGCCTAACAGGCTGGCTGTGGTTATGCCACCAGCCCAAATTATCCTCATCAGATTTTTTTTGACTCCAGAGGCAAACTGGGTACCATTGTCCTTATAGACATTTCTTGGAACAAGCAGAGATGCTTGGAGATGCACTTGGAATAAAAATCAAACTCCACTATCCGATTATTTTTGAGACTACTGCTTAATCATGTTGTTTTTTCTGTGAGGTTCCACCTTGGTGTTCATTTTGATGATGGTATCCTTTGGACTTCTCTCAGGGCTGTGCTTGTGGCCTTCTCCTTGGCTTGGGCTGCTGGTGGTGGTGTGCTGGGATGCTCAGAGTGCCTGAGCAGTGACTTTTATCCTCAACAGCTGCTGATATTAACTACCTAGTCTGGGTGATGTCATGGGTTTGATTTCGGAGGCAAGCTTGAATGACTGGCATAACCTGGTGCCTCAGCTTAGCGTTGGTCAGATTTTTTGGCAGTGAAATCCTGATAGCCCTTTCGCTGTCCAGCATTTCTGTGATCTTTTGAAGAACTTCTTGCCACTCTGCAAGGGTGTGGCCGAGAGGGGAATGCTTTGGGGATTGGGGGGCCTGGCTTTTGCAAGGGGTTCCTGCTCTCTGGAGTGAGTCACACACTCAGATTGGCTGCTACTGCTGACAACACCTGAAGCAAAGTTTCGGGAGGTTGTGCTTTGGGTTGTCACTGTTGCTTAAATTTTTTTTTATTATTTTCGAGATATTTCTTGTCTTTAATTTCCCCTACAGCTAATAATACTGAATTATGGCTAGGCACCTGGCATTTTTGCCTTTTCATTCGAAGCCCTCTGAGTTAATGCTCCTTCTGCCTCCACTTGTATCATTTGTCCCTTGATGGAGACAGGGAAAATTACTCTGGAAGACTATGAGTACCCTGGATGTATTGTGTGAAAACTTCAGCATGGCTAGTCTTTTAAGACAAGCCTAAGCCACCATTTGGGCTTCATGCACCCAGCTGGGGTCTGCCTGCTCCAAAGTGGGGTCACTGTGTGCTGAATGCCCATGCAGCCAGGAATGAGGGGATCCAAGCAACCCTGGGTAAGGTCATGCTCAGGCCATTGACATTTTAATCAGCATTTCATAACTAATTGCCTGGCCATAGCTATCTTATTATCAATTAACATAGTCCTGAATGTCAGGAAGTAACTGTATCCCTGTAACTTGTTAAGGCTGCCTTCTGGGTCTGTGAAATGGCTGGATTTCCTCACAGGGATGGATTACATGTTTACATCTTCCCTGCTGCTGGAGTGTGTAGTGTGGATGACCCAAGTAAGCAACAATAATGTCTTCATCTCGCTGTCCTCCTCATCTTGTGTATGGTATAGAGGAGGAAAAAAAAAATCCCTTCCTTGTGTGTGAGCTTTTGGAGCAGGCTGGAAGACACCCACATTGCAGGCACTGTACTGCCTGAATCCACGAAATTAGAGGAAAAAAAAATAAGCTACAGCATTTGAGAGCCTTTTGAGAATGGACACTTTTCCAGACATCAGGAAATGCCCTTAAATGGGTGGGATCATTTCAGTCATCCTTTTGGTCCAGAGAGCATTGCTGTCTCTCAAGCTGGAGGATATCTCTGCCATCAGCAGAAGGTCTCTCACCAAACTGACCTACTCCAGTATATCCAACTTTTAACATCTGCTGTTCTGGAACATGGGACTTTCTAGATTAGGATAAATATGACCCACTTACAAAACTAAGCATCCCCTCTTCTGAGGCCAAAGAGGCTCCAGCATGGAGGGTGGCTTTTTATCTCTGCGTGGGTGAGAGCGAAGGGTTCACTGCAGTTCTGTTTTAGTTACTCACTGGTTGAATGGGCTGTGAGGAAGACCAGGTGAGCAGAGGGCTCTGTGGCATGGTCCTACTGTTCATCTCAGGTGTGCCCCTTCTGTGTATGTAGTAAGGTGGATTTAGCTTTTTTGCAGACCCTTTCCTGCCTGTTTGTGCATTTGGGCTACAGGAAAGGCAGAGCTTCTTCAAGGAAGATTGTCTGCCTAAAAACCAGAGCAGCTGAGAAGGGACACGCTGCAGATGGTGCTAATTTCCAAAGGCCATATGTTTTGGAGGGACCCCGGGTACCTCTACAAGAATTCTTTGTTTTCTCAATGTTCAGTTTCAAAGGTGCTCTGGGGGTCTTCTCTTTGCAGGAGGCCACTGCTTCCTCCCACTCGTCCACTCCCGACACGTTTGCTCTGTCCCCTCCTCTGTCCCCTGCTGCTCACTGAGCCCCGCAGCTGGATAAACAGCAGTTGTGGTGCTTGCAGCCCTCCGGCACGGAGAGAGCCTTCCTGAGCTGCTGCTCTGCTGACTTGTTGTCCCTTCTCTGTTGACTCTGTATGGGAAAGGGACCTAGCTCATCGCTTGTGCAGCACCACCTCTGCCCTCACCCTAAAAGAGCCTGCTGTAGGGAGAGGAGGAACCCCCAGAGGTGTGATTTGTACTTGTGGCTGTCGAGGTTGTTGGCTCCTGGTTGTTTGTGGAGCTCTTTGGAGCTGGCCCACCTGGGATTAACGTGGCTGCCCCAGTCTTGTTGGGGACTGTGTAGGAGACGGATGACGTGGGGGACAGTATGTAGTGGTTCTCTGCAGTTCAGGTGCAGTTCAGGACCTTTTGTGAAAGGTCCCATGCAGCCTGGTTGACTTGTGGGTTTGCTCCGCTGGCTTATAGGGTTGTCAGCATCCCTGACCGGGCCAGGGCAGTTTTGCTGGACCCTTGGCTAGGAGTGCACTGCCTGGGAGAGGATGGATTGGCCTGGCCGCCAATGGTTGGGGCAGTTTGGGGTGGAGGTGCATGTATTCCTGTCCTCCTTTGCCTGCTCTTTCCTTGAATGTGCTTTAAGTTACTACTTGTTATATTAAGGAGGCACTTTGGAATCTCCCATTTATCACCGTGACAGAATATGACCAGTGCATTTTACTGAAGCTTTATTTTGATTTGCAAAATCGCTGGTGCTTTGCAGCAGCTGATCCAGCAGCACCTCCTCCCTCCCCACTGTTTTAGAGACATCTTCGCTCCTCCTCCAGCCCATGTAAGATGATGTTGCTTTTGGAAATGACTCCATCTGAGGGCTTTGCTTTCTCCTGGGTTGCACAGATGATCCCAGCATTTGAAGTCCCTGGATGGTCTCTACCAACTGACTTACTGCAGCCAAGGCTGTGTCCCTGCGGCTCCCTGATGTGTGTTTACACAACACCGTGCAGTCCCCCCTTCACAAAACCATTAATTTTACAGAGGGCATATAACAGAGACGGGCCTCCCCTATGCCTTCTGCCTTTGATCTGCGTGGGGTGCATGGTCTGGTGGGCCCAGAGCTGCCGGCAGTGCTGATTTACTCTGCTCTGTGGACAGGGGTTCTGGAGCAAACAAGAGCTTATGTCTTCTCTCAGCGGTGTAGCAATACCATTACAGGCTGTGCTGCTGCTGGCTGGGTGTATTTGGGCTAGAAGGGCAGGGATGGCTCAGGGTTTGCTTGTCTTTACGTTTTTCTTTTAGTATTAGCTCAGTGGTTTGGCTCGTGCAATCCTTGAGTGCCCCAAGCCAGGTAGGCGGATTATAAAGGGTCTGCAGTGTTGCTAATGGAAATAAAGTCCGTGTATTGGCAAACCATAAGCATTGACCTTGTGACAGGGTGCTCACTCTGAAACAAAATCTGTCCAAAACAGTTCTCTCACAGAACTTCATTGTCATCCAAGCCAGACTCTGAAAACTTTCTCCTTTTTATTTTTCTTTTCATTTTCCCTTTTTTTTTCTCACACTCTGGTATGAATTAGGATTCCTGGATCTGAATCTGACCTTGCCCTTCAAAATGAACTCTCTGATCAGAAACCTTTTTGTGTTTAAACTTGGCACCAAGTAGGACACTGACCTCAGCATTGACACTGGTGGGGTGTGATTGCCAGACCAACCAAATCTGAGTCACCCCCAAGACCCTGTCCTGAATTTGATTGGAGTTGTTGAGCCTTCTGACTGTGAGTGTTGACTATAGTTCTGCCTGTCAGTCATCATGAAGGTGCTAAGCTTTACTGTTTTTTTGTGTTTTAACCAAATTTTACTTTTAGAGGTAACCTGTTCTGATCAACCACGAAGAAAGCTGTATCTAACAGCGGCATTTGACAGGGCAATTTTAGGTCACTGAAGCTTGATAGCCAAACCGTTTGCTGAAGTCCCTGGTATGAAAGAGCCATGCTAAGTGAGAGATTTGCAATGTGGAAAACGTTTGTTCATCCAAGGTCTCCGGTTTCTTTTATGGACTTTGAGCCAGGGGCATTTTCAGGCTGAGGACGTATTCCACAGGTGCTCACCGTGACATCCGCCTCCCGTGCAAGGAGGGGGCTGCTGCCTGTTATCTGTCAGCTCGCCTGTTATACTGCTTAGCCCTATTTCTTGGCACTCTGTGCAGAGGAAAATAAAAGAAAACAAGAGTATCTATAAAGTATGGAAAATGTAGAAGCCCCTGACAGCTGTATGGTGTGTCTTGCTTCTCCCACAGAGAGGAAACCACAAAATAGTGAGTCCGGGGGTTTCTTTCCATACACACAATATCTGTCAGGTTTTTGAGGAATTTTCTGGGAACTGATGAAAGAAATGTGTTGTTTAAGCCCTGATATATACTATACAACTGCTCTGTGTGAGGGACTTGCAGTGCTCCACACTGGCAGGTTCCAAAAAGCTTTCCAAAATAAAAGAAACCCAAAGGATTTGAGGGGATTTCTTCCAAGAGGGCAGATTGGCTTCTATTGGAACAGAGGCAGAAGCAAAGGGGGAAATTTGCTTGTATTAAAGAGAAAAGGTACCTATTGTATTTAATTGCTGTAGTTTCCTTGCTTACTTTTTCACACCTTTGCAAGATCACCAGTGCTGATGGGAAATGCATGGGAATTCCAGCAGGAAGGGGGCTCTTGGCTCCCCAGATTCAACTTTCTCAGCCCCCAGGGGTGGGCATGGGATGTGAGGGGGAGTCACACAAGTAACCAGGCCCCCCTCTCATGTGTGAAGGACAAAAACTGTGTGTAAAAGTGTCAAGAGCCTGACTTGCCTGGCTTTCCCCACATGGGGCTGTCAGAGGCTGCCCTGCATTCAGTGATTATTAGCAGCTGCTAATTGTGGAGATACCTTAATTACCAAGCTGAGAGTTGGTGAAAGTGCATCAGCAAATGGGAGCAGCCTCAGGATCAAACGCAAAAGTTGGTGCAATGTTTTTATCTCATCCTTCTGGCTAGCATTTATTGCATTAAAGTATTTAATTATGGTTTGTTTTTGTTCTCTCTTTCAGGTCCACCTGTAAGTACCAAATCTCTATGGTTTTAGAAGCTGTTGACACAGAGTTTGTGGGGCATGGACTAGCACAGTCTCCTGTCTGTGATGTCTGGTGTGGTAGCCACCTTTGCAATCCAGCCACCCTGGGATCTCCCAAACAGCAAGTACTGTGGGTGCTCAGGACCTGTAATGGGGTGGGATTGCTCTTGCCTGCAATTTAGCCTGTGAGGGGGAGATGGAGGGAGCCAGGGACTGGGACATGGAAAAACCACGTGGGACAGGTATCTGTATGGTACCAGTTGGCCCCAAATACTCCAGGGGGACTGTCTGCACATGCTTCATATGCATGGGGTGCCACACACTGGAAAAGATGTGCAAAAAAGAGAAAGATAGATGACAAACATGTGGCAGGAGCTGAGCTGGAGGGACTTGTTCCCTGTACCCACCCCGGCTGGCTGAACTGCTGGGCCTTCAAGTTATAGCTGCACAACTATCAATTTTCAAGGAAAAATTGTGTTGACAGCTTCCTTTTCAAATGTTAGCTAATGTAAAACCTCAGCGCAGATGATTTAGGCTTCAGGAAAATAGCTAGGTTATTGCAGAAGTTTTCTTGCAGCTCTTAAGAGACCCACAGTGAAGCAGGAGAAGCAATGCAAGAACTGAGGCCATGTATCAGCATCTCTCAGGATTATAAAGAAACACTGTATTGTCTCTAGCACGGTCCTTCCAGGGGAAATGGTTTATATTCGTGTACAATAGAGTGACTATAGTGGGTTTCTGTGGAGGAACATGAGAAGTTAAACATACGGTAGTCATCTTTTGTCTGTTCTTGCAAAAATGTCTTAAACAGTTTGCAGATGACGTTCTGAGGACATGAAGTGGCTGTGCACAACCTATTTTCTTTCCTATTTCATCAAGCTGAAACGCTATAGACTGAATTCCCACAGATACACGAGCACAGATCTATTTAATGATAACAATCTTCCAAAAAGTTGCACCTTCTAGGCCAAAAGGTCTGAGAGTGTTTCACAGATGGAAGCCCTGATCAACACGAACCTTCAGCAATAGCTTATCCCAGGGGCTTTCAGGACAGGCACTGAAGTGGATGTATTTCAGCATTAGCTGTGGGTTTTTTGGGAAGAAAGCACTGCTTTGGAGGGTGCTGCAAGTGGAGTCCATCCATGGCTGCCCCTACTACTCCAACATGGGCAGTAATATGCTGGCACTAAAGAGATGGGGTGGGCACAAAATTCATAGTGGTTGTGGTATTTCTATAGCTGCTGTGAGAAATTAGAAAGAAATTAATAGATCAATGCAGTCACCTCCTAGAGAGCAGTCAGTGCCTCTGGAGTGAGGAAGACGCACACTCCAGGCTTCCTGTGCAGCAATAAGGGTTAGAAACCTAATATTGTAATGAGAGATTGAAGCCTGGCAGAAGCACATGAGACCACCAGAGAAGTGCTGACATTATTTGCTACTGTATCCTGGCTTATTGAGACCCCTGAACCTGTCTCTGCATGCAGACTTCCAGGACAGGCTGTGAGGAATGCTACAGCCAATGGAAATAACAAGAGGAAGTCAGGCAGACTGAGCATTGTTAGCCAAGGTGGAATTTATCTTGGGCTAGCAGCACCTTCATCTTGTTCAGGACCTCTTGGGTTTCTGGTGGCTGGTGAGTGAGACCGGCTCAGGCACTGTGAGCAAAAGTTCACCTCTGAAGAACCAACAGGAAATATTTCTCCCCTTGTATTTCTCTTGGTTAAAACGGCAATGGTTTTATGAGCAAATAGACCTGGGCTCCTGCCTGGCTGATTGTCAGACACATTGTCCTGGAGAGCAGCCCCAAAGAGCTGACCACCCCAGGTCTCCCGTTCTTGTTTCCCAGCTTGCAAAATGCAGCATTGCAGTGTCACAGGGCTTAGCTCCTGATGCTGGTGTTGGCTTGAGTGTGGGGATGGGCAGAAATACTCACTAGAAATGCACAGAGCCCTGCTTGTAGTCTAGGACAATGAGGAGAAAAGCCAGAGAAGTGGATGAGCAACGCCACAGCAGCAAAAGGGGTCTCCATGCTCTGCTCTTGCCCAACTCATGCTCACACCCTTATTCTTGAAGTTAGTCAAGACTTCAGTGAAGACAAGGGCAACCCGCAGTCATGTAAGATATTTAGTGAGATTGGGACTAAAAGGGGCGAAGGAAGGAAGGAAATGATGAAATCGTGCAATAGTCCAGAGGTTTCCAGACTCTTTCGCCGTCTGGACCACATCCGAAGCAAAAGATCCTCTCACGGACATTTTCTCTCCCATTTCTGATCATGCAACATTTCTGTGGCAACTGCAGCAATTCCATACGTGAAAAAATAATATTTAGCAGATGGAAACTAAGGAAGAAAGTCAAAGCCTTGTAATTAGCCCGTTCTCCATGGAGTTGCAGATACCTTCAGAGCCCGTGTGGAGGGCTGTGGGCAGAGCCACGCCGAAAGGAGAGGAAACTTCACAAGCAAGAGATTAGGAAACCGAAGGAATCACAGCTGATGGTCAAGGAGCTGTGGGGAGATTTTTTTAACTGTTCTCTTTCCTAAACCCTTCCATGTGATTTCATCTCTTTATCAAGCTCTCCCTTCAGAGTTTGAAGGTAGGTTTTGCTGTTTCTATGTGGTTTATTCCAGGGCCGCACAGAAAGGACAGGGCTCCTGGTAAATATTGCATTCTTTCTCTTTCATCCTTTCATTCTCTCTATCTGGGGAATAGTTTGATCAGGAGGCCTCCAGCATTCATAAACTGGAATAAGGTAGTCTGGCACAGCAAATGTCACATGGAACAGGACATGGCTCATACAGAGGAGGGACCACAGGATCTTTGTAGGACCAAACTTGAGGGTTTGAACCCTCCTGTGTGTGGAACACATTACTTTGGAAGATGCATTTTTCAACTCGAGGATCTGGGTGAAGAGGCACGACGTGCAGTGTCCTTGCTGATTGGACTTGTAACAGGATTTAGAAGGCTTAAGTCACTCTGTGACAAATGCAAAAATCCATAATAACAGTATCTGCATCCGAGTTAGTCATGAGTGAGGAAGGAGCGTGGGTTCCAGGATTACAGCTGCATGCTTTCCTGGTGATGACTCCCTGCTCCCCAGGCTGCTGCTCACCTGGAGACTGTACAAGCTGCAACAGGCAGTTCCCTGGTGAAGGAAGTGCAAACTGTGCTGCTGGCTCTCCCCTGACTGAGGACAGAGCCTGCTTGTTGCCTTTCATGCTCCTCTAGCTCCAATGTGGGAGCTTCAGGCAGCTTTGCATGACTTCCTAACCAGCGTACATGGTATCATCCACCCACGAGTGCTCTTTCCAGGCTCCCTGTCACAGACAACCTTTCCTTATAAACATCTGGCATTTATTTGCTGTCCCACTGGGAGCTCCCCCTTTGCTGTTACTGCTCGGAGGGCTGTAATGCTGTGCAGTCACATACCAGATGTGGTGCCGTCATGTACCACTCTGACACCAGGTACTCACGGGAGACCTGACACCGCTCAGCCCTGACCTTGGGCTCTTCCTGCTCAGGCACCAGCCACAGTAGAGCCAGGAGAAACAAATTCAGCTTTTACCTCAAACCACGAGGGAGATCAGCCTGGGCTCTACTCTGGAGGAAAGCAGGGTTTAAGGGACTAAAAGCAGAGGAAAGCTCAGCGTTAAGTTTTCCAGCAGTAATCCCAGGGGAAGATGCTGACACCGAGAGTTTTGCTCACTGCCAGCACACAGAGAAAGGCAAATATTAGCAGAACTGAGAACCTGCCTAAAACCCTGGAAGAAAGCAGTTTCCCATAATAGATCATGGACAAAATTTAAATTCAAGCAGCTGGTTAGTGTTTCATCCATCTGCAAAGGATGCTTTTGTAAAGCGTATGGTGCTCTTCAATTTAACAAAACATGGACTACATGGAAAGGAATGCCCCCCATACTGAACCAGCTCCACAGAGGGAAAAGGCTAAACTTCCACCAAGGAATGGTTTGGTCCCAGGCGGTAATGACTGAGTTTGGGTTGCATGGCCAAAAGAGCCTTTGTGTACACCAAGAAAAAACAAATAGAGCAGAGTGCCTTCCCCTTCCAGAGATTTCAGATGATGTTTGCACGCTCTGGGGCTGAACGTGGGGGAAGGCATGAGGAGGTGGCACCGATGGGGCTGGTGTCTCCAGCTGCAGAAACCAGAAAACCAGGTTTATGTCTACAGACACAATCAGCCATGGGCAGGAACACTCTGTTTTACATAAGGAAACCCCAAACTTTGCTGGAAACACAACTGAGAGATTATTATCATGTCATTTTTGCAAAATATAGAGCAAAAGCTACATGACTGCTGATCTATAATCATCAAGATCCTTTAGCAATGAGCTGCTGTCTTCCAGATCTGCACAGCCTTCAGTTTTGGTAACCAGGAATGCAGAGAGGGGTGATTTTTAAATTTTTTTTTTTTTAATTGCATAGCTAAATTTGACTGTAAGAGGCAGCAAACTGCCTTGTAGGTAAGTGGCTGAAGAAGATTGCCACTGGTCTTGTGTTCGTGTGTTCACGAGGCTCTGTCCAGTGTCGTCTGACCCACAGTCATTCCCCAGACCACTGTTAGGATTGCTCACGCCCTGACAATGCACTGGAAGTATCTCAAAGGGGTAGAGGACACTGAACACAGCTGCTTATATGTCTTCTTTCAGACATGCTTTTTCCTGTGTCAGCTTGTGTTCTCACATTTTTCTTTTGCTTCTGGACAGGACTGTGTTTTCAAGTCTAAGGGAACTGTGTTTTAAAGTGATAACTCTATAAATAAGTAGCTAACACCCAGCTGACTTTGGTCAGGAAAGAGAAGAACGTGACAGTTGGCTACTGCAGGAAGCCAGTTCCCAGGACCTGGATTTTATTAAGTGTTGGAAATTGGGATTCTACTTTGTTTGGCTGGAGACTCTTGTCCTTCTTTTGCTGCCTAAATTCCTGTATGTGATTTCTGTTGTGAGATGTGCTGGTTTGTCATATGTGCAAATGAACTGATGGTTCACGCATGTTCTTGAAGACAGGTTTGGGCACACACAAACACACTTTCCTCTCTTTAACTTTCTTTCTCCCCCTCAAAATCCCTGGTCACTTGCACCACAGCACAAAGCTGCTGGTGTGCCATTGTTCATTTGTGCTGTTTTACAACCTTGCTTTTCATCAGTTACCAATTGCCTCTGATTTTGCCTTAATTGCCAGGGAGACAAAGGTGCGATGGGGATCCCTGGGCGGCCGGTAAGTCAAAACCTCGTGTGTGTGCCTTATCCTCCCCATTCTCTTCCAATCTGCAGGATCTGGGGTAGAGGGGGCTTTCAGGATGATCCTTTGCAGGTGTTAGTGTGAGGCAAAACTGCTCTCCCTGAGCCCCCATGCCTGAGGGGCACCCCAGTGGGGTGACCAGCCCTGCAAGCCACATATGTGCCCGGAGGGGTGTTTCCATTCCCTCTGCTGTACTACCTAAGCCCTCCTTGGGTTCAGCATCCCCCTAGTTGGGTGCGTCCTGCTGCCACCTCGTGTGCTGGCCGGGCTTGCTAACTGTGGGCTTGCTGTATTTTGGAGCTGCTTCTTGCTCAGGCATCCCATTGTGAGGATGGGGAAGAGGGCTGGGGCAGGGGCTGAGGCCACCCTGCTCATCCCAGCCCCATAGCCAGGGTTTTGGGGTGGGAGAGCGTGCCCTTGCAGCTGATGCCTGTGTTTGTCTCTCTCTCCCTCTCTCTCTCTTCCCTGCACCCTCTTGCATGTGGCTTCGACGGGTGCCACTGACCCAGGGACTAAAAGGGCAATCTGGAGAGAAGGTGAGTCAGCTCCTCATAGCCTGTAGCACCCCCAAGCTTTAGGGCCTCCTCTAGGACCATCCCAAGCTCTCTGGTCACAGTCGTGGCCACTGCAGCTGGCTTTGGGCTTCCACACCCCCAGGCTGCCTCATCTTCCGTGTCAGTGCAAGTATATTTCCCAAATTCCGTCCAGGCCACTCAGCCTCTGAAGACGCTGCCTTTCTTGTTTATGACAATTTACTAACAGCATAAGAGCCAGCGGGCACACGCAGGGCTTCCCTCTAGGCTTCCTGGGTTTTTAACCATTGACTTTCTTCCCCACTGGCAACTCTGCTTGACCTAATCAACTCTCAGCTCCCCTCCATCTCCCAGGTTAGCCCGGCCCCTGATGCAGGTGGGAGCAAAGAACAAAATCGGACAGCACACTCCTGTTCCTGACACAGTAGGACACCATCTCACAGACTACTTGCTGTGCAATGAGTTGGTGTTTTGTACCCACAAAGAAGTGGTGGTCTGCAAAGCACCCTACTGCTGGTCCCTGTTTTGAAGTGTTGGGCATTTCAGTGTTAGTGTCTTTTCCCCAGAGCTGTGAGTACCTCCCACCACTGAGAACAGGGAAATGGAGGTGTTTGGGCTGTGTGAATAACTGAATAACTGTGTGTAGAATTTAGGAGAAGGATGAATAGTCACCTGACAGAGAGATCATCTGTGCACTACCATACCAGGCCCATTTACTCCTCTTCATAGTAGATAGAAGGAAAAACACAACAAGGAAGGGCAAGGTAGGATGGAGATTCTCCTTCCTTGCTTTCACTGCTTGGAGCTAACCAACATTATCCAACAGACCAAGATTTCCCCACCTGGGGCCATCCTACTTTTTCTCTGCGTGTCCTTGCATTTCTCTCTGGCCAAAGTTTTCAACATGAAGGGACAGCAGATAGATACAAACAAGTAATGGAAAAAATCCATTGTCCCTGCTTCCCCAAAGCCTTCTGTGAGAGCCCTATGTCCTTGGCAGGCCACAGCTTTGTTTTGCAGAGAGCTCTGCTTGCTTGCAGACTGCTTGGTTTATGGGATGCTCCATCGGAAATCTCCCCAGCCTTGGGCGCTTCTGGAGCTGCCTCTCAGGAATACAGTGTTTTCCAGAGAGAGGGCATGTCCTGCCCATGACACGCCGTGGGTGGCAAGGAGCTGGAGAGGCAGCTGTTTTCTTTCCCAGCAAGCACTTTGCTCTGTTTTCATCCACATCTCAACGGAGTTTGGGAAGTACACAAGTGAGGCATTTCTGGAGGCAACCAAATAAGCTGCCCACAGCTCCCATTTCCATGGAGCACAGCATATCCCTCCTTCTTTTCTTTCTTCTGCAGAACACAGTCCTTCTGGACTCACAGGAGGGGAAACAGCAAGGATTTCAGGCCATCTTTCACACTTGCAATGGGGCAGAACTTCTGTTTTGCCAGAAAGTGTTTTATGTGTTTATAGTTCTCCTTGCTGTGCAGCTTCCATTTTCTAGCACGTCTGAGCAGCTCCAAATTACATCTTTTTTCTCCCAATGTGTGAGGAAAGAGCTGGCGGTGGCCAGAATGGCAGCTGCCCCATTAGCCATGAAGGTTTCATACCTGAGGCACCCTCATTTAACCCCAGTCTTGACAGGAGTATAATTGTCTTTGCATTTTCCTTTCCTCCCCCGCTTTCCTCTCCCTCGTCTCTCTGCAGGGTGCTCCAGGAGAAGCTGGCATGTCTATCATCGGGCCCCGTGGTCCACCCGTAAGTGGCTTTTCCTCTCTATTTTTGACTGATGCAGGATGTGGGCAAGCTACTGGGAAAGACTGAGGAGGGGCATTAAGACGCAGCATCAGCTGGAAAGAGCAAAAACCCTGTATAATGTGGTTCCCATACTAAGCCAGCCTTGGTTTTATACTGCTATTATACACTATATATAATGAAATTATAGCTCATACTCCAGAACAAATAAGGAAGCCTTCCCTTGCAAGGAAACCATATTCCTGCATTTAAAAGGAAGAAGCGTATTTCCTTCTTGCAACAGGGCTGCTACTGTTTTGGGAGAAAATACATCTTTTGCCTGTCTGATCTCAGTCTTGGTTTCTTCAGCAGGGGATGACCCCCCTGATTTTGGTGAAGGAGCAGGATCAGAGCCAAGCGATGTCACAAAGATGGGTGGTTTGGAGGTCTTTGTCAAGTACCCAAAATCCTGGAAGCTCTTTGTCAGCATGTTTGCTGCTATCTGGACTGTCCCTTAGCTGTCTGGGGAGATGAGGAAAGTGCAGGCAGGAATATGCATCCTGTTCCAGCAAAAGTGTCCCTGCAAGGTGCAACGATTCCTCCAGACAAAACTTTGTGCAAAGATAAGGTCGTAAAAGACCAAGATGAAGGGTTGGAGTGTTTACATGCCCTAAACACTGGATGTTTCTTACACTGCAGTTCAGCCATCAAGCTGAACTGCTTTTGTGTGGGTGCAGCCAGTCCTCTCCACTCCATCCCTGCACAGTCTCCATCAGAGATTTCCATGAAAAAAGACCTGGAGATTCAATTCTCTCCCTCCCGGTGGGCACTTCCAATCTTGATTAACCTGAGAAGAGCACTGTCCTTGACCTGCAGAGAGGATGGGCTGCTGGAACCTTTGTTTCACAGCGGAGGTCAAGTGAGAGAGACCTAGGCAGTGTGAACACTTGGCTACATCTGGCTTTCCAATTAACCTTCCAAAAGCCCTATGGCAAGTGTTTCTAATAACAAGCAGCTTCGCCGGTTCCCAGACCCACCTGCCTGGGATGCTGGAGTTTGAGCAGTGACAGAACCAAAACCCAGGGCCCAAACAAGCCTCCTCAATTGTTTTATGCCCAGCAGATGGTCCTGGCCAATTGTCCAGGAGAGGAGAAACAGCTGGCAGGTCTTTCAATGCCAAGCTGAGCAAGACCACCCTGCTCCACAAACAGCAGATTTTGGAGGGTGAGCGCCCTGTGGATTTTGCTGTTTCTCCCAAGCTGTGGTTCTCAGCCTTTTGGGCAGTGTAATTACAGTAATCAGGGAGAAAAGCCGTCAGTCCCTGTTCATGTAGGTCCCACAAAGAGACACAGGCACCACTGTTTTCCCGAAGTACACATGCCTGGTCTGCAGAACAATTTTTAATGTCTGCTTTGGTGCTGCAGCCTTAACTGCTGTTTGGGAAAGTGCAGAACACATTTCGTCTTCAAAACAGCAGAAAACTTAGGTGGCAAATGGTATTTAAAGTGGGGTTTCACCTACACCAGTCAAAGCCCTGGGGTGCTAGGACTGGCACAATTCTACACTTTTCCCCCCCGCAAAGCCTACTGTGAAGATGGTCCAGTTTCCTGGGGAGCTGGTGATAGGTCAAAAGGATGGCTGAGCACTGAAGACAAACACGGAAACCCTGGCCAAGGGGCCACTCGGAAAGACGTGGGATGACAAATAGTTTCCAGATTTTTGTTTGGAGGTTAAAGTTTTCACTCGAGCTCAGAGCTGCTTAACTTCTGGCCAGAGAGGGACAGTGCACCGATAGTGGCAGAAACAGACGGTCTCCATGATTTGGCAGCTCCCAGGATTACATACTTCATATGATCAACATTTTAAAAAAGAAGACAAGGAAAAGCAGCCACCCAACAAAAACAGTCTCTTGGAATCGCTCGCTGCTGAACTGTTGTCTTGGCGTGATACCGTGCAAATCACTCTGCCGTCCTCCGAGGATAAAGAGGCAACAGTCTGTAGTCTACAGAGGAAGCCAAATTGCACCATTTCCAGGTTTTCTCCCTAATTCTTTTTTTAGCACTTCTTGTCCGGGGAGATGTCCAACAGGGAACCAAAATTAATGAATTGTGGCTAGGCTCTTCTTGCTTCTTGCCTTTTCAGAAGCCAGCGGTGGACAGATCCTCTAATTTATAGCCTATCTTCCCTCCTGGTCACTGGCCAACAGGACCAGGTGGTTTTGTGTGTATCTTGCAAAGCAAAGCTGACCAAGTTCAGCTTTGCAGAACTGAAAAAACAGTGTACATGTGATTAGATCATGCTAGCATTGTGTACAAAACCAGAACTGTCAGTGCAACATGAGGTGTTTTGTGGTAGGGGCATCCCTGAAACCCTGCAAAGAGACTATTTGGCCCCATCATCTGCAGGATTAAACTTTCAGGGAGACTCTCTGCAGATAAGAGGGAGGCAGGAGGGGATGTAACCTGAAGTGAAGGTTTTCCATGCCAGTGTAGTTCTGAGGTCTCTCCCAAAGGATTGTCATTGTTTCACTGTGGCAAACCTCAGTCTCACAGCCCAGCAGGCACTTCCCCTCCCTGAGCACCACACGGGATCACTCTGGTTAAGACAGAGAGGCACCTTTGTTTATATCCAGCTCTTTCCTGGGAACCCCTTGTGGGACTCAAACAGTCCAGCTATGGTATCTCAAATATTGAAGAAAGCATTTTGGGAAGACACATAAGGAACCTGGGCTTTTTGGCATCATAGCACAGCTTTCAGGGTAGGGAAGATGCTGCAGTGGTCACCTGATGAGTGTGGTACAGGATTTACCTCATCCTGCTGCTTCCATCTACATGAGTGTGCTTCAAAGTCCACTGAAATCTGGACCATATGGACCATATGCTTCCTGACTTGGCTCACATATTTTTATTTATTTTTATTTTTTTATGAAATTGAGATTAATCCTTAAGAGAAGTAGTGTCTTTACTGGATACCCACAAATCTAGGATAACTGTGACCTGGGATGTCACAGGTCCCAAAAACTGAAGAACTATGAAAAATTAACAGCCAGGACATTTTCCTTTTTTTTTCTTCAGTATTTTTAAGTGGGTGATGAAGATGCCAAATGCATCCCAAGCCAGTGTTTTTTGTACCTGATCCCAAACTGGTAGCCAATTCTGACTAGCCAGAAAAAGGTGGGGAAAAGACTTGGTGCTCATGTTCCTCTCATCACACTGCCTAACTCTCCTTTTCCCCTTAGCTTTCAGAGGATTGAAAAAAAAGAAAAAGGAATCATCTCCAAAATTATTTGTTTGGAAAACGAATGTGCTGGGAGAACAGGGAAGGAGGAAAAGGGGGATGGCTGTATTTAGACACCAGTGATCTGCAAGGCTTGTCTTGCACAGAGCAGCACCCTGCATTAAACGCCTCCGGTTTATGGCAGCAAGAATTGCCATAAAATGAGCTCAGCCTCTGGAATATACTCCAAAAGCCTAGCATATGGGCTAGGGACACCCATTTAATTAATGTAAAAACTTCAAGAAAACTGCGTGCAGTCCAAACTGGAGCTGCTCCAGTGTTTTCTTGGCCCTGTACAAATTGGAGTGGGGATAAGAGATTTCCCCTCCTTCCCAGGACACTTTCCCCTTGGAGGAGAATTGGGTATCTCTTCAGAGAGTCATAGGATAATTGCTCAGAGGCTGGAGGAAAGGCTCTGTAGAGAGGACTTAGGGTCTATCAAAATCCATTTCAGTTCCTCCAAACTGATGTCTCCCTTTATCCTTCCCAGGGACAGCCTGGAACAAGAGGGTTTCCTGGATTCCCGGTAAGTGGAACTTAATTTATGAGGTATGAGTGTGTGATGTTATTAGGAAGCCTCATTAATGCTCACTGTATCTCATAATTTCTTCGTGAAATCAATGACCTGTTTTGATATCACTGGAAAGAGTATTTTTTTCTTCATTTGTTTTTCTTTTTTTTTTCTTTTAAGTGATACTTAGGGAAAAAAAAAAATCCCAAACCACACAACACCAAAAGGAAATTAATTTTAAAAAACCCCAAGTGTTAACATACGTGAAGCCTGTTCTGTTTGGTAAAAGAAAACCACTCTCAATACCATTAAACAAAGAAAATAACCCCTAGGTAGGTGAAATTCCAACCTTAATTGAGCTTTTAGGTGATATCCCAATAGTAGGAAGTGCCTGTGATCCAAAGGGGGCCCTGCATGGGGAGGGTCAGCTGGGGACCGTGCTGGGCTGAACACCCTGGTCATGCCAAAGGGAAAGGACATAAAACATGACAGGGAATTCTTCTCCAGCACTGTTGCAGATGGGCAAGGGAACAGAGAACAAGCCCAGGGGAGGACAAAGCAAATTTCATTTCAATCCTAGAGTTGCTGGCAGCACTCTGAAGCACTGAGGCTGCTGGAGAACCCAAACGGTTGCTATTTATTCATACACATTTATCCTGGACAACTAGGAAGCCTAAGGCAAACACAAACACCCGCCATATCCCTGATCCCTCCAGGCAGCTCAGCTGCTGCTCCAGGACACTGGATGTGCCAGAGCAGGTCTGCGGGGGGAGACTCCCACGCCTGGAAAATGGGAGGAATTGGCAGCCTCTGAGCTGTCTGACTGGGCTCCATGGCTCTGCCCCTTGTGGAAGGGGGGCTGTGAGCTGCCCCGGGGCTGAGCAGAAGCAGATCTCTCCAGGCCCTTGTGGTCTTTGGCTTTTTGGAGGAGCAGAAAACAAATCAGCCCAGCTCATGAGAAAGTGCTGGGTGGGACAGCACTCTGTGGAGCCTGTTTCTCATCATATAGGACCTTCAGCATGTGCTGAGCTGTATGTCAGCTCTTCCCTGGGACCCTTTTATTATTCTATCATTTGCAAAAATGCCTCTTCCCCCCAAAGGTATGTGCCTTTTTAAGTCAAAGTCTTGTGGAAACTGCTGATTTTCGACTAGTGTACTAGACACTGTAGAATTTTAAATTCTGAGGACTCTTTGAAAATTGCCTATGAATCCATTCTCTCTCTTCCCTTCTTCTGTCCAGCATTGCTGCTGAAATGGGCTGACAGTGAGCAGGTCCCTGTTGAAGGAATCAGCAATCTGGGCTGGTACTCAGTGGGCCATGGACCTGCCAGGACTCAGCGGGAGGGCAGAGGGGGTCACTTCACCTCACCCCAGTCCGTGCAGTCTCGTGGCACATGGTTCTTCCTGGGGCAGATGGACGGACACACCGGGGAAAGCATTTCTCATAATTTTTCCATTTTTTATTTCAGGGCCCTATTGGCTTGGATGGCAAACCGGTAAGCAAACAGCTTCTCTCCAGGCTTCCTGCCCTGCCTCCTGCTAGGTCCCACTGCCCTGCCAGCCTGTGTGTTATACAGTATGTTTTTAAGGGGATTATTTTGCAAAGTCATGCACATGCATGGATTAAAAGAAAATCAGGAGGCTGGCAGACAGGAGGATACCACAGATGCCTTGGGGGAGATGCAGGAGTCAGGAGATTAGGGAAGGCAGAGCGTGGCCTCTTCCTTTCTAGGCAAATCTATAAAACAGCACTTCACAAGTGCAGCAGCCTGGCAGCTGCTGCAGGGAAAGCCTTAGCAGGCACTCCCACCCTGAATCAGACAGGCAGAGCAGGTCCCTGAGGAACCAGCTCTCTGCTTTAGCCAACACCTTCCTTTGAAGTTGACCCTGCAGCTTCTTTCTCTTCCCTGCTGTGCCAGAAAGAGCTGCAGTAGAAGAAGGAAGGATCCTCAGGACCTCTGTGAGACATTCATGCTGTCCTTAGAGCCTCCTCGTAATCAGCTTTGTAGTAGAGAGACCTAAGTTCTTCCCACCCTTTGGAGAGCCAGGCACAAATACAGCTACTTCCCCATGAACCCAGCTAACACGAAACCCATGGCTCCATGTAGCAGCCACATAGCCAGGTTTCCCACCAACTTCCTCTAGCCATGCTGCCATGGAAAAGGAGCTGGTGGCACGTACCTCTGCCATCTGACTTCTGCAGCAGGATCCTGTTTTTGCCATGAGGAACATGACCCCCAGGAGAGACCCAGCAGCGTCTCTATTGTACTGCTCACTGCATTCAAAGGAAGCTGCTCTGCCAGCCCAAAGGGGGCTTAAGCATGTCCCAGCCATGTCCTGCAGAGCCTTTGCATGCTGTATTCAGTCCCCAGAGCTTTGTTCTCATGGTTTTGGGTAGCAGGGAGCAGTGTCCTGTTAGGTGTGTGAGTAAAGCTCCATGTGCTCTGTGTTGCATCCCCCTTTGGAGGTGTAATAACTGTGGGCACCTCCCGAGGGAAGGGGGAAGTGGGGTAAGTCAACATCTTCTAGCAACTGCAGTGGTCAAAGCTGATGCATGTTTCCTTTTTTTTGCAGGGTCAACCTGGACAGAAGGGAGAGATGGTAAAAATACATGTTTGTCTGCAGGTGATGGGTAGATTTAAAATGATGATGTTGCCTCTCATCTGGAAACAAACTCAGAGGCAGGGTAGCAATCTTAGTTCAGCTGATGCATGAGCTGCGTCCCTAATTCTGTAACTTCATAATAGCAGTGCTGGGATGCATGGCTGTAATTTTTGCATTATGGCTATCAGATTCATCATGTCACAACAGCAACTCTCTAGTTACGCGCGGGATGTGTTTTCCTTGCAGCCAGCAATTATGTTCTTTAAATATATTCTGGGAGCTGACATTTTTCATGGTTGGCCTCATAGCAGAAGTAAAAGTTGATGGAAAGATTTCTGAAAACCCATCTGGCAGCTTTCAACTTATCTAACAACAACCAAAAAAAGCATATTTTTTGTATTAAATGTGTTGGGTTTTCTCTCCTCCTCTTGAAGCTCTGTTTCATATGTGCATCATACCAAAATGCTTTGGTTGAAAATGATAAACTTAGGCTGCACTTGATGGAAGCCCAAATGCGGTCTTGTTCCTCTCGACATCTCTGATGATGAAATCCCAAACATGAGTATGCCAAGCTAGCAGCTCTGTAGTCACCTTCGCTCACTGAAGTGCTGAATGTTTTCTTCTGCTGATTCTGTTTTTTGAGCCTGAGTGACAGTACAGCCCTCTGGCAAACACATGTTGAAGATCCCCACTCCTCTTGTGCAATCCTAGCTCAGGCTTCAGCCCTGGCTGCTTCTGGTTCCATCCCAGTGCGTCGGCTGAGGAGCCGCGCTGTCAACTGAGGTCCTGGGAACAATAAGGGTGTGTTTTCCTCATGATTTTCCCCCTCTCTTTTCAATAATTCCCCCCCGCAGCACAGCCAGAACATGTGTGCATTTTCACTCCTCCACAGTGACAAAAGGGGGAACCCAGATCTCTCTTGGGAATTTTCTCCACAATTGTTTTTAAAAGCTGAGTTTTTCACTTCTTCCATACACTGAGAGTTGTTGTCTTTTTGTTGCTGTAAGTGGGAAACCATCTCATGTTCACACATGTGTTTCTTTAAAGGGTGCTGCAGGTCCCAGGGGACAACCGGTAAGTATTCCATCTCATCCCTATCCCATCTCTCCCGATATTCCCTTTCTCCTTGCATTCACTGAACTCCTTAATTTACTGAGGCCTATTTTGTCACTTTTTCTTTTACAGGGACCCCCAGGACAAAAAGGAGAAAAGGTAATTTCAGTGGGAGATATGTTTAAAATGTGAATAGGGGAAGGGACTCGGTGGGCTTGGTGCTGCTCGGTCTGACTTTGAGTGGCTGAGGAGGACAGCAAGAACAGAGAGCTCTGGGGATGGGGGACAGGAGGCAGGCTGCTTGTCGGGTGCAAATTGGTATAACTGCACTGAATTTGATACAGTCACATTGATTTACACCTCCTGGATCTGACCCCGTGTGCCTATTTCAGTCCCCCCGGTTCGTGGTTTAAACTCTTTCCTTCTAATCCCCTTCTTTCACAGGGTCAGTGTGCAGAGTACCCGCACAGGGTAAGTCATTAGCGTTGTTATCCTCTGTCCCGTGCCTTCCTGCATGTTAATCCTCCTTCGTTGGAATGGCTTTTTGTTGGAAGTAGAGATCGTTTCATTAACAAGATGCGTCATCTGGGCCCCTAGGGCAGCGCCCGGCTGATTGATGTGTTTCGCAGAAAAGCAGCAGATAAGGTTTTCCAGGAGGGATGTTGGTTCTCCGGTCTGTGCCTGCCCACCGGGGCTGACCCCTAGATATCTGCTGTCATTGCTGCTTCCTGGAGATTTGTGTCGGAGAGGGGGAAGGTCTGTGTCCTCACCCCAAAACCCAACAAAACCTGGGGTTTCTGGAGCAGTAGAGGTCACCCACTCACATCTTGTGCTGCTCCCACAGTGGCTGTGTGGCCAGCAGCAGTGTGGGGCTTGCAGACCTGAGGGGAAACTCAAAATTCCTTCCTTTTTTATTCTCCCTCGTTCTGATCTCATCCCTGCATAGAGGCAAGGGGTAGGGTTGTGCTCCCTGCCCAGTAGTAACCCTGACCACCCTGGTCACAATGCCCTGGCTGATCCCTGTGCCCATCCCCAAGCCTGGTGGGCTTTCTGCCTGCGAGGGGGAGGCTGAGAAGGGAGGGTTGATGCCAGCAACTGTTTAATGAAAGCCAGGATGAAGCTCCACTTGCTTCTTCATCCTGGCCTGGCCAGCATGTGCCACAGCCAGGAACGGAGAAGAGTACATCATGGGGTTTTGAGGGGATTTAACCAGATCTAAAAACAACCGGAGTGCTGAAAATCCACTGGAAATGCATTGGAACAACATCATATGAAGTGGCTGGAATTTGTAATCTGGGTGTACAGAGAGACAGGCTTAAGAGCTTTCTGTTTATTTTTGACGGTCCTCTGGGTAATTATCTGGGCTCTGGTCCCTGGCCCCGAGGGAGCAGGGCTGGGATGCTCGGAGCAGCAGAGCCAGTGGAGAGGGAGCTCGGCTGGCAGCAGGGGAGAAGGGAGCCGTGGGTATGTGCCAGTCCCCGTGCAATAACAGCCGGTCATCTGTGTTTATTTAGTGAGCAGCCTCACTAGATTGTTATGTTAAAAAGAAGCTAACAACAGTGCTCACTGAGCAGCATCCTGGGTCCTGTTACAGCCCTTGGCTCTGATTGTCCCCAGCGCTCAAGGTGAAAAGCAGTGGCAGGACCCAAAGCGACACTGGGAAGGGAGATGCAGCTTGTGTATCCCTGGGAGCAGCTGGGGCTTGGGTTTGGGGGGTAAACGTACACTGGTTTGGTGGGTTAGGGTTGTAGGGTGTCATGATGCAGGGCTGTGACAGTAGGCAAAGTTTGGATGCAAAGCTTCACATCCTTGCAATGTTTCCTTGGCTCTTATGGAGGTACTTTTGGTCTCATGAGGCAGCAAGCTCAACATTTTCAAAAGCCCAGGAGTTGTTCCAAGGCAGAGACATGCTCATGGCAAGGGTGAGTGTCCTCAGATCAACTCCAGGACGGGCTGTCCTGAAGGCTGTGGTCACAGAATGCAAGCTCAGAGAGCCAGAGGCACAGACCAGTCAGCAGAGGTGCAGTTCTCTTTCTTCTTCCCTGAATGAAAATTAGGATAAGCCTTGTTGTAAAAATGCTACACAGCTGACTGAATTGCAATTTATTCTTCCTTTTTTGTTTGGCATGGTTCTTTGTCAGATGTTCTGGGTGAGGAAATGAAAACCAGCATCCTGAAAAACCAGGGATGTTGTTTCAGTTTTGTTTCATCTTTGTTTTCTTAGGAAGGAAATACAAAGTTAGGATATATGCCTTGGCTCCTGTAGTTTGGTTGTTTTTTTTTTTTTTTTCTGAGTCTGTATGGCCTGCACTGCTGTGAGGGACAAGCCCAGGCATTGGGGCTACAAATTAGGGGTGAGATGGTCACTCGATCTAATTGGGGGAAGGGGAAAACGAGCCGTGCTCTGTCTGCTCTCAGAAATGCTGTGTGTCTCACTGACCCCGTTTGTCTCATGTGTCTTCACTGTTCCCCAGGAATACCTAAGTACCACCCTTGCAGCCCTGCGCTCTAACCAGATCCTTACGCTGAAGGTTTGTGGGTAATGGTTTGATGAGACCCAGTTCTGATGCAAAGGCAGGAGGATGTGGATCCAATATTGCATGCTGTCTTCTGAAAAAACTTCCCACTGGGACACAGAGGAGGCAGGGCAGGAGCTGGGTGGAAGAGCCTTCAGGTTTCTTCTCTAAACTCTCCCACTTGCAGCTGAATCCACTGCTGGGTCTTGTCTAGCCTCTCTTTTCAGGGCTGCTTCTCTCCATTTTCCTCTTTATCTTTTCCAGCATCCTCTTTCTGCTTCTCTGTAAGCTGCATAATATTTCAGATACCCTTCAGTGCTCGAGAAGCCAGGCAAAGCCAGCTCAGCTGGCTCTCCTGAGCTATGGGGCCTCCTGCACTGTCTTTTAGAAAGAGGAGGATTGTCTTTGGGTAAAATCAGCCCAGCTGAGTTTCCAGCAGTGCTGCTTCTGGAGCCATGGCTTGTGGCTGTCTGGATGGGAGCATTCAAACACAACCACCTAGTCACGATGCTGCAATATTGGGTTGCCACTTCACTTTGCAACAGGACTGGATCCTTGGTTTCCCTGCACACACGAAGGACAATGTTTGAAGAGAATAAGTGTGCTGCTTGGAAGCGTATGGTTACTGTGGTGGGGGACCTGTGGGCACAGCTCTGGGATCAGCACACAGCTCACACAGGGGAATGCTGCACACAGGCACGATTTTGTGTCTGAGCACAGAAAGCCTCTCTCACTTCTCCCTCTGTAAATCAAGAGCAGCTTCAATGGAAAACTGATAGCAACAGGAAAGTGGATCAGGCCAGAGAAGCATTCCTGGGCCTGGAGCCGGCACGATGGGTGCCAGGGTGACAGCAGCGTGCACGCAAGTGGAAACTGGATACAGCAGAAGGATGAACAAATGCTCCTGAGCTTTAGTGCTTTTGATTTCTGTGTGTCCGGGTCAGCTTTGTGCCCTAAGGCAGCATTCCTGGCTATAAGCACTCAGAGGGTGATGCTGCTGTTGAGCAAGGGAAAGCAAAGCACAGGCTACCAAGGCAATGTCCTGCTCAGGACTCTGGTTCCAAGGACTGGTCTTCTCCCTTGGCCATGGTGGTTGTGTCTGCCCAGTTAAGTGAAGCACACCAGGACCCGTTTTTGACCCCAACTAGCCTCTTTTCCCTCTCTTGCACACCCCAAGGAAGGGTGACACCTGGAGATACACCGGGTTTCTTGTCAGGGAACTAGGAAACTGCCCTTGGAAAACTTGGAGAAAGCTGTCATTTGGGTAATTACCCCATGTCTGATGATAAGAAATGAAGAGAGAGTCCCATCACTGGAGATCTTAGCAGAGCCAGTGGGGGGATGTCCTGCAGTGAACACCACCTAAGGACATCAGTGGAGCTGAGTCAAAAAATCCCCTGGGTAAGTTCTGTTTCTAAGCAGAGGAAGCCCTAAAAGCTCCATGCACTGGGATGGTGAGAGGCCACCCTACACCTGCCAGGCTGACACCTGCCAGTCCCCCCATGAGCTGTGCAGGGGGAGCTCAAAGGTCTGCCCACAGGTCCCTGTGCGGCGCTCACGCCGGGCTTTATTTTCACGGCAATCAATCTGTTCCCATCTTCTCTGTTCTCTGTCCTGGCTGCTCTCTGACTCTCCGTGCCCTAATGGCCTCCTTTGCCCTGTGACCTTCTGGTTTGATCTTCTTCAGCTGTTGCCTCTCCTCAATTCAGTGCGGCTGGCTCCACCTCCGGTCATAAAGAGACGCACTTTCCAGGTAGACTTCTTCTCCTCCTCCTCATTGCCTGTTTCTAAGCTTATCCTGATGCTTGCCATTAATCAGCTTGCTACCTGTCTTTCTTCCCCTGAAGAGGGGTTTCCAAGAGTTCCAGGCAGAGCCGCTGGACTTTTCTTTGAAGCAGAGGAAATCTTTGATGTGATAATGTTGCTAAAAAGAAATGCAGTGAAGCCAGTTTTTTTAAACTGAAAGAAATGGGCCGTGAAACTGTTCTTAGGGCTGTCGACAAGCAGCCTCCTCCCTCAAGGAGTCAGTTCCTGCATATTCAATCTCCAGAAGAGGTTAGAAACCTCTTGCTGAAATGCAGCTAATGTCTGTGAAATTTAACTGAGATGAATGAATAGGCAAACGCTTCTTCTAAGGGCTAGTCTAGTCTGAGGCACTTGGGGAAATGTGTTTAAATAAGCTCTTAGAATGGTTTCATTAAATTGCATTAAATCTTTGTGTAAACACATTTATTTTTGTTTCCGGGACCATAATTCATGTTTAGTTTATTTTGGGAATGAATTCATAAAGCGAATTACGGACATACGAATAGTGAATAAGAGTGTCCATAGTCAGAGTTCATGGGGCTTTTAATGAGCCCACTTTAAGCTCCCTCATTCCATCAGTTGGGATTAACTCTCCCGTGTGGACAAACCACTGCAATTACCTCGTGAAGTGTGCTGGGCACTCTCTATTAAGTGGCTGGGTTTTGTCACCCTGCTGCCTGTCTAGACAGTGGGATGCTAGCAGGGAACTGTAGGATGAAATTAGAGATCTTTACCATGAGGTGCCAGGTCCATGCCTAGCACTGGACAAATCCTGACCTTACCACTTGAGCTTGTGCTTTCAGTTCAGTTTCTATGGATTCAGCCTTCGCACCACACAGAGCCCCATGGCTTGCACTGTTTGCCCTTCAACGTGACAGTCTGGAGAGCCAGGCCAAGGACTGACCTCTTGGGAAGGCTTTGAAAGCTGAAGTTCCTCTCCAGGATGAAGTGGGAAACTTGAATAGCTGCCTTACGTCCTGTCATCAGCCAGGGCTGCAAATTCCCTCTGTCTGCAGAGGCTGTAACTTCACCGGAGAGTTTTGCCATGATCCGTTTTGCTGGTGCTGTTTCATTCTCTTAGTGCAACAGGGTGTAATCCACTCCTACAGATCTGCCAGCACCAGGCAATTCCAGGAGCCCAGTGTATGAATACTAAGGAAAAAAGCAAGGCTGCAAAATGAATGTGGTGCCAGTGCCTGGGAGAGAGGAAAACCCTGCTGCTGCCTCTGAGCACATCAGTAGGAGCACTCTGCCCAAGGGCTGGGGCTTAGTCGAGACAGGGGCTGAGCAGGTCCTGTGTGAGGAGGTTAAGCAAGCATTGCAGTGCTGGAGTGCTGTCAGGGTGGCTGCCTAGTGTTTGAAAGAAATGAAAAATAGCTCCAGTCAATGGCTAAAAATATAGAATGACAACTGATGAAAATGACACCTGATCTCCCACTTACTGTATCCACTTACTGTCCAGTTAGGTCTGTGGGGGTCCTTCTGTGCTAACCACATTAATTAGACTATAATGATGTGGTAATAATGCTTTGTGTGTTTAGGGATATGCGTGGATGGGCACTCTCCTCCACAAAGTCCACTCTGTCCAAGACAGCAAAGGGAGTGTGATACAAGTGGGAGTTTGGGTGAGCTCCTTCCAGCTGCTCCCTATGCTGGGTCAGGGCTCCTGCTCTTCCCAGCTCCCTGTCCCCAGCCAGCACCCCTTCCCAGCACCATCCTGCATTTTAGTGCCCTAAATCTGGAGCATGGACTGCACTGGCAGGAAGAAGCTGAGGTGGGAACCAAGCAGAAGGAGCCCAAGTGAGATGGGCAGAAAGTCCCCTTTGCCTTCCCATTGTGCATCCGTTCTAAGGGTGCTATAAGATGCATTGGGAGGGAAGTCGATGAATCTGGGATGAGAGGACAAGAGCAAATCTAGAAATATACTCCAGTGTCCTCCCAACGTTTTCATTAGATCCAAATTATCTTCCACATTTAAAAGCTATGAGACCATTTACAGGACAGTTGAATAGCACTGAGTGTGTACGATAGGGAAGCTTAGGAAAGATCCTGTGTTCCCTTGCGTGGGCCATAGGATGAATGAGGATCCACTTAAAAAATGGGGAAAAGTGAGGGCACCCCTCCTGCCTGGCCCAGCAGGCTTCCCAGTGTAGGCTGTGGGTTGAGTGGTAAGGAGCAGGAGAAGGGCTGTGGCTCCACACGTGATTGAGCTTCTCGTGAGCCTGGCCCACGTGTTGGAAATTTTCTTTTAAATAGAGCTCATGCAGAAGGGATGAAATTTGCAGCTTATTACTTTCATCTATCATTCTAAATAAAGCAAACATCCCTGTATCTGCATGTTTTACTAAAAGCAGCCAGGACAAACAGCGCACTTGGTAGGAACACATGCAGGGGAGAGATTTCATGCATTCTCCTGCAGTGTATAAGGCTGTAGAGAGGACAAATGCAGAGGAGACCCAATGGCACACCCATTGATTTTTAACTGCCAAACAGCCATGTTTGATTTCTAGCTTCCCGTGGATCCATGATGAGAGTTTTTCGGACTTAAACTGGATCTCTAACAGCGGGCTGTCGTGGTATTTTATCTGTGGAGGGGGGACGAACAGCGTAGCGCGGGTGCCACGGTGCCTTGGGGAGCTCGCTGGATTCATCGCTTATGGATCAGCAGTCTGGTATTCAAACGTGGTGCTTCCAACCCACTGTCTTCTGCTCAGCGCCGCCTGGTCCCGTGTCCAGGTCCTTGGGGCCAGATGACATTGCTGAGGCATGAGCCACAGCCTCCGAATGGCTACCGAGGGGCCCGCGGAGGAACCGGCTCAAAGCTGCAGGCAGCTTAAAATGGCATGGCAGGTGGCTCGGCACGCACTGCCTTGTTAAATCTCAGAAAAACAGGCTCTGCCTGGCGCACATGGGCCTGCTTTGGGTGGGCTCCAGGAATGCCATGATGATCGTGTTATTTTCTTTCGGGTTTTGTGGCGTTTCTACTTTTGGTCCCTGGCAAAACAGAGGGAGGGTTGTCCAACAAATGTAGCGTGGGGGGAAGAGAAAATAGGCTGAGGTAAGACACTGTGGGTTTGCCTGGAAGTGCCAGTGTGGTCATGGGAGGCTTTGCTTCACATGTGATTGTCAAGTGCTTTGGAAACCCTCCTCAGAGGCTCAAGGGATGTTAGTCCTTCACATAAATATTGTACTTGACCAACTCGATGAAGTAAAAGGTCTCTTTGGATTGTTCTGTCATCTATAGATCCCTTTAGAAGAGAGCTCTGATCAGGCAGCCTCAAATGTCTTTGCAAACCATAGGATTCTGGCTTCTGCTACCCAGGCAGGCTGGCCATCCCCAGCAGGGCTCTCCATCACTCTTGGAAACTTCTCCTGGCACTAACTGTGACTTGCTTCTACCTCATCTGCTTCAGCCCTTGAGCCCTTGGGGTGGCGGTGTGAAGGGTTTGCTCTGCCAGCTGATAACCTCTTGTTTTACAAACCACAGGGTGAACAAGGACAAGCTGGGATCCAAGGTCCCCCAGGGCCCCCTGGACCTCCAGGGCCCGCTGGACCAGCTGGACCTGAAGGAACCCCAGGACGTCCTGGGCCAGTCGGACCCCCTGTAAGTCTAATTACTGAAGAAGAAATTCTTCTCTTTCCCCTTCCCCCGGGGCACAGGCAATTTCCTCTGGCCTCCCTTGCCTCTGTTGAAGCTGAGATAGTCAGGAGACTTGCAGAGGATGTGGATGTGTGGAGAGGATGAAGTTCCTGGGAAAGAGGAGGAGGGAAGGTGGAGGTGTGCGCTGGGCACTGCTGCTATCTGGGCACACAGTGGGTGACACCAGGCTCATTTCCTCCTTCTCAGACCCTGCAGAGGAAGTAACACGAGGGGTGTAATTGTTCTCAGAGCAGAAACCTGACTGATAAGAATCCCTGCCACCCCTTTGAAGTCCTGTCCCTGTCCTAGCAAGGAGCCAAGGAGGGCAGGAAGAGAAACACCATTTATAAAATAATGCCATTGCTAAATGGCAGGGGACAGGGCAGCAAATCCTGCTAATGTACCTCTCTTGCAACAGGGCAGAGCGGGAGAACCTGGAAAGCCTGGCAGAGATGGAAAGGTGGGTACCAGAAACCAGCTCTGTTCCTGGGAGCTGCAGGGGGAGACGTGGCACGCTGGCTCTGCAGCCTCTGCAGAATGAAAGGAGTTTCTGTCTCCAAGAGTTTTCAAGGCCTGCTAACAGGACAAGCAGGTCTTGTCCCCAGAGGTAAAAGCACCTCTCCACACAGAGTACAGGGGTCAGGGATCCTGTAAGTGTCTTCATCTCTCTCTGAGCTCCGAGGAGCCAAGGATAGGATGGCTAAGCACTTGAATTGCCATAAGCAGACAACATCAAGGGTGATACAGGCATCAAAACGTATCTAGAGTAGTTTTCCCCTTCTGTCTGCTCACGTGCAGCTGCTGCATGGGTATTTTGTTTGTATTTACACACACGCATACCTGGTATGTTTCATGGTTCATATCGGGTAAATTGTTTGGTTATTTTTCATTTAAAGACAGAGTGGTTTGTTTGTTAACACACTCTCTCTATTTAGCTTGTCAGAGGAAGCTGCAAATGCCTGATTTACTCCAGAGCTGCACAGTGGGTATAAGTTTCCCAAGCAAAACAGAGAAGCAGAAAAGATTCTGGAGCATAGTGCATAAGGCAAAGCAGACTTTTAGTCTTCAGATTCAGTGAGATCAAACCTAGGGGAATGGAGCACTACAGACATGAATTATTTGAATGTATGGGTTAAGATAGTATTTATCTATGTCAAGAATAAATTGGGGGTGTTTGAGCTCACCAGTGTAAATCAGCTCTGTAAAGGGGTGCTTCAAACCAAAGCAGCCTGCATCACCCATCACCCTGCAGCCCAAGCAATGTCTACATTTGCCAACCCCAGTGTCTGTTTTGATTTTATCCACAGGGCTTACCTGGGCCTCCTGGACCAAAGGTGAGACATCTCACCTCATTTAGAGGTGTAGCACGGTAATAAACAGAGATGGACGCTCCTGGCGAGGACAGACGTGTACATTTTGATGGGGGAAAGGAGGCTGCATCAAATAGCTGAGAAGGATTTCTAACCCAGCTCAGCATTGCCTCTGGGGACCAGCCCGTGTGCTGACTCATGGGTTTTGTCCAGGCGACACGTCTGAGTTGCATCTTGACTGAGCCAGGCACGCCTCATCAGCCCCTCTTGCAAAATTGTTTGCCACACACAGCTTTATTGGCTTCTTCCATTCTCAAAGCATTTCCCAGTGCTTCAGGAATGGATTTTGCAATGCTATTGTTAACTCCGCCACGGCTTCCCATTTATTCACTTGCCAAAGTGCGAGGTGGTGGGGGGGATGGAGGGGGCTGTTGTTGTTTTTCAGCTGCAGCCACCCACCCTAAATTTGTTTTTATCTGAGATGAGGAGATGGGAGCCATGGAGCTGGGGCACAGAGCTGGCATGTGTTTTCTGGCTGCCAGGGCTTATTGTGCCTTTCCTGCCAGAGCTCAGCCCAGTGTGGGTGATGGTGACCTGAGGGCCTGATGGGTCAGGAGCTCAGTGGAGTAATTCTAAGCAAAAGGTGAATTTTCTCCATGAAATGCCCTCCAGTCCCAGCAATATCCCAGGGAAAAAGGACAGAGATTTGTCCTTCTCAGGCCAAGCCTCACTTTTGTCTTTTTGCCTTTTGCAGGGAGACGCTGGGATTCAGGGATACCCTGGCAGAAAGGTAAGAAGGGGAGCTCCAGTGTTGTTAAATGAATTAAGTGCATTGAAGCCTTGTGGAGTCATGGCTGCAAATCCGTGGGCCACTCTGGAGCCCTCTATAGAGCTCTGCTCCCACTGGACATGGGGCTCTGACAAGCCCACAGATACCCAGCTGTCACCCACGTAAGGACAGCCTGGGCTCAGAGGTGTCTTTAACTCTCCAGCAGCTATGGAACAGGCATTTTCTGTGTGTGTGTGTGCCCCTCTACACCCACTTCCAGGCTGAAATGCAAGTCTTTGTGCATCCAGACCTGAGCTGCAGGCTGGAAAGGGTCAAATCCCTGGCTGTGTGTTGCTCTCTGGAAAGAGTCCTTAACCTGCTGCAGGTTAAGAGGCAGAAGCTGGCAATGCCTGAATGCCTTCAGTAGCAGCAGGGTTGTCAAGCCCGGAGGGTGTAATGAAGAGACAGAAAGAAAGACAGGGGGAAGACACAAAGGAAGATCAAAGGGGAGAGAGGGAATGAAGAGGTACTGCTAAGGAGATGTCAGCTGGAGAAGGGGAAGGTGAATGTTCCCAGCAGGCAGGAGTCCTGTGTCCCCTGTTATCTCCACATTGCTTTATGGGTGCTCTGTGAGTAAAAAGGCAGGACCTGAGAGCTTTTTAATTAGCTCTGTATAAACTGAGAAGTTTTTGTTATGTCAGGAAGTGGAAATTATAGCCCCTGCAGACCACAGCCCACTCCTGCAGACAGACACAATTTATTGCCCCTTCTCCCAGGGAACTGTTGGATTTTCCATTAGGAGCCCATCCTGTTCTGAGTGCGCTGGGCAGGCGGTCCCTGCAGCGACCTCACAGCAAGGGCCTCTCCTACCAGCTCCTCTTACATGAGACAACTTGTCTGGCTAATTTACTTCCGAGCAAGGAGCCTGCACTGATCTTGGAGGAATGAGCCCAAGGTTGTGACCTTCCTCTGGGAAAGATGGAAGGAATGGATGAAAGTGGGAGAGCAAATCCGAAGGAAAAGGGAGAAAAGGGGCAAAATGCTGAGGAAAGTTGTTAACTCGGATATGATACAGGGTATGAGACCACTCTCATCCATACATTTCACACACATCTTTCTTGATGCAGAATGGTGCTCCTCTCCCAGAGAGACCCAGGTGGTTGGTAGCTTGGTGTATGTGGGGCACCTCGGTGTGGGACGTCCCTCTCACACCCCTGCTCATCTTTCCAGCAACCCACAGCTCCTTTTCTTGCTGCTGTGTTTGCTTCTTCCTCCATTTTCTTCTCTTCCTCAGGGTGAGGTGGGCGAGCCAGGTCTGCCCGGTGCCCATGGCCTCCCTGGAGCCTCTGGCCCCAAGGTAACCCTTCAGCTCGAGTCAGTGGGGGCATCACCCAAGGGCAGAAAAGTGGCCCACAAGCCTAGAGACACACTGCAGGATGTCCAAGGCTGGGGGCTGGAGGCAGTTCTCTAGAGCCTGGAACGTGCCACCTAACCAGGAACACTCGCTCCTGAGTGAAGAGCCTGGGCAATGGTTGGCCAAGGTGATTTCATGCTGTCCTGAACCAGTACCTGCCCAAGCCCCCATTACAGCATAAAACTGACCCAGCCTTTAGAGGTTTTTGGACCAGGGCTGGGAGAATGAGGGTTACTCTGGACCACGAAATGTTTTGATGGTTTCTACACCCAAATCAGGTGGAAAAACATTAGTATGGGCGACCTCTGCATCCACTCCAGTGACCTAAAATGCATAGCACTCCTGGGAGGGGTAGGCTGCAGACACTGCTTGGGCTGGTGCTGTGTTGCTGTCAGGAGAACCAGAGGCCTGGGGTTGCATTTATCACACCCCTCTTTCAGCTACTTTCTCTTTGTCCCTCACTGTTACGATTGTACTGCTTGCTCAGTTTCTCTTCATGTTCACTGTCCCTCTCTCTCTGTTTTCCCCCCAACCCTTTCTCTCTCCTTTGCTGGGCAGGGTGAAAAAGGGGACGCTGGCATAAAGGTAGGCACGAGGAATATGTTTTTTTTAAGGTGTGGTGGATCACCTGGGAGAAACTGCTCTTTGGGCTGGGGGATTGTAAGGGGAAGCTGGGTCCGAGGCAGCTCTGTGGGGTATTTAATGGAGTGCACATCTGTGCTCTGATTAACCACAGACAGGCACTCCGAGCTCAGGCAATAAAAGCAGCCTTTATCCATTCGGTGGAATTTGATTCTTACCAAAGGCATTTCTCTGACTATGAATCTTGCTAGTGATTTGTTACATCTCTCTATTTGATGGGCTAGGTTGGGGTTTCCTCATAAAATCTGGTTAGCTGACGCATCAAATCCACTCAAACTCCGCGACTCAGGCTGAGGTTTGGCACCAGGCATTTCTGTCTGTTTCTGGACACTTTTTACACGCTCATATGGTCTGTGCCCATATGTTATCTATTTGACTGAAATTTACTGTGCCCATATATTTAAAGGATATTACTCAATGTAGACTGTGCTTAAAACACTACAACACTGGCAAGTGTTCATGGCAGCCAGAGCACACTCTGTCATGCCATACATCCTAAACATCATGAGGAAAGACTGGTCCTCTAATATTTGTAAAGGCATTGACAGTGACACATACATTTCAAGTATTTAGTGTGTGGCATGCAGCTCATTTATCGTGCAGCACATACACTTTCTATATCTTTTCCATCTGGATGGATCACTGTTTGAAGGGAGAAAAGGCCCCTTCAGAGCTTACCAGGGATGTGTTACATGGAGTTTAAAGAAATGTTCTTTGGGAATGCAGGATCTGGGTTCATAGTTGAATAGAACAAGTGTTTGTCTTCCTACAGGAAAACTATACCTCCTCAAAAATACTGCAATGCATTCAGAGTCCAGAGGTTCCTTGTGTCCATCTCCACATCACTGTAATTCCATCAAGCACAAAGGCATCACTCCTAGTTTATGCCACTGTGAATAAAGGTGGAATTGCACCCAGAACTGATGTGTTCTTGGGGGCTCAGAGTTTGTTTTCAGCTCTCCCATTAAGATGAACTGAAGGACTGAAATCAGTGTAGCCTCGGGGGAAGGAAAGGCTGGATGGAGAAGCTTTGTTTCACCCCTGCTTATACTCCCACGTTTCACTGCTAGCAGGCATCTGCTCTGCTTGTGCCCGTGTACAAGGACTAACCATTCCTTCGTTAGAGCTCTGGCAAAGGGGAAGTCTCCAGCTATTACAATGATGTCTCAGGGTCATCCACAGGTGAGAGCCTTCCCTGACTCAGGGTCACCATGGAGAAACACTCCTGCTACTTGGCCTCTTACTCATCTTTTACTCAGCCCACCTCCTGAAGAGTGGAGATGAAACCCACCACACTTTGTATGATACTGAATTGAGGCTCCAAAAGGGCAGCCCTGCAGTCCCACAGTGGCATCTTCTTTCACACACGGACTACTTTGTTATTGTCAGGCTCACTTTTCTCTCAACTTCCTTGGGTTTTGCTGAGAGGAGTTGAAAGGGAAGTGCAAAGGTACCCTTAAATCAGCAGCCAGACCTCACCCAGTAGCATGTGCACCTCACCTCAGCATGTGCATTTGTTGTCTTTGGAAATTTTTTCTTTATGTTGTCCTCCCACCTAAGAGGATTGATTTAGACTCTGGAAGGCTTTTAATACTTTCAACTTTGGATCCGATTACCTGGGCTAGATTCTGCCTTCCGTTTGCTTTGAGGAACCCTGGACAAACACTATAATTCATAGCTTAGCTGCAGTGACCAATTTTGCATGGGATATCACTGCTTTGACTGGCAGTGAAGAACATCTCAGGCCTGAAGAGGTTTGCTATTATCCCACAGATCCCTTTTTCATTTAACCATCTCCCCCCACCCAGTGACAGATGCAACACAGCCTGGATTCTCTCTCAGCTGTTTCCTTCAGTGGCCACCATTTGTACTTTGAGCATGTAGGGACCTAAATCTGTGTCCCATAAAGGTAATTAGATGGCCAGTGATTGTGATCACCTGGGCCACTTGAATGAGCGTTTCACTCACTGGCCCCACCCTGTCACATTCAGCAGCTTCACTGGTGGCTTATTTTCCTTTCTTCTGAAAGGTCTGTAGGATGGGGCTTTTTCACCTGCCCTAAGGAAGGAGCAATAAATGAAGTGCCCAATAACCCCGTCCTAATCTGCCTCTCACAACAAGGAGCAAAAAAGGAGGGCTGTCTGCTTTAATTGGCAGCTAATGAGCTGATCAGCCTGGGGCATCGCTGGCACCCCGTGGGGATAAAGCTGCTCACACCAGGTGGAGGATAAGTGAGTGTGAGGGTCTCCTCTGTGTGGAGGGAAGAGGTGTATCCTAACTCTGGAGACACCTGGGGAGGAGCGTGGAGCTTGTGAGAGTGGGAGATGCTGCTGATCACCCTCCTGGGGAACCTGTGCTGGGTGTTCTGCCTTTTGGCACCCACCTTTGGTGGTGTTTCCCAGCTCCTGGCTTGGCTGCACCATTCCAGTGCTGCTTTTGATGGACTGCTGCTGCCTGGCTTGTAGCGCCCTGTGCAGCTCGGAGGGCACCGGGGGATCACAGAGGGATCAGCCCAGCGGGTGCTCCCTGTGCTTACAATGGCTTTCAGACACATAAGGGTTTAAAGATGTTCCGGAGAGTTGTTTTTCTCCGCTTTTTCCTCTGGCTCTAGGGTTTCTTTCTGCTCTTCAGTGGCGCAGTGTCACGTTTGTTGCTCCCACTCTGTAATTAGCCCTAGTGCCTGTGTGATGCTGCCGGGGCTGTGCCCATCCTCGGAAAACACAGGGTGGGGTGGCTGCTCTGTGATTTGCCCTGGTCGGGGGGTAACCCTGCTCCCTTCTCACCGAGGGGCTTTGCTTGTGCAGGGCTAAATTCCAGCAAAGTCTCTGGGATGGGGAGTCACTGTCACAGGCAGGGCTGCCCTGTGGGGATGGTCTCTGCAAGCAGGGTGGGTGCCTCCCAGCACAAAGCATGGGTCTTCTTTGCTTGGTCTTATTTAAAAAACACCCAGGGAGCATAATTGGGAAGGAGAGTGAGAGTAGCCTCTATTCTCCAGTACAAAGATTAATAATTACTGCTTTACTTTAGTTACAGCAGGAAATAGGATAGTTAAGTATGTTGTGTAGGGCAGGAGGTGCCCACACTGCCTCAATTATGTATATTATGGTATTAGAAGGTATTTTACAAAATGTGGTTCACAGGATGGCACAATTACAGAAAGCACTTTCTAAAAAAGTATACACATATATTCCCTGCTGAATAGTCCTTCCAGGCAAGGGCTAAACACCCAGAACAAAACAACAGCACCATGCAGATTGCCTGAAGAGGTTTTATTTTACAGTTATCACCAGAAAAAATTCCGGCTAACAGCACAAAGCAACCCTTGGATTCTCTGCTTCTCCAGATAAGTTTGTTCATCCTGTAGTCCCTCCAAACTGAGTGACTCCCTGTGCCCTGCAGCATGGCATGGGATGGGATACAGAGGCTGTGGCACTCTAAGTGCTGTAAGCAAGAGGCTTGAGAGTAGCCACTGAAGGGAAATGGCCCTGGTTAGGACAGTCAGCTTGGTGAGAGTCAGGTGGGGAGCACAGGCTGTGCCTGGTCTCACCCAGAAGGCTTTCTCATCACCTATGCCCTGGGCACTCTGCACGGAGCCCTGGGAGGACTCATCTCCTGTCTCTTGCTCTCTTTCTCTGTGTGTCTTGCTCTGCTTCCAGGGGGAGAGAGGCATGCCAGGGCTGCCAGGAAGACATGGCACTAAGGTACCTTGTAACCAGAGGAGTGATGCTTGTCTGCCTGATCTCACCCATAGCACTCGACTGTCCCTGATGCGCAAGCATCGCCTGGAGTTGTGTGTGTGTCTGTTAGTCAGTGACCGTCCTCAGCTGAATTATTTCTGCTTCTAAATTGAAAAATACAGGGCCTGATTTACGCAGGGGGTGATGGGGGAAGAAGTGTTTTACAAAGCAAATGGCATGCCCGGCCTGATGCTGACTTGCAACATCAGGATCTTAATGCTTTACGCCAGCAAAAGTGGCCAGTGCTGATGTTTGTAGGGAATTGGTGTTTTGTAAATTGGGGGTCCCAGGCGACCACAGCAAATGTGTGTTATCCCACTGGGATCAGCAGGGCGAACCCAGACTAATGCAGTGGTGAATCAGGGTCAGTGTGTGAGCAACCCTGCATGCCTGTGCATTGCAGTTTAAGGATAAATACTAGAAAATAACCTCATCCACATTCGCTGCCATCTGAAGGCAGAAGAATGAGGAACAGGAGTCCCACCTGCACTGCGAAAGCCTAACCCAAAGCCACTTGCTGCACGTTATCCCTTTCATGGCTCCAGCCCATATTCACTAAAACTACTGACCCTGAGACGATCTGGAATGCTTTTTCCCTCCATTTATCGCATAGAATCCCTGATCTCCATCTTCTGTCCTTGTGTTTTTTAGCTTTTGTCCCCGATTTCTGTTTCAGAAAGCTGAGAGGTATGATCCTGCTGCTCTCTGGCTCCCCACTCCTCCCCGTTTGAACTTTCCCAAGCTCTTTTCACTTTCAACTTGGCTTCCAGTCCTCCTCTCTGCCTCGTGCCACATCCCAACCCCTCACATTTCCCAGCTTCTAACACCACTTCACCCCCTCCCCTCTCCTTAGTTGTCCCTCATATTTGCTTTTGTAACTTGGACCTTTTCACCAGGACCTAATTAATACTAACACAGGGCATACAGACGTTTCAGAGCAGAGGGTTGATAGGGACAGCCTGCTTTTTGCATCAGTGCTGTCGAGGGCAGTGTGACAGTCCCTGTGGGAGCAGCTGCCCGGGGACTGTCTTGGATGGCAGGGCAGGCTGGACTCTGTGGTCCCATGGTGGTGGCTTGCTCTGTGCTGCACAATGATGCCTGAATGGCAGTGCTTGGTAGGCTGTTTTGTCCCCTGAGATGTCCGGCTTTGGAGCTCTCCTGAAAATGTTTTACTGCAGGGTTTGTCTTCTGTGATAAAAACAGAATGAGGGGGAATAGCAAGGCCAAAGCTCTGGGGTATGAGCTGGCCTTTCTCGGGATGCTCGAGCTGATGTATCTGGGCTTGAGTGCTGAACTGGGGGCGTTTGGTCCTTGGTCTGTCTTTGCATTCCTCAGTTATTTGACACTGTTCTGCTTGTTGGCCTTTGCTGCACTTGCAAGACTAAAACCAGGGTGGGGGTGAGAATCTGGTTGTCTTGACTGGGTTGTGCTTTGGAGGAGCTTTTTGGAATGCAGAGCCACTGCCACAGGTGAAGGACCTGCGTGGGGAAGGAGGACGTGTGCTGTGTGGTGCTGTAGCATTACTTCTGAGCTGTGGAGAGGAAAAGATGTGGACTTTCTCCTCTTTAGTCCCACCTGGCTGATGCAGTTCTGTTTTTTAAAACTTCGTGTCCGGTTCCTCTCAAACAAGGTGTTCCTGTCTCTCCTCTCTCTGCCAGGGCGCTCCTGGGGTGGCCGCCGCAGGGATGAAGGTCAGTTTTACACCGCAGTGCCTCGAGTGGGGATGGAAAATGGTCGGACAGCTCCCACTAAAGGGGAATATCAGAACTGCCGTGCCTTTGGCAGAGGTGCTGGACCTGTGTCCAGCAGCAGCCCTGCTACCTGGCACCGCTCTCGCCAGAGATTGGTGAACTCTTACCATCACAAACCTCCCCCAGCCCCAGCCCTGCTCTGCTTCTGTGCACACAGAGCTCCGAGCAGGCAAATTCCAGGAGATGAGGCTTGTCTTATTATGTTCGGTGGTACCTGGTAAGCCTCTTGAACTACTGCAAGGCGGTTACTTGGTGTTATAGAAGCCATTAGTCTCAGGTTTCCTGGTGTCTTACAGCAGCCTGGGAACTGTCTAACGAAGATAAAACAAACTCCAGGCACAAAAATACACACCTAAAGCATTCTCATGCCCTTATTTAGAAGCCCAAGTGCCCCACGGATGGATATTCTTTCTTCCACTCTGATAGCTCTAGGAGGATTTGTGCTCTCTTCTCTGACTTTTCACGCTGTTTTCCTGTCTCTTCCTCACCAGGGCGAGCCTGGAACTCCAGGAGAAAAGGTACTCTCAGAAGGCTATTCTCTGATTCTGCACTTCTGGTTGGTTTGTATATTATTTTTTTCTCCTCCCAGAGCAGCTCTGTGCTTCCCAGTGCCCATATTCAGGCCCTAATGGCACCTGCCAGTGTAAGCAAAATGGTAATAGTGATTCCGAGTGAGAGAGGGACCATACTGCAAGCATTCCCTTCTTCCTGCTCATGTCTGTGTTGATGGGAATACCCTCCAGCTGCCTTCCTTCTCTCTTCCCTAGTCCACAAAATATGCGCAGTGCACTTTGCTTAGTGAGTAGGTTCCCTCTGCCCCTTCCCCATCCCCTTCTGCCTCCCAGTATCGCTGTGCCCACCAGAAGCCTTCCCCTGTCCCTGCAGGGGACTGTTCTGCTGTGCACTGCATGGCCTGCCTGGTGCAGTCTCCCCATCTCAGTGTAGCATGACCTGGCTTGAATTCCCAGGGTGCAAAAGTACCCCATCCATGAGCTCTCCATCCCTGAGCAGCCGGCTTGGTTTGGGAGCAGCTGGCCCCTCTTGCTTGAGGCTGGCTGGGTTATGTTACAGCATGCACCAGCCGTGTAACACACACATTCTCTGTCTCTTTTCTTCCCCACGAAGGGAGATCCTGGAGTCCCAGGGAGGATGGGCCCCCCAGGTTTGCCAGGGAAGAGGGGGCAGCGGGTAGGACATTGTGTGTTCGGGCTGGGTGTCCTGGCCATGCTGTGCTGTGTTCCCTGCGAGAGGGAGCCTGCTGCGTGTTGCATTATTGTGCTTGCAGGGGATTATGTGTCCTTTGCTAGCTCTTGCCCCCTTGGTGAAGTGTGTTTGTGTGTTCCCGCTTGCAGGAGGCAGGGCTGGTGGCAGGCAGGGCAGCATGAGATGCCTGGGATGGAGTCTTGTCCTGGGAACGATTAAGGACAGTGCCACATCTTTTGACTCCAGAAATAACACCCTAAACAGGGATTCAGTAATCTGACCTCCCTCCTCAAGAAACCTGCTGCTTTACACCCTAGTTCTGGCAGCACAGGATGTTTTCAGTAGCCCCTATGGACATGTGTATTCAAAACTAGTCCTTGAATGAAAAGTGGCAGAACCAGGGATTCACAAAGGCCTGGGACACAATTATAACCATTATATCTCTACAAAACCCCAAATGTCAAACCTTTTCCTTGGATATGAGGTCCTGCAAATGTTTTCCCCCTTTCCAAGGGGAGAAGCATTAATTTATGGCAGCAATATGCACGTTCCAATAGGGGAGCAAAGCTGGGGAAGCCTTACAGGTGGCTGGAGGCCAAATTACCTTGGAGAAAGGGGTCACTGCACTCTAGAATTGCCTGAAAAAAAGATTGCCTGCTAGTTAATCATTTTCCACAGAGCCACCAGTGCATGTCTGTTCCTGGAGCATTGGTGCAATTCCCCTGCATGTCACATTGTGCCCTGGAGCTCTGATGAGCAGCACCAGCCTCTGCAGGCAGCAGCAGGGCTCCAGGAGCCACTGTGGAGAGAGCTGGGCACCTTTTCTTTTTGAGGGGGGAAAGAGGGTTTGAATTGTTCTGTGTAATCTGTACAAGTTGCTAAGTCTTGGAAGTGTGAGGATTGCAGGTAAGGATACACCTTCCTTGGTGATGCATTTGAAACATCTTTTTGGGGTGACAGAAACCTCTGATCTCTCTCTCTGTCCTGGCAAAATGCAGACTCCCAAACAGGACACTGTACCTGGAAACCATGGATTTAGCAGCTGGATGGAATGGGTTGAATAGAGCTTAACTTCAGCATGAAGACCACT
The DNA here is from genome assembly GCA_035221455.1 of Xenops minutus. Taxonomy (NCBI): domain Eukaryota; kingdom Metazoa; phylum Chordata; class Aves; order Passeriformes; family Furnariidae; genus Xenops; species Xenops minutus. The sequence goes on from JAWWEE010000159.1 coordinate 1,702,616, forward strand.
AATTGAGCTCCAATATTCAAAATGTGGCATGGGTGTCATGGTGAACTAAGCAAAGCCACTTCACCAAGGGAATGCTGGATGCCCTCCATTGCTCCACAGTGCCTCATGCAGCTCAGCCTGCAGCCCTTGCTCTCCAGGCATCATCTTACACCATCAGCTGCTGTCTTTGCCATTTTTGCCACTCTTGTCTTCACTGCTTTTCACGATCAGCACGTGTCACAGAGCTTGGCTGCCAGCTGAGATGCTGTGCTGCTTGGTGTTTTAAATTTTAAGAGCATGATGAGACTGTGACTTGGAGTTAGGAAAGAGGAGCAGGGCATGGAGAAAAGTCCTGCATGCCAAATAAAATTTGCCCTGGGCAACACCTTCTCTGGGTGTATGAAACAGGGAGACCCTGTGCTGAAGAACTGACAGGGAAGAGGGTTTAGCAGGCTGGAGGGATAAGGAAGATGCACAGGGGGTATCCCATATCCCTTTGCCATTCACCCTGCTTTGGAGAGAAATGACAATGATGTGCAGAGATAGTCAAAAGGATTGGTGAAAACATTCACTGTCCTGAGCAGGTACTGATGGAGGATACCTTGCTGTGCCTAAAATAAAATCCCTGGGACAGGGAAAGAGGGTTTGAAACCAGGAGCAGTGCACCCTTTGGCTGCTCCTCCGGGTTGGAGAGCCTGCAGAGTCAGCCCTGACCATCTCTGCTTTGCCAACAGGGTGAGAAGGGACGAGCTGGTGACCCTGGGCTTCCTGGACTCCCTGGGCCAAAGGTTGGTCTCCTCCCTGGTACTTTTTTTTTGGGTGAAGCCACTTTCCTCCCCTTTCCTTCCTCCCTTCCATGTGCAGCTCCTGCACTCTCAGTAACTGTGGCAGCCTGTCCTGCAGCATTCAGCTGGATATCATCCCCAGCCAGGGTTGTGAGGATGCCTTTTGGTGAGGAATTGCATGCCCTCAGAGCAGTGAAGGGCAGGTTGTGGTCCTGAGAACTGGACTATGGAACCACATTCCAGTAATTCCATGTTAAAAGCATGTCCTCAGGTGTAAAATGGCATTCCAAGCTCCCTCCTGCTCCAAGGTCCGTGTGTGATGAGGAGATGGGCTTTTTGGGAGCTGCACTGCTGTGCTCTGAGTTGGAGCAGCAGCCTTGTTCTCAGAGAGAACCAGAGTAGGTAAATCTAAGCCTTAAAACTGGTTTTTGTGCTGTGCTCTGAGATTTTGAGATAGAAATCACACCTTTCAAATCAGATTTTCACAGGGTGCTTTTCCTTTGGGAAAGGGAGCAATGCATCAAATGATAGTGGCCATTTCAGGAAGGGATGAGGGTATAATGGCCAAGCTTTCCTGTTACTCCCTCTTTGCCAGCTGTATGCAAAGGATGTGGTGTGCAGGTCTGACTGGCTGATGGCTACAGCTCCAGAGGGAGACATTGCAAAGGAAGCCATCATCAGGTGGTTTTACCAGCTCAGTTTCAACAATCAAACACAGCTGTGTTCAAACTGGAGGCGAGGGATGAGGTCTGTGCACAGGTTCCAGTTGGATCCCAGGCAGGACTGGCCTTATTCCTGGCCAGCTCCTGGCTCTGGAGCAGTCCCTTTCTGGACTGTCAAGAGTCCATCTGGTGGACCTTGTGTTTAAGCTCTTTAAGCCAACAGTTTGACCAGTGAAATTACAGAGATGGGGAGGCTGATCTGTGACACATGGCTTGTTCTTCTTTGCAAACAGGGAGAGAAGGGAATTGCTGAGAATGCCTTGGTAGGAGCTAAAGGAGAACCTGGATCTCCAGGTCTGCCCGGACCCCCTGGACCAAAGGTGAGAGATTTTTCCTTCGTGGAGTTGTGTGTTGTGAGGGATTGTGCCCAGCACAAGGTGTGTAGGAAGGTTGCATTCATCCCTGCCCACCTCTGATCACCTGCTGAAGGGCTATTGGATTCTGCAGGGTGTTTTAGTACTGTTCTTCTAAATGCTGAAGGTGAGAGAATTTGTGATCTGTGTTTCTGGAAGGAAAACACCCTCCTTGTGCTCAAGGAACTCCCCTCTAGGCTCTGTGAGAAGCCAGTCTGAACACTCCCTCTGCACTGGGTGGAACAGAAGGGTGCCTGGTGAGAAGTCATGGCAGGAGACTTGGGCTACCCGAGGAGATGGGGGGCACAGCACGGGTATTTGGCTGGTGTGGTTCTTCCTCCTAGAAATGCAAAGCCAGCAGTGAAGTCACCCCTGCTCCACACAACACAAACCCACCCCTTTCCCTTTCTCCTTCTGCCAGGGAGAAGCTGGTGACGTTGGCCAGCCTGGTGCTGCAGGGTCACAGGGAGAAAAGGTAAGGAGTGCTTCTGCACAAACCAGCTCTGGGTTCAGATGTTCAGTAGGTGCAAGTTTGTTCCTATGTGTACAAAATCTACCTGAAAAGGAGAATTTTAAAATTAAGCTGTCTAGCCCACACTGTTCCAAGGGACCAGCAGAGAATGATTCCTGGAGTTTGAGCAAGTGAGGGGACAGGCTTTGTTAACAGCATGTTTTTCTTGTTGTAGGGGGAACGTGGTTCACCAGGAGACCAGGGTCCCATGGGCCCAAGGGTACGTGTTCCTTCACTAACAAAGAGTTTGGGACCTTCAGAGGGGCCTAAGTGGGACCACACTGACAGTCCAGGTTGGGTCTTACTGTCACTAAAAGGGCTCATAGCTGGGCAGTGGCTAAGGCTGAGACAGGCTGTTTCTCCACTCCATACTCCCACATTAGAGGGAAAAAGGCTTCCAAGCCATCTCAGGGTGGCTCATTCATAGAAGTAGGTGGGTTTGGACATCCCAGTCTGAACTCAGGCCCTTGACCTATGAGAAAAGGGCAGAGGAGGGTGCTTGGTGCATGCCTGAGTCCAACAATTGGTGAAACAATCCAGTTCCTGCATTCTGACTTCTCCTCTTCCCAGACCTGCCAGCTTTGATAGTCACGGCATGGTGATCTGAGCTGGGCTGGCTACACTTCTGTTGTATTTCCTACACTACAGAAGTTTTGTTTAATAAATGAAAAATTGGACACTCAAGAAACAGGTCCCTCTGGGCCCCCTTTTTCAGGGTGAACCACAGGTCTGTGCCCCATAAGAGAAGGGCAATTCCAGCCCCTGGCTAAAGAGCTGGTGTTTTGCAGGGCCCCAAAGGAGAGCCTGGGAAGGATGAAATGATGGACTATGATGGGAACATCAGTGAAGCTCTCCAGGTGAGGAACTGCCCTCCTGTCCTGAGAGATGTGACTGCTGGATACTTTACTGTTTCCCAGGGGATGCAGACAGCTGGGAGCGATGTAGATCTGCTTCTTCAGCAGGAGCAGCAAAGGGAAGCACTTGGTTGTGCCACAGTCCCCTCCACCACACAGCTCCCTGTAGTGTGTTGGTAAATCCCTGTGCACCTTGCTGGGCTGATGTATTAACAGTGGTCTATGTAGAGATCATGTGAATCCCATCAGAAATGGCCCATGGCATGGGGTAGGTGGTCAGTGAAGGTCACCGAAGCTTCCTGGGAAGCGTGCACTGAGGATGTGTAGTGAGTGAGAGGCTGTCCTTTTTGATTTTAATTTCTTTTATTTTTTACGTTTTTTCCCTAGGAAATACGAACTTTGGCCTTGATGGTGAGTTCCTATCTTTGCTGTGGGGTTTTACATGAATAGCCGCATGTCAATCCTAAGCAGAAGGCCTGACAATTTAGGTGCACCTAAAACATTTGGCCTTTTCTGTTGGGAGCTAAAGCTGGGGCAGCCGACAGCTGAAGGAAGAGCTCATCTTGCCTTCTGATCATGGCACTTGAATTCTAATCAGGGCTTTGATCTCTCTGCTTTAAGAGGTAATAATGCTGCCCAGAACAGAGTGTGCTCAGAAGGGGCAGGGACAGTAACTCTCAGGACTCCCCACTGCTTGGCTTCCCAGCCAAATAGGATTTTAAAAATCCCTTGGAGAATTCCCTGCAATTTCCCCTTAAACCTGGGAGAGCTGTTTGGTTTCAAAACACGAAGATAAAAGCCCTGTGAATATGAAAATAATTTTTTTCTTTATCTAGGGACCTCCAGGACTTCCAGGTGTGGCTGGACCTCCAGGGCCACCAGGACAGAAGGTACTGGCTCAGTTCAGCACTTGCAGGAGTGGCCCAGGCAGAGTTCCCACCCACGATTCTCCCCATTGCTCCTATTCTCCCTGTCCAACACTCTCAGACTGTCCTGCTGGCCTCTCCCACTCCTCCTCATGCACCATATCCTGAACATCTCTTTTCCCACAATGATAATGCCTTATCTGAAAGATTAAGGATCCTTTCTACTTGCCCTCATCTTCAGGAAGCCGCTTGTGGGAACTGCAGTATGTGCAGGACTGTGTTGGTTGGGGACTATGTTATAGCACTGAGGCTGTGAACTGACAGTCAGGATCAACAAGACCTGGAAAATTCTCAGGCAGTCACACAATATATTGTTTCAATAGGGACTTCCATGCTTTATTTTCTGTGACTACAGAAACCCCAGTGTTTTCCATGTGTTTTTTTTTTTTCCTGTGACTAGTCCCTGCAGACTATTTCTGCAGTGCCCATCCTTCACTGTTGTAGTGAAGGAGACAGAACACCTGCCTTCAAACTGCCAAAGTAACAATTCTGTGTTTCAGGGTGAAATTGGCTTGCCAGGTCCTCCAGGCCATGATGGAGAAAAGGTAAGGCATGATGCTCTTCCCTTCAGGAGTCTTACCTGGAGTCAATGTGTTCCACCCCTGCCACTGACATTGCACAGTTGCTTTTCCCACAGGGGAAAAAAGTACTTTGCTTCACAAAAATGATCTTTAATGGTTTATCGATGTCCTAACATTTGTCATGGCAACGCTACTTTCTCCTGTCTCCAAAGGATACAGCCATGAGGGAGAGGATGAGCAGTGGGAGAGGCTCTGGGCCAGGCAGGAGTAAACTTATCTGCAAATATTTCAATTTGTGTTGTGTGAATTTCATTTAGGGACCACGTGGCAAGCCTGGAGAAATGGGTCCTCCTGGCCCTCATGGACTGCCAGGAAGGGATGGACCACCTGGAATAAAGGGAGAGCCAGGCCATATTGGTGTCAGAGGAGAGAAGGGCGATAAGGGAGAGCCAGGACAAGTGGGATCACCGGTGAGTAAACCAAAGCCTCTCAGAGTACTGGTGGCTACCCAGGTCATGGGACTGCTTGGATACCTCAGAGCCCTTCCGAGGTGGGTGCTGCTGTGTGAAGTGTGACACTGTGGATGTGAGACCCTGGCTTCGTGGCAGATGTGCTGTCCCTCGTGCTGGAGTGGCTGTCCCCAACCTGCCTGCCCTGTGTCACTTCTTTTAGCTTGCTACCTGATGTGTTGCTGACACTGAAACACTGCTGTGAGTGAGGAGCCTGAGGCACCAGCACCTCCCCACCCTGAGAGGGCACCTGTGTGGGGTAACCCCTGACATCCCAGCCACTAACTGGGGCACGGTGCCCGGGCTCCCAGCTTCAGTCTCTTACAGCTTCTGTGTCCTCAGCACTGCTCAAGGGGGGTTTGTGCAACAGCTTCCTGCCTCTCTACAAGATTACTGGGATGGAACTCCTGCTGTCCCAACAGCTGGCTCTTGGGGAGTGATTCCTAGCACTGACTCCAGCAAACTGCACAACCAGGGGGGGCAGGAAAACAGTATCCCATCCCCACTCTGGGCACTGGTACATCCACAAGGGCAGAAGGATGTTCAGCCATTTGCCCGTCCACTTTCAATACTAGTGAAGCCCTGCATTTCCCTGGGCACCTGATGGGTTTTCAGAGTGCTCTTGGGAGGAGCCAGTCTCGACTCTTGCAATGTCTTTTATGTCTGCCTGACTTAGTCTGGCAAAAAAAAAAAATCCACAAATCTTTCTTGATCCATAGGGTCTAGATGGCCCCACAGGAGAGAAAGGCGAACAAGGTGACCAAGGGATGCCAGGACCATCAGGATTGCCGGGTCCCATTGGACTTCCAGGATTGACAGTAAGAATGGAAAAGCCGGGCTGCTCTTTCCTGCTTGGTAAAGAGAAAACAGCACAGAGCAGCACACAAGAGTTCATTTCCCAAAGTGCTGAGTATCCTGGGAGCCTCAGAGCCCTTAATTAAGTGTCACAGAATGTCCATCCGGTCTCCAGAAGCAGGCAGGGAATGTGAAATACATGGTCTGCTCCCACTCCTCCCTAGGGGAGCTGCTGCTTGCCAGCACATGGGTGGTTCACAGATGGCTTCTGATGGAGGGAGACTCCAGAGCACAGATCACAGTGGTGACAGGGTCTGTTGTTGTGTGCAGGGAGAGAAGGGTGAGCCTGGGGAACACGGAGACAAAGGAAATCCAGGAGAATCGGTAGGTCACCTTTCTCGTCACCCTAAGTGTTCCTTCTGCAGTCTGGGCAGCAGGGGAGGGGTGATTTGTCAGCAGAGCTGCTGGAAACAGACACATCCCACCCTCTGGTGGGACCCCCCTCACTGAGGACAGCAAGCCTTCTCTGGTGGGACTGGATCGCCAGCCACCTCAGCTTCCCTGACACCAGAGCACTCTGTCTCAGAACCAGCAATCAATAAGGAATGCCTAGGGAAGAAGAGAAGATCTTGGAAAGCATAACAAGTATTTTCCTCAGCATTTGTGGTGCAGGGGTTTCCTAGCAATACTTTGAATGTGTGTACACATATATACACATATATATTTTTTCCCCAATAGATTTTAGGGTTCTTCAATTTGCTCATTTTCCCCTCAAAGCTCAGCCCTAGCTTTTGGAGTGCCCTCTAGCAAGGAGTCCCACAGGCTATTGACACGTGTGGAGCCAGCCACCTTCTTCCCTATGTTTTGCTCTTTGAGCCTGTGCCTCCTTGCAGGAAGAGTGGTAGAGTAGTGGAAGTGGACTTTTCTTTGGAAAAAAACATCCCTACTTTCCCTCCTCCTAAATATTTGCTGCTGCTGCTGCTGCTGCATAACCCTGCCCAGAGTCCTGCTGCTGCTTGCCAGCCAGTCTGTCCTGGATTGCTGCTGCTTTCTAATGTGGTCCTTAGGGGGAACCCAGGTTTCCCAGCCCGGCAGAGCTCTGCTGCACCCTGTGCCCTGTCTCCCTTTGCCTGTGAGAGCAGCACATTGATGGATTGATGGTGACTTCTCTTGCATTGCTTTCTAGATATCTGGACCCCCTGGACCCCAAGGCCCTCCAGGACCTCCAGTAAGTTTTGAGGGATTCACCCGAGGAGCAAGGCACTAGGAATGGGGATAGAGTGGGAAGCGGCTGGGGAGGATTGTGTGAAGAGAAAACAGGCAGAGCCACTGCAATGTTGAAATGGGAACATGCTTAGCATCACTTCCAAACCCACCCCCAGGGTAGGTCAGAGCTGTGGTGGGCTGGGTGGGCAAAGAGAGAAGGTTATGTTAGTCTGAGATGAAAGGGAAGAAAGGATTAAGATGGGATGGATGGGATTAAAGGGATCAACTGCAGAAATGGTCCTAATAGCACACCTGGCCCCCTGCCAGGGTGTGCTTGGCAAGAGCCTCCTTGTTACCAGATGAGAACAGTACATGAAGTGCCCGTGACACAAATAAAGATGCCTTTGGGCTGAGTGTGTGTGCCCTCAGAAAGTGAAAGCTCTGTACTGCACACTGAGCTGGGATACCTGCAGTTTAAAGCCCATCCTGGAACATTACTCATACTTTATCTCTCATCCCAAATACAGGGTCTTCAGGGCCTCCCAGGACCGAAGGTAAGGCTGCAAAACATTACATCCTGAAATTTAACTGAAGTTGTCCTGGGGCTAGAATTCCTGTCAACAACAACTTCCTAGTGTTCAAATGGTACTTTTTTTTCCATCTTGGAAAGAGGACAAATCCTTCTGGATGTTTTTTTTTTTTGAAGGAAGTAGAGCAGCAGCTCTCACTTTAGGATGTATTTTTCACCCAGGGAAGTGGGAAGTCACTGGTCCATGGAAATCTTCCCATGAGCACACAGTTGCAATCTTTGTCTGAAGGGTGAAGGTCTGTACAGCAGGATGAACCTACAGCCCTAAGTAACTGAACTCTAGCTGAAAATAAGCCTTAAAATTACCCTGTACATTCTTCTGTAAAGCACTCGAGAGCTTCACTGTCCTTGGTGGTGAGAATCTACCTGATCTCTATCTAAAAGCTCAGCCCACACCATTGGTTTCCCTGCTGTAAAACAGCCAGACAAAAAAAATAGTTCAATGGAAATATTCAAGGAGATCTGCACCTTTCCTCTGACATTCTGAGCAAAGATTGGAAAATGTGGAAAGTGTCTTAATTCTTCTGGTTATCCTCAGTATTTGGCCCCCAGCACTGTTTGGGTGCTGAATGGGATGGGATCCTTATCCTGATTCCCCTTTTCTCCAGGTGTTATTACAGACACAGTTACCTGTCTTGTGTGTAACTCAGCAGCCACTGCTGTCAGGTGCCTGGAAGACCTGTGTAAGATACAGTTGTCTTTGGGGTGTGTGCCAAACAAATGCAGTGAGAGTCTGGCACAGTCCAGCCTGGATCAGGGACAGAGGAAGTACAGGACCAGTTTCTCCTTGGGTGTCCTGAGTGGGGGAGTTTTTCTTCCACCCCTGCAACCTGCAATAAGTGTTTCTGTAATGATGCTTTTGGTAGTGGGGAGGAAGAGTATTTTATACCCTTTGCAGACATGTCTGAAATAAGTAACTCTTCTGGGTATGTACTCAGGCCAAATGGTGGTGTAGGGCAGTGAAGTGTGGCCCCAACAGCAGGCTTATGGTTTCTGTTCTTCTGACACTTCTGTTTCAAAATGCAACGAAAATAATGGGTTAAAATGCCTCGTGAACATGAATGAGGGGGAAAAAAAGCTTTGAGTTACACTTTGAATTTGTGGAGGGGAAAAAAGCTTATTTAATATATTGTATTTTGTTTAATACTGCTTTATTGTTCATAATACAGAATTTAAAAAATACAGTTGGGAAAAGAATGGTGAAAGTATTTTTCCCAAAATGTTGAAACTGATGCCTTTGAATTTCCAAAAGTCTTTCCAAGGATAATCTCTGCATGATTTTCTTCAAAGCTTGTAGACACCTGTCATTCACTTTTCAATTAATCCACATCTTAAAATGTAAACCCACCCTATCAGATAACTTCTGGTTATTTATATTTAAATATATGTATATATCAACAACAGCAGGGAGAGCAGCACTGGAGTGAGCCCAGTTCCCCTTTGAATACCTTTACCTACAGGGCCTGAGTCTCCTCTTACTGCCATTGACTTAAAACAGGTGCTCACACAGGGGGAGTTTGACTGACAGTGGCTTTCTTCAAGCTGGGCTGAGAACTGGGCTAAAGCATTATTCTGGTGCCTCTTGTATTCCTCCTGCTGCTCCAGTGCTCTCTGAAGGGAGGAATGTTTGTTATATAAGTGCTGTTATGGTGGGTTTATTTTCTGCTCCATCCTTCCTTTAGGGGGAAGCAGGGATTGATGGAGTGAAAGGAGAGAAGGGTGCCCAGGGTGAAAAAGGAGACAGAGGGCCACTGGGATTACCCGTAAGTATCCAGGAAGCAAGCAGCACTTTGTGAGCCAAACTTGTACCAGCTGTAAAAAGATCCCTCAATAGGAGACGCATGCGGGGATTTGATACGTAAAGTCAGAGAAAGAGATGGTTTATAAATAACTGTGCCTTTGCTCTGCACAGAGCCTTCAACTTTTAGATCTGTTGAATAGATCAGCGATCACTTTATTCCTTTCTGCTTCTGGGAGGATTGGGAAGAACAAGCAGCAGCTTTCCTGGGGGTTCTCTGCACTTCAGGGCAAAGGGACAAGACCAGAAACAGAAGTCAGAGATGTGGAAAAGGAAATGCCTTCCCAGCCATTTGTCACCTGGGCCAGGCTTTGTACAAAGCGTGATGGTTCTCAGTGCAACCAACTTCTTCAGAAGCCAAAACATTCCTGTCACTTCTGCCATGGAATCAGTGCTTTCCCTGCCCCTGTTGTATGTGAACTCAGTGCCATTAGCCCGGTGTCGGTGCACTGCTTGGCAGCCAGAGGAATTGGGGCACAATATATTATAGAGAAGCAGCAGGAGCTTTAGATACAAACCTGGACACTTGGTGAAGCTCTTAGCTCACATCTGCCAAAACCTGCTGTCTGAGCTGACAGCTGATCATGAGTTAGAGGTAACTTAGTCCCACCCAGTTGCTCCACCAGCCCCCAAGTTCTGTCCTCGTGAAAAGCACTGGTGGCACAGGACACCCTCTGTTTCCCAAATGTTCTGCCTGGAACAAGCACTGCAGAGTGCATCCCATGTACTGTGTGACTTTGTTGTCCTGTGACCAACCACCCAGACCCCATGTCCCTGACTTTGGCTGAAATGTGTGTGTCTTTGTTTGCAAAATGTTTTCCTCCTTTAGTTGTGCTGTACAGCAGTTCCCTTCCAGGACCTGCATGCATCCCCTCTAACTCTAGGCCCTCAAGTGAGTTCACTTGACTGTATTCCTGTGGCTCCAGCAGAGCCAGTGGGGAGAAAGTGATGCTTTGGGAAGGCTCAAAAGCAGAGGATTGTGCCTCAGTGACGCAATGAGAAGTCAGAGCCAAGTCCCCTGAGAAATGCTAACAGAAGCTTTCTGTGTAAATGGTTATTCCCTCAAGGCTGAGGGGTATCCAAACAGGGGAAGGAGGTCCTTGTGACAGTCTGAGCAGCCTGCCCCAGCAATTATCCTGACAGGCTCATCAGTGTGGCAGGGAATGCACTGGCTGGTTCTCCTACAGCAGAGAGCCCCATGAGGCCCCAGGGTCCCTTGGCTTTTCACAACAGTCTTCCCCCCACCATGGAGGGGGGAAGGCTTAGAAGTGTCCTCTTGCAAATATTTTGTGTTTGGATCATCAATATCAGCTGGCCAACCAGGAGGCACAGTTACTGAGCTGCTGGTAAGATCAGATATGGTGGACCTTGTACCCCTCCTCAGAGCCACCACACTCTGTTCCTGAGCTTTTCCATGCCTGATCCAGTGTGTTTTCAGCCTGTCAAACTAAATGCAGTGCCAAACAGGTACTGAAATACTTCAGACTCTGTAAAATCCTGCAGCTGGATCTGCTGCTTTTTCCTCTGTGACTTAGGGCTTGACATTATGCCAGAATTTCAGCAATAGCCTTGGGCTTCTGTATAACAATGCAGGTTCCAGCTCTACTGTCACATTGTCCTTTTCACGACCTATCACAGAACAGCTGCTTCCCCAGGAGTTCTCTTGGTGACACTGAGAGAAGGAAATTTTCACTCTTAAGAGGATCTAAAGGTTGCAGGTCAACGTTATATATGTATTCAGTGTTTCTATGTTTTTGTTGGTTTGCTTGTAAGTACCATCACCTGTCCTTGAGATCTTAATTTTTGTTAATTGGAAGTATATGTTTGTCTCAAGTCACTGCTTCACTCACCTCTCCCCTCCCCTCCCCTCTCCTCCTGCCTTGTTTTTGTGAACCCTCCCCATCTGTTCAGGGTGCTTCAGGTTTAGACGGCAGGCCTGGACCACCGGTGAGTTCTGTTTCTCCATTGCCCTATGTTCCTCCTCCCCAGTACTGTGATTTGTTTTGTGTCTTCCACCCGATCTTGTTGACACCAGGAATAACCTTATTTTTTTCCAAAGCAGGCTTGGGAGAGGAAGGGGGGGCTAAGCTTAGGCTGAGGAGTGATGTCACACGCTTGTCTATTTTGATGCTACGAGTCTGTCTGGATCCTGGGATCACAGCCTACTTGTTCCACTTTGTCTCAGTAACAAGAGGAATGAAAGCTCTGCATGGTTCCATGATGTTCTCTTCTCCTGCCCTCTCTGTCCTGAAGGGTCTCCATCCTGTAGTTCTCTGTAATAGCCCTGCTTGCTGCCTTTACACGACAGCAGCTCTTTGGTTTTGTCTGAGGCGTAAGAACACCAGAGTGTTTTGTCCTGTGAGCAGGAAGCTTTGTGCCAGCTGCTCTGACTTCTGAACAGAATCTGAATGGCAGCTAATACTCTCACTTGTTTGGGGAAATTGTAGATTTAATTTGATATGTGTTCAGGGGAGACCTCAATGTATTCCAAGGCACTAGATGATGCATAAGTGCAGGCCCTTAAGACTTCCATGACTGTATGAATCTAAAGGGAGCCTGGTTTTTCTCACTTCCTTCACCATGCTGCAGTAGTGTGCTGCATGAGCTACTCCTCCACTTGTATTCTGCAGATCTTAACTTGTCTGGAAACCTCTCCTGATCCACACAAACCACCCTGCTCACTTCTGAGGGATTACTTCAGTGACTAAGGGTTGGAGGCTGACATTAAAATGTGCAAAACCCTTTGCATTAAGGCTCTTAGAAAAACACTTCCCAGGCTTCCTCCTTGGTTCTTCCTAGGAGGCAGGTAATATGCCTCAAAAAGTATCCCTTTATAGAGGCCCCATGAAGGAATTGTAGATCCACACCTATGTGTTAGCAAAGTATGGATGGAGTTCCAGAGTCTAAGCAGAGTTGGCAGTGCCTGAATCCTGTTTTTAGCCAGAAGAATTATTGCTGAACTACTGCACTGCCCACATTAAAGTTCAGCTTTGGCTGATTTATGTCTTAAAGCCCCAGCAAGTCTCAGGAGCACTGGGAAAGAAGCTTGGTATCCTGGTGGGAGATGGCCCCTGTGTCAGAGGGTTAGGAGCAACACTGAGTTTTCCTGTTGGCATGACTGGGAGCCTGGTGGAGTGACAGGAATGGCAAGGAGGGGACAAAGGAACTGAAGGATACCCCTCTTAGTTCACATCTGTGCCTGTACACCCCTGCATTCCTTGCTGTGCCATGGGGTCTGTCACCTTGCATGCACAACTCACGGGCTGCCTGCCACCATCTAACCAAACGCTTTCCAATTTGCTCAACTCAGCTGATTCAGGGGAGGGGAGAAAATAAGGAAATAAAGGAAAAGAGAATTGCTTAACATATGTCTAAATGGCCTTTATCCTGCTACAGCTTTCAGCCTTGTCTGAGAAGAACTAGAGAGAAAGAATTCCTGTCTGTGGAGTTGGTAGAAATGCCTGCTGAAACAATTGTCAAGGGAAAGCTTCAAAATTAAAAATAAGGCTTTGTACAGTGGTGCTGATGTGATCTAACTTAGCAGTTCCCATGTTGTTCAAATTGTCTGCACCAACTGCTTCAGATCCACCACCACCAACACTGAAAGCTGTAGTGGTGCGGGGTGCCTTCCACCACCAGACTGTCTTTATAAGCTGTGCTTTTCCTAAGGGAGCAGCAGTGTCTCCTGGCTTTAATGAGGCCCTAGAATAAAAACATCCTGATGTGTTTTCCTTCCTACAACTGCAGGGTACTCCAGGACCAAGTGGGGTTTCGGGACCAGCAGGACCAAAAGGAGAAAGGGTGAGTTTGCTTCAGAACTGACAGATGCTCTGTAATTTCTCTGAAGGTATGACAGCTCTAAGGGGTAGAGGAGCTCTGGGCTTTTCCAGAGGTGGAACTGCCCTCTCCTTGTGCATACAAGACCCTCAGCTGGGCCTCTTTGATGTCTGAATATCTCATCCTTGCAGTTTTTAGGTGCTTTGAAATGTGTCCTTTGCTTTTGCTTCTGTAGTGCTCTGCTGCCTGTTTGTACTGAATAGGAATGTAGCAATTTCTACTCTTGTTATGTTCATTTCAGGGCAGTAAAGGAGATCCTGGAGTTGCAGGACCAATGGGGCCAGCAGGTCTTCCTGTAAGTATGGCAATCCAGGGGATTTACCTACAGAGTCTGTTTCCTTGCTTCAGGTGGCATCTGAAAGTGCTGCAGCAATCCAGTGTTTGCAATTGCAGCTGGGTGGGGGTAACTCAAGTTACAAACTTTTGCACACTATGGGGGCAACAGAAAGAGCAGTGACTCGGAGGGAGCTGTGGACAGAAGCTATTAATTCATTTTGGTCCTTTTACTACCAAAGGAAGCTGCGTGGGGCTCCCAGGATATGTATCTTAGTCCAAGATGCTGCTTTTGAGCACATCTATTCCCTTTACCTTCCACAGCCTGGCTGCCTCTCACCTGTCTGGAGAGCCCTGTCCTGTCATTGCTGGGCACTGCCTTCAGTGAGGCTCATTAATTCCACTCGTGCAGTCTAATGTAATCACGAAGCTGCTTTGTTGTCTAACACAAAAAAGGGAAGTTCTCTGATTTTTTCAGAGACTGCTTTGTCTAAACTAGGTTGTTTTTTATCTGAAGAACCCTTAGAGTAAGGGATGGTGCTACAGCCTGGATGGTCTGATGGAGAGGAGGCTGTCTGCTGGAAAAGTCTTTTCTTTGTTTGTAACATAGGTGGAAAACCCCAAACCTCTGGACTTCTTTCTGAGTGGGAATACAGTGGGACCTGCTTGTTTTAAAATATTTTATTTTGTGTTGATGCATTTCAGGGTTTACAAGGTCTGCCTGGTGACAAGGGAAGCCGGGTAAGTTACCAGGCAAACTTACTTTATTTCAGTACTAACACCTTTACACAGTGACAGCCCAGTTAACTCTGAGCACCTCTAGTAGCCAGCATGTGTTTCTGTCTGCTAGACCTTCACACAAGTGTATTTTACAAGGTGATACCTGTAGCTCGTCCCATCACCTGGGACATTGTGGCACATCTACCTGAAGGCTGTAGGAGGGATTTTCTAATGTGTTCATTGTTGTCAGAGCTCTGTTCTCACTGAAGTTTGTAGTTCAGTTAGGCCAATGTGGTGTGGTTCAGGAAATCCTGCTTATCTCCTTACTGATGTGTGTAGGGATTCCCATGAGAATTAGCTGAGGGGCAGCCAGCAAATCTTATTTTGGTACTTTTAAATTCCCCCTGAAGCGTGAAAAAGAAGGTTGTCCTCTAGCAAACAATCCTCCAGGGAATTTGGAAGATGGAAATTTGGAAAAGATAAATTAAATTTGCCTGCCTTAAAGAATCAGACATGAAGTCTCTTCAGGCTTTGTCCTGAATGGATGAAGAGTAGGGTCAAAATCAGTAACAGGAATGGCAGCATTTCCATTGTACCACTTGTGTTATAGCAAGATAAACATTACCAAGAAGTGCATGCTGAGAAGCTCCTTCTTTTTCATCAGTTTTCTTGCCTGTCAAAGCTCTGAATCTTTTTGATAAAAACATTTGACATCTATAATTGAATATATTTAGAAATATAAATGACTTCTGGATTTGAGTCTTTGTAAGATTACAGTTGTATTAATGTCAAGCCATTCAATGCAGTACAAGTGTGTACACTCACACACACACCCACCCCCCTCTTCATGAGACTCTGGTATCACCTAAATTTATCTGAAAATGTAAATTTTTATAGTGCATGTGCCCATGCAGTGATTTTGTTATATGGATTTGCTTTTGATACACAGTGAGTGTTCTCTGTCCTTATTCTGCAATGGATTTCTGACCTTACTCTGCATAGAAAGGGCAGTTTTGTAAAGCAGCAGCCAACTGGCATCTTAAACTAGGGGAGAAGGGTTCAAGGTTCATGGGAGCCCCAAAGTTCTCCCCTTTTTTAATCGTTGCATTATTGGCTTTGCTTCTTAACTTCCTCTTCACTAACATGTGTTTTCTTTTGTTTTATTTGTGTGGCTTCTAAACAAAAAGTAACTTTAATTCCTAGACTTTTTCAGTTGGTTTTTAAACTGGGTGTCTTAGTTAAAAGAAAGATCTTTCATTAGCTATAGATGAGATTTCTCTGAGCTCTAGCATAAAAGCAAGTGAAACTGGGAGAAATTGCAACTCCCGGTAGAGGATGAGTTGGAAAACATGAGTGGGAAGTTCTGCTGGCCCCTTGAAGTGTGCAGGCACTTTGCCTCACTGTAACCCATAGTTTGCAGTGGAAAAAGTGTGAGAAACTTGAGAGTGGAAATGGGCAAGTGCAATATCTCAGGAGGTGGGGTCTTAGAAAACAACCCTTTTCCCACCCAGTAGAGGGGCTTCCCCTTATCCTTCAAAAGTCCCAGACTGTTTGCCAAAATTCTATTCCTTTAGGCAGAGCAGGGCTTTTTAAATCCCAGAAATGTTCCTGCTGCCCTGTGCTCAGAGCAGAAGGTGAGCATAGCTGTACCTGGGGTCGTGGCAGTGGGTAGGCGTGGGAACAGGCAGCATTTTGTGTAACCCAGCTGAAAAAGTGTGACCCTTGAACTTGCGCTGCCAGGCTGATGCCTTCAGTCTTATTTTAATGCCTGTGTTTTGTTTTTTTTCTTGTATGTGCATCTTCCTCGCTCCTACAGGTCCACCTTTGTCCCCTTTATCCCTTCATCCTCTTCTGCCTCTCTTCCTGGTTCCTTCCTCCTTTCTCCAGAGCAACCCATGCCGTGCTTTTCCTGGATTATCCTCTCCATTCCTATGCTTGGCTCTGGGTGACTTCTCCTCATTGCCTCTCCTCTCCCATCCATTTCTCTCACCAGCTTTGGGTTTAACACTTTTTTTTTTTAAAGAAGAAACAGCAAACTGTGCTGTCTGACTCGATCCCTTAATTCCTTTAACGCTTCCCACAAGGACCTGGGTTCAGTTCCCTGTGCAGCAGCCCCTTCCCCTGTTTCACGCTGAGCAGCTCTGAGAATTTTGCATTATACAGAAAGATTTGGTATAGATGTACCTGGCAAATACCACAGGATACCCTGCCTTGTGCTGCCAGGTAAGAGGGTCAGGGAGCAGCTGCTGTCCTTTGGTTGTGCTAGTCCCTGGTCAAACAGGGTTTTTGGGAGAGCACTACTCAGATCATCCCATAGGGCATCCAGTCTGTACAGAGTCTCAGGGCTGCATACTTCCTTTATTCTCTGACTGAGAGTTCTCTGAGTGAGACTTTAAGAATGAGAATTCAGAGTCGTCAGAAAAGCATCTTGGTGCTATCCCAGAGCTCCAGTGGCAGGGGAGGGACCTTCCCAGCCAGCTGCAGATTGAGATGGTGAGGCACACTGCTGGCCAGAGGGGTGTTCTCCCATCCTGTGTGCCTGGGGTCAGTCCGATCCCTGAGGTGCCTCTCTCTGATGTGTGGGGAGCCCTGAGAAGTCCTGTGAGGATGCCTTTGATGCCAAGCCCTCACGGTCTGTCAGTGTGGGACTGCAGCCACAGCCAGTGTGTTTATGCAGCTCAGTAACAGCTCAGCAGCTCCATACATTGATCTTCACTTAACATCTCAAAGGGAGATTTCTCTTCTTTTAGAATGTTTCCTAAATGTTTATCCTTTTTTTTAAACTATCACTGACATTTGTTTGAAATGGATGATCCTAAAGCTTTTGTGTATTCTTTTTTTTCTTGGACTAAACTATTATTTACAGGGGGAGAGGGGCAAGAAAGGCTCTAGAGGGTCTAAAGGGGATAAGGGAGACCAAGGAGCGCCTGGATTAGATGCACCCTGTCCGTTGGTATGTTCTGTTTCATCAAATGTATTGTTTTAAGATGTGTTGATGGGGAAGACAGAAGGAAATCATAACATAAATAATGGTCTTGCAAAAGTACAACACTCGGATAAGGCCTGGCCTGGTTCCCACCACAGCCTGGGGCAAAGCTGCTTTCTCCAGGGGGAAACTCCTGATCCTCTGAGTGATCCGGCTGTTGAGTGACCATGCTTATGTTCCTTCCTCTTCCAGAGCCCACAACAGTTTGGGGTACATGGGGGTGTCCCGTGTGCTGGGAGCCCAGGGCTTTCTCCTCTGTGGATAGAGCCCTGTCTCCTTTGCTGCCAGTTGCAGCTCTCCTCTGAGATGTTCAATGTGATCCTGTCTACATGGGGGCAAAACTGGAATGCTGGTTGCCCTGGAATAATGGCCAGCTGATGGGATGGCCTGAGAGCACACAGGGCACTTGAGCTGCATCACCCAGAGGGAAAACAAATCTCACTTATCCCAAATGGGATGTGTTTCACTCAAAAGAGATTGGCTATAAATCTAGGCAAATGAATAAATATAGGAATATTTGTACATTTTTATCTAAACTCGTATGCTGCAGCAAACTGTGCCAAAAATTTGTGGCCGTGCCACAAATCCCAGGAGTACTTGTAGATCACGCATTTGGAAATCCAGCTGCTGGATCCTAGTGAGGATCAGAGGAATGGATGGTTCTGAAACTGAGCAAACACCACTCCCATCCTCTCAGCTTTAGCTCAGAGAAGCATCTCCTGGCTCGCAGATCACGGAAAACCAGAAAGGGAAGTGCTCCTGCTGATTATGCAGCCGAGCCTAAATGTGCTGGGTCTGTGCTGGGTGTGCAGCAGAGTGCCCTGCGACGGTGCCGGCGGGGACTCGGCCTCTCCCCGTGACACGGAGCTGGCTGGCAGTGACTGAAATAACGACAGTGGTTGATTTCATGAACAGGGCCTTCGAGGTTATAAAGGCGAGAAGGGTGAGCCGGGGTTACCCGGGCTGGACGGCCTGGATGCCCCATGCCCATTGGTATGGCGTACCTTCCCTTTCCTGCATGCTCGTTTGCTTTGTGGGTCTTGGGTGCTATTTCTGATACCCCCCCAAATAGTTGCATGCCCTAGGAACACCTGGCAGTTCTTTCCTTACCTGTCTCCATCCTCCCCTCCTCACATTGCTGCTGTCAGAACCAGGCCCTTCCCTTCATGCCATGATTCCCAGCTCGTGCCAGCAATACTTTGCAGCATGAGGAAAAATAGAGTGGGAATGCAGATCTATTTACAACTGCTTCACTTCAGCCTTTGCCTTCCTTTTGACAACTTCCACTAAACCAACCTGTGTAGATCCAGCTCTGCACCGGCTTGGCTTCCTCACAAGGAGCTGCAATGCTCATGTCCATCATTAACTCTATTTTTAAGTGCTTGTGTGCGGTGAGCACATCCTGACATGGCTCTGTATTACCTCAGTCAGCCCATATAATAAGATGACTGAGAAAAATAGTTATCCTGTTAGCAAGCCCATGTGAAACTTATTAACTGGACACTTAACCTCTCTGCTAGATAATTCCTATTTATGACTCTCCCCAGAAGTCCAAAGTATACCCATAGCATCCAAAAAACTAGAATTTGGAATTTCCCAAAATCTATCTTATATAAGTAATAAAATGATTATTAGTGCCTGATCTAGCCCAACTATTTTAAGACCAAGTTCTTCAGGAACACTTAGTCTCAACTGATCTCTCAGTATCCCAATAAGCATCACCAATGTATTAATTTTCTCTGAGATTTTCTGGAGATGCAGCATTCAGGTGAGGTTTTTACTCCCTACAACAGTCTCAGCATGTCCATAATACACAGAAACTCATACTCCCTGACCTTTTGGCTCCGTTTGGCATGACAAAATTTGCCTGAGGACAGTCCTTCCAAGCTCACTTATGGATGTTTGATGCCATTAACAAGGGATAGGATGTCCCTTAGTTCAACTAGCTGAAAAAATGCATCCCAAAGCAAAAAGCCACATCCAGTTTGGAAGGTTTTCTTAGTTTCCTGTGGAGGAAAAAAGCTGTGAAATTGCCATTAAAAGCCTTTGTTACTTGAGCTTTGTGAAGAGCTAAGAGAATTTTCCTGCCAGCATTCCCTCTTTTGGCCACTGCCTTTGCCTCTTCGAGGCATTGACTCTTAACAGTGGCCAGTGGTAAAGTCTCAGCTGCTGCTCTGTAAATTCTGGGTAGTAGAAAGAAACTTCTGCCAGTCCCACAGGTGAGACCATACCTGCACAGAAGAGTGCACAAAGAAGGAAAACCACAGAGCTGTGTGTTCTGCCTCCCTGTGATCATAGCCAGGTTTCTATGGAGTAAGTTTTGGCTGAGTAAGGCACCTAACTTCCCAGGTGCAAGGATTCCACGGGGGCCCTGGCAGACCACCCTTGTGTCTGTGTCGCTGCTCCCTGTGAGGATTCACCCCACAGGGCCATATTGGAACACACACTTCTTTTCATTCCTATTTTTGTTAAGAGAAACTTGCCAGAAAATCTGATGAAATACAGATGCCATTATTTTTTATATATAGTGTTCTGGCATGCAAGCTAGCTTGGGAACGTGAATAAGCATGTTTTTTGATCCAACTAGGTTAAAAGCTTAGCATCCAGCTGACACATCCATGTGTGTAACTTACAGAGGCTGTGAACTAACGCTTTGCACATCTGAGATATGTGGAAGGAGATCCTTGCTGCTAATAAGCATGTCGTGTTTCCGTTCTTGGCACATTCACCCGCAACAAACACTTCCTTGTGACCCTGGTCTTCCTTTGATCCCTAAGCTGTAACTCCCTGGCCTCCCATTCCTTCATACACCTAACTCCCCATCTCCTGCAATGCACTACACCAGTCATTCCTACCACCACCAGTGTACCAATGGGAACGCCACAATATACCCAGTAGTTAACTGGTAATTCTCTATTTCCATACAGTGGGGGGGAGAAAGGGGGAAAAAACAGCACAAGGAGACCACAGTCCAAAAAATGCATTTGAAAAGCAATATTGTTGTAGCATCATGGCGAGGTTCAGTTCATCAGGCCCCTGAAAGTGCATCTCTGTTAAATATTTCTCAATATACTACTGTGTATTTGCTTTTCTGGTTGTATTTTTTTGGGTTTTCCTGGGAAGTAGCAATAGCCCATGAATATACCACATGGACACAACACAAGTGTTTGATTTCTCATGTCAGAGATATGTCTCCTTACATCTAACTTTATCTCCTGCTCAAGAGAACCTTAGCACTGATGTAACATCCTGTTTTTTCCCATCAAACAGGGCTGTAAGGAGATAATATGAATGGCAATCATTCACTAAAGCCTTTCCCAGCCATGAAACCTCCATCTTTTAGTTGCACAGCCCTTAAAGCATCCAAACTTCATCATTAAATAAAAAATAAAAAATAAAAGCAACACAGCCCAAGATATCAGGATTGCAGAAGTGCTGGGGAATTTTCACACCAGTCCCACCGTCATTATTGAAGCCACAGCCCCTTTTCCGGGAGTCAGCTGAGACATCCTGAAGCAGCACAGGAGCTGCCCAGCTGCTTGCTTTCCGAATTTCCCTGGACTGGGACCTCCTGAGAGGCAAGAGGGGCAGTATCTCACATGACAAAGCAAACCCTTTAGCGAACAGGGCAGAAAGGAAATGGAGGGGTTTTTCCAGATCCTCCTCAGGACCTGGGGTTAGTGCTGACTCTGGAGTTTGGTTATAACCTCAGCCAAGCCTGAGGACACAAACACACCACCTCATGCTTTACACTGCCTTCCTTTCTCCTTCCTTCATGGAAGCCTGGATAAACTCCTTCCTTGAGAAAGAATGAGAACAAGGCTACAGACCTCATGTCCCTTGCAGAGCCTGCAGGTATCTCCCCTCTTCAGCCCCGGCCCTTGCTTCAGGCTGCCCTGGTTCTGTCAGCCAGAAGTCCAGGTCACTCCAAAGGGCTGAGGAATATCTCTCAGACTATTCCTCCAGCCCTGGTTCACACTGTTTGTTGCAGCTGTAATAGTTAACCCATGCCTTCTTTCCTCCATCTCTGCACTACTACCTGTATTGTAAACTGCTATTTCATCCATCTGTTTTGCAGGGGGAAGATGGGCTTCCAGTTCAAGGCTGCTGGAATAAGGTAAAATAATCCTGGAAACGTTGTGGTTGTGCTATGCTGGCAGTGCCATGGGTTCTGCAAATGTTATACAATGAGTCTGGCTAAGAGCAAAAGGGATGTGGATGCATGGATGGGATTTCCAGGAGTGTACCCCTGAAAAGCAGCAACCCAAACCCCTTGTTTGTGTATCCCTCTTCAGCCTCATGGGTTACTAAGGAGAGAACTGTATTTGTGGCCTTTGAGCTGCCTGGCCCCAAAGTGTGCTAATGCTTGCACAAAGATTAGATTTCCACCCGGATTCCCTCAGGCCCCCCCACCCTGGGGTCTGGACCACCTTCAGCACCTGCTGTGGGTATTAATGCCAGGTCCTCAGGCCACAGTGGTGGGAAGATCCTGGAGGCAGAGTCAGCCCAGGCTGAACCTCCTGCCCTCATTGCCCAGGAAAGTGCAAAGGATCCCTGCTGAGATCCATCCCCATTGCTTTTTCTCCTGGAGACCCTGGAACCAGCTTCCCTAATGCTGTCCTTCCCCTGCGGGCTGGCACTAACACTTGGGAGTGAGTTGTCACCAACACTCGTTTATGTTTTCTTTTGCAGTGATGATTCTAACCCTGGACTGGCCTGTGTGTGTTACTGTACATAGAATATTTATTTTTATACAGTGTTCCTCTCTGAAATGCCAAAAGTTATGCATTTTTACAAATTATCAAAAAGCTGCATATTTTTTGTACAGAAAATACTAGATCTCCCTTTTTCCCCTGTTTGTCAGTTCTCTGTATGATTCTATGTCTGCATTATGCTTGTTTTGTCATGGAGTACAGCTGTAATATTTACATGATATTTGTGCACACATGATGAATATAGGAGCTTAATAAATTATTGCATTAAAAGTGCCCGAAGGAACTGCCCTGTATAGATTTAAAGGTCATTTTCATTTTTCAAGCTGGATCATTCAAGAATATTTCAAAATATTATGTATTTTTTATTAAAGTTATATATTAACACTCTTGTGACTGAATTAAAGTGTTGCTGAAAAACCTGATGGTAGTCACTGTGCACTGGGAATGTAGAGACTCCATGATACATAATTATCCCCCCATAAGCTGGAATAATTCTCATGACAACGAGCCCTGGGTGGCAAGAAATTCGAACCCCTTTTTTAAATTGTAGGCATGTGAGTAGCTTAATGAAAACCTCACTTAAAATGAAGCATAACCTAGCATTCCTCGATGATACCCTAATGAATGTTTGCTAGAGAAATCAATCCACGTGGCTTTTTAAAATGTTAACCAAAGGTCGCATGCAAATTTGCAGTGTGTCATCATAATTTGCATTTGTACATCTTAATTATCCTTCCTGACCTACCTTTGTTGATATCTCAAGTCTAAACTACCCAGAGAGAAAAACACTGCCAGACTAAAGTGAACATCACAATATGCTCTCCTTAGAAAATGAGCAGAGGAGTGGAAGCCTAAATCTATTCCCTAAAACATCTCCACTGGCATTGGCCCTTCCCGTAAGGGGGAAAGACAGTGGGCAACCCAGGAGATTCAGGGGGAAGCCACCAGTGTTTAACGATCCCAAGGGAGAAACACGAGTGGTGATTCATTAATGAGGCTGATCCACTCAAGTCCTGCTCTTTGCATGATGCTACCACTGCAACAGGAGTTGGGCTTCTCCTGGCTGCAGCTGTGCCAGCTGCAGTGGCCACCACCACCACCCCTCCTGTACTCAGCTACACTACTCAACTATTCATCTGTTCATAAACTACTAATTAGTTCTTCTTCCAGATGGTACCACTTAGTCTTTTAGCACTATCAGAGTAAAGGGACAGAGTAAGGGACGTACTTCCCTTGTACACAGGGAAAGGCCTGTCAGGGATTGCCCAAGGAACCCAGCCCAGCCCCTGACTGCTGCAACCATCTGTCCCCTAACCCTCAGAAATTTATTGAATTCCATCTTAAAACCAGCGAGGTTTCTATGCCCTGTGTCTCTTCCCTCGCTGCCCCCAGGCTGTTCCGAACTCAAGTGCTCTCGAAGTTAAGAAACTCCTTGCAACTTTCAACCTAAACTAATTCATGGTATTTACAACCATTTCTTCTCATGCCAACATTGTCCTTGGGATGAAACTTTTCCGTGCATGATGTTTTCATGAGATGCTTGGGGTGCTGGAGCTGAAATGGCATGGAAAGAAAATGAACTGCAGAGCTAAGAGGGATTCTTGGTGGTTTTCTCAGTAATAGCTGTCATTAATATAAGCCCCAGCTCCCTGTTAAAAGGCTTTGCAGCTGTGGAGCTGAGCTAATTGGAACAACCAGTGTTCCAATTGTGTTTTGATTGCACACCTATTAAACAAAGCTGTTCCTAAAGACCCAGCCAGGTACACTGGTGATGCTTTGGGTTTGGAAGGTTGTAGCAGCAGTGAATTTCTACTCTGATCTTGAAGCATTCAGCTGCAAGGTAGGATGTTTGAATGCTTCTGCCCCTTCAAAAATGCTGGCTATCCTTAATTCTCAAAATCTTAGAGATTCTTAAGAGAGCCTGCCAATGCTTCCTGTCCCCTTTGGTCTCTGTAGAGTGTTTCTGTTTTGTAGCTGGTATTTTTGATTGCACTGCATGGGATTGTTGTTGCTTGGTTTTATCTGATCCAAAAGCAAAGTGCACACTGGTTACCTTCTCCTGGCACAGATACTGAAAGGTAAAGGCCTCCTGAGGTGACTCTGTACCTGTTTTAATGCTTGAGCTGTTTTTTGATTGATATATATGTGAGAAAGCTCTTCCCTGAGATGCAGAAGACCTTGAAATGTGGTTGCCAGAACTCTTGAAAGTATCTGACTTGGGTCAGGAAAGATTTACCTGTTTTTTTGGGGGAAATGTGTAAGGTACCCTGTCACCTGTCCTAGAATTTGGAACATCGTGACACGTGTTCCCAGCAGTTGCTGCAGCCCAGCCTGAGGTTTTAACCGAAGCAGATGTGAGAACATTTTGGGATGCTGTTCCTACAGTTCCAGTACTGGTACAATCCCATCAACCACTGGGCACAGAGCAGCGGTCAGTGACACCACACTGATCGGCTGTTCTTCCCAAACCTGAACACTTTGCATGTCAAACCCAAACGGTGGCAGCTGGGTTTGCACCACCCCGAGAGTGACAGTTTAGCTTCAGGGTCTGTCCCTGCTAAAACCTGTAACCTGATTACTGTTTATTCTGCCGCGCTGTTTTCACGGGAAACCCTTTGTCTGCCCCTTCAAGGGTCAAACTCCTTGGCTGATAGCCAGAAAGTGAGTCTGAGGGTGGAAACGCTTGGGAAGTGGCAGCAGAGTGAAAGGAGAAGGAGGACCTTCCTGAAGATTTGCTGGAGATGTTTTGCAAGTTCCCTCCCTGGAGCCTGGGAAGAGTTGTTGAGCTGCGCACCAGGAATGTGCCTGCTGGGGCTGCGGGAGCTCGGCGTGCCAGCGCTTTCTGCTTTGCTCTCTGTCTTCTCCCAGA
The DNA here is from genome assembly GCA_035221455.1 of Xenops minutus. NCBI lineage: Eukaryota > Metazoa > Chordata > Aves > Passeriformes > Furnariidae > Xenops > Xenops minutus. Next base: position 1,727,564 of record JAWWEE010000159.1, read on the forward strand.
GGCCAGTGGCAGGGGTTGAAAATGACACCATTTATATTCTTTTCCTTTGGTCATTTTCACTTCATTCGACTATTGTGGTCAGACTCTTCAGATGAAGAATTAGGCTCATTTTCCAGCAGCGGCTGCATAAATGAGTGCAAGACATAGGCAATATTTCGGGGGGGTGTGGGGGGGCATCTTTGATCTGAGAGAAATCTTTCTTGTATGATTCTCTTCAGAAGAAGCAGAGAACCCCCATGTTCAGTTCAAAGTGCTGCTCAGAGAGGACATGATAACACTTTTTGCTTCCGTTTCTGGTTACCAGATGACAGACTTTCACCTGTATCGTTGATGATTCCATCTTTAACCTTTTCATCACAAACTTTCTTCTTCTGTTAAATTATAAGGAAATGACATTGTTTTTTTGATTTTTGATGGGTGTTTTGTTTTGTTTTTTAAACCATTCTGGATTTTGAAGGAATGAAATACGTTGTCAGAGGAGGCAAATGTGGAGTGTGGAAAAAGTCTGGTTTCACTGACTAATTCCTTTGCTTCCTGTACTTGAACTTTGGTTTCCACTGCACACACTGGATGTACTTTGTCTGGAGCCCTCCAGAAATGTTTTCTGCTGGCCCATTAGCGCCCTTTTGTGGGTACCTCTCCACAGATCTACTTCCCGATGGAAAATAAGGATCACAGAGGTTCAATTCCACTGTTAACATGTTTTAATACATTCATTGAAGGGAAATAAAGATTTGGCAAAGTACTGAGGGCTTCAGAGGAAGTTCGGTGCCCGAAGGGCAGAATATACAATTCTGGATACTTCCTGCCAACTTCTGTGCAAACCTGGCATTCCTTACTCAGGCCCTGCTGCTGAAGGTTAAATTCTGTTCACGTGTAAGCTCTAGTGTCTTTCCACCACAGCTCTTGCAATTCATTGAAAAAAAACCCCAAACCTAAAATAAATTATTAAGTATGTATGTTATGAACATGACTCGTAACATTTCTACTTTCCTGAGTGCATTGGGAATCCCGCTTGCTCCAGCACTAAAACCCGTGTTTAACTTCGAGCATGTGATTCCCGCTGGCCTAAATGATGCCATTTGCATATTGAAGTACTCTGGTGAACCAGGGCCATTGTTATTAGAGCTAATGAATGATATTATCTAAGTCATTAGGCAGAATTAAACGATAAGCAATTCATGTTACAGTTCAGAGAGAAAGAGCTGATTTCAAGCTCAAAGGGATGTCTTTAAAGCAGCGCAATCCCAGATTCAAACACCCTTTGTCAGCACTGGAATCATCCTGACCTTCTGATAAGGACACCTGTACCTTACACCCATCTTCTCCTGCCAATGCCAATGTGGTTACAATAATTCCAGTCCTACTTTCAGTTTCATCTGAAGAATTGCAGGGGTTTTTTTATCAAGGTTTCAAACATGTATTCAGTACAGGGGAAGATATTGTTTCAGTTAGGAACCAGGCTGGTGGAAAGGTTAATCCATTTTATTTGTATTTTTTATTTTTACTTTTTTTGGGGGGGGTGGGGTGGAGGGACAACCTGACCAGAACTGCAGGCGGTAGGTGTGCTTTTTTCCTTCTTTTTTTAACGAAACCAACTATATATATAATTTGATAATACTACTTTTACTTTTCTTTGTATTAATGATTTTTGGGGGCAGTTTGCTCTATTCTCTTTTCCTGTGTTTTCTTCTACATATATTTTTAATGGACTTTTAGAATAAGCGTGTCAAAGTTCCTCACCCAAAATGTCATAAGGACATTCCTGTTGTGGTTTTTCCCTCCCCAAGTTCAGTAGTAAAATGGTGCTTTTCTTAGGCAAACCAGTTTTCGGTGGGGATAAACATATCTCCACAGGCTGCACCGAGGGACCAGGTACCAGAGACCTCTCCCAGACAAAACGCTCTCTCCACACTCTTCATTTACATTTACAAAGATGAAAAGGGCTATGTGAGGGACCAGCCGAATGGAAATGGTCCCTTCCCACCTCAGGGGGTCTGTCGGGAAGCAGCTGGTCTGGCAAGAGCCGCTATGTCCTTGTCAGCGCATTCTACAGCCAGGCTAGAAAGCTCTGTAAAATTAAATTGAAAAGTCATGTTTATTTGAAGATGGCAAGTTCTTGGAGGGTACCTGCTAAAGTTTGCTGTTTCTTGCTATTGTTTTCCCTCCTCATAATCCAGCATCACGCTCGAGTTCAAGCTTAGCTTCAGGCTGTGCTTCACTCTGAGCCCCTGTGCAAATGCTTTGCTGGATGAGGGTCTCCCCTTCTTTTACACCATTTTTGTGGCTTTTTTCCCCCTTCCCCTCTTTTTGCCCTTATTGCTTCCAGATGTGTTTGTCCTGGACAAAGTAGCTTTTCCCCCCTTCATTTTCAGAAAATCTCTGTTGATCACATTTTGATCATTTTCCACTCACTTTTAATATCAAGCCTTCCCGCTATCCTTCCTCCCTCCTTGTAGTCCAGCTTTGTTAAACATTTTGATCTGATGAGAACATCGTGGCAAAACATGAACTAAGACACTAGATGTTTGTTTAGAGTAGACTGTAAAGCTTCTACTGCTTAAAATGCGTGGCAGCAAAACCAGTGTAGCTTTGTAGCTTTCTTACGAATTTGTTTGTTCCTTTTTAAACAGAGTAAGTCAGAATATTGCAATTTTTTTTTTTCCAAGGAAGACCTGATAAACTTTTATTTTTCCTGCAAAACATGAGTTTGTTGAACTGCTTGTGCAAAGTTTAGTAGGTTAGACATTAATGGCAGGTATGAGAGGATGAGTTGTGAAGCCTGTGGAGTGCAACTTATACTCCTGCTTTCCATTATACACTGTTTGTTGGTCTGTTGTCTCTGCTGGGGGTTTGCTGGGAGTGTGAAATTACATTTTGTCATAATTCCATTGTTTTTTCACAGTCGTGTTTCAAAATGTTGCTTCAGTAAATCTTCCCTTTTGCTCTCCTGCAAAGATTTGCTTTTACCCTGATGTGGCACCCCACCAGCAGTGCCACAGACCGAGCAGTTTCACCCTTTTTTTGGGCTTTCCAAAGGAAGTGTGTTATCTCCTTAAACTCTAAAGCCTTTTCTGCAGCAGGATGAAGTCTGTGAAAAAGAGAGAGGCAGTTGGCAGCAAGACTGTGCAGGCCACCCTAAGGTGATTCCTTCTCCGAGCCTGGTCCCTCACCACTCCCTCATGACCTGCCTCATTACCACTCCCTTCGCTCTACTATTCCCTGTTGTCCCTCACCATTAAATTTAAAGACGGGGCAAACTGAAGCAGAACGTTGTTACTGACGTGTTCACCCCAGTCCAGAAAGGACTGAGATGATCCCCTTGATGCAGGGAGGATCCATTCTCATGGCTTTTAATGATGCAGAAGTGGCTCCAGGTGTTGGGCAGCGGAGCGATGGGAGGGAGTTCCTGATTCCCGGGCATGGCCTGCAGGTGTCACAGGCTCTCCCGTTGGCAGTGCCCGACTTCCAGGCCACACTCCCATCACCAGCGGGGGCAGTGTGAGTGGCTGTGTGGAGGTATTGCTCCTGATGCTGTGGCTTGCGAGGTGGGCAGGAGTGTCCCCCATACAGGGGAGTCAAGTTGGCATTCCGAGTCCTCAGAGCAATAGCCAACACCTCCCTGATGACCTTCTCCTACACCTGGAATGCTTGTGTCCTTGGCACTGCTCCTGTTTCTCATCTGTACATCAACTGGACACCAAATTCCTTGGTACTGGGGCACTTTCTGTCCAAGATCTGCTCATCAGCCAACACCAGACAAACACTAATAACCTAATCCCTGCAGGAGAATGATTTCTGAAGCAATTTTATGTTGTTACATATCTGGTTTCCTTGAATTTTACAAGAGAGATTTTACTTTTTTTTCCCCCCTTTGATGGCATAGACTGTTGAATATTTATTATAGCTGTAGTAAAGTGATGAGTTATGAGTAGACCTTGACAGGGCATTGTTTCTGTGTTTCTCTTACAAACACTGATTAATTGAGATGTTTTAATCTGAATATACTTTTTACACTTTTTTTTTTTGTTACATTGAACTTTTCAGCCTGTATATTGAATATCCAATGTTATTTGGCATTCATTAATGTACGTGCTGTGTATATTTTTGTGTTGCCAGTAATTTTTACTGTCATTGTGCTGTTTCTAAGACTTTGTTTCAACTCCTTTTGACATAGTTTAGCTACTTGGAATTTTTTGGCTTTCCAGAAAACTCTGCACCAAGTAATTGCTAGAATGAAGAGAACAAAGGGCTGTTCTTTCCCACAAGCTTTTCAACCTCAGTAGGAGCTTCTTCAGCCAAAATGAACTTTTGATTTTCTTTTTTTCACTTTTTTCCTTGTTAATATGATAATATTAATTTGTTTTGGTTTTCAATCCTGAGAATTCTGAATTCCATGTTCACAGTTTCTAGCAATATTTTAGAAGAGCAGAGGTAGCTGTGCCATAAGGAGTTATTGAACAGAATTGAAATATTGTAATTATTTTTTGTTTGTTTATAAATATTTTTTCCACTAGTAAGTTTTTAAGTAAATCTTTTCTCAGTGTGATAAAAGATTAAAGACACTAAAGGACTAAACACTCAACATCCTGTAGGAGGAAAGGGATCCAGGGATATGATTTCCATCCATATGAATGAAAAATGGCTTAGGAATTTTTATGTCAGAACAAAAGCTAAGCCTCAGGAACCCATTTTCCTGAGTCCATTAATCCAGTGATTTCAATGAAATCATCCCTGGCCTGGAAACTAGAGGTACACTTACAGGCCTCACTGACTCACTCCTCAGTAGTATATTGCTACTTTAAATACCTCAGCCTAGTCACTACATCAGGAAAACAAAATGGAGAGATTCCAGGAGGAAATTAGTTTGGGGAGTGCACTTTTGGAAAACCAAAGGTGGGCTAAAAAACTAGGAGGAAGTAATGAAAATTGTTTCTGGCTGGGTAGTTGTTGTAATGGTAAACATGACATCGTATTGTTTGCTAAGAGGAGTCTGAAGAATTCCTCGTGCCTTGTGTTGAAGCTTTACTCCTTTGTGTCAATGTTTTAGTGAAGTTTCCATTTTCATTTATAAATTAAATACATATACATATTCCAGTACAGTCTGCATTTGTTACCTATGATGTACATACTTTCTTCTCCCTTTTATAAAAATGCTTGTTTACGTACACATAGTTTCTGTCTTTTGTAAATGACACTACACGCAAATCATAACCCATAAATTCACAAACAGGTGAATTCACTTCCCGGTCTGGGGTGGGTTTTAAGTTCATATCCTGAGGCAACCACGCCATCTGCTGTCTGCCATCAGGCGCGGGAACTATGGAACTTGGTGGGAAATGTCAACCGATTTAGCAGGGCAGAAGTCTCAAAAATACTGTTGTCACTATGAAACTCGACGGCTGGTGGGAGGACAGAGTCCTACCCAGTGTCTGTGCTAAGGGAAAGGCAGCAACCTCAGCCAAGCCACAGAACAGGACACTGGGGAATCTGCACAGGAGAAAGGCAGCCTGAGCCTCCTATGGCACGAATTGCCTTACTGCTGGTGCTGTTATGTTAATTAATCAACCATAAAACAAAAAGCCTCACTAACTGTGGAACAGAAGGAGCAAGGGCAAAGAGGGGAGAGAAAGAAGACCAGAGGAAAGCAGAGACTGACTCTCTAATTATGCCCACACTAAAATTATCATAATTACCAGCTTTGTGTATTGTCTCTCTTTCCTCAAAACTGACAGACTCAATGAGGTGTCCATCCATCTTTCCCTTGCCCTCAGCTTAGGTGTCCATCCCTTTCCCTCCTGCACACCTGGGCATGTTTCTGTGTGAGCCCAAATCACAGTGGTGGTTCCTTGGAAAGAAAGCCATGTGCTGAACAACCATCAGCTCCTGAACAGACAGCAAAAGTGTGTGCTTTGCTCCTGACCTCCTCTGGGTACAGATACAATGAGCCTTGGATCGTGACACAAAAGCCTCAAGGATCTGGATGTTTAACAGCAATTTATGCATAGAGAATTTAGGAAAATGAACGTTTCAATGCTCCATCTTAGAAAGGAGAATGTGTTTGAAACTTACGGCTTTTATCACTCCTTCAGGCTTAAAGTCCACTCTTGCTTTATAAAAATGGTGATTCCTGGATGTGTATTGCTATACCCTGTGGAAGTACTGAAATTTCGCACTTGTGCAATAAATAAACATTCTAGAGGTTTGCTATGTGCTGCCTCAGACAAACCCAAGTTGCAAGGGTAGGCTTGTTTCAAGGCATTTTCATTTATTTATGTATTACAGCTGATATTCCCCCCCTCCCCCCAAAGGCTCTGCAGTTAGAGGGACAAAAAATAGTTAATGACTTAAATTGTCTTGTTTTAAATCAAACTCAGGAACAATTATGAAAGCAGACAAACAAGCAGTGCTGTGCTGTCCTGACCTGACCTGTGAAGCTTCTCTGAAAAGAACTTGGAGCTTAGTGGTCCCATCCAGGGAGACAATGTGTTTGTCTGTCACCAGAGGAGAAAGGAAATGTGTGTCACTGCTCCAAACTGCACTAAAGAGCATAACTGCAAAGGGACAGACATCTCTACTAGCACAGAAAAATCAATCAGATATAAGATCCCTTTGCAACATTGTGGGAAATATGATCTGTTTTAGAGTGACTTGAAAATCAAATGGTGCAATGACATGATGCTGCATCTTTGCTCCTCCAGCAAAGAAATACAGTTCTGCAAGTGCCAAAACCAAATTACTGCATAAGGAGTCCCCAAAGGACATGTCACTTTCTGCACTAAACAGCTATGCTACGGTAAATGCACAAACATCTTGTTGCAAGTAGTTTGCTTAAAGACATTCACAGGGATGGAGGCTTTCCTGCCTCTTGGCTTGGCAGTGCCAAATGCACCACTCACAAATTTACTGATTTATCCTCAAACTCAGAAACTGAAATAGGTTTTTAAGTAGTTAATATAAAAATTGCAGTCCTTTGTAGGCACAGAGCAGCAAGCCACAAGCATCAGCTGTGTCCTTTTTCATGTTGCCCCTCAGTTTCCTTAGCCAGAAGTCCTAATCTGTTCTAATTCTTCAGACAATCCATTCTATACTCATGATCCCCACCATTTTCCCATTATCCCTTTCTGGCTACTTTTCTGAGCTGTAGAGAGGGGTCCTACAGTGTATCCCTCAGCTGAAAACAATGTTTTTTTCTGAGGTTTCTTCCCTTATTATGTTTTCCGTAATTCTGAAATATGTATTTGTAAATCTGCATTTGACAAAAAAAAAAAAAAGTCATGATGATTGTGCTTAAACATGACTCAGATATTTGTATTCAATTAGTACTTACATGACTAAGGAATAATTGAGGCAAGACAATAATCTCTGCAGTCTGCATTACTGCATTTACGGATAAGCAACAAGGATTAAAACCTGCTTTTAAATAACAAGGATGAAAACATATTTTTTATACTTTTTTAAGCTAATAAGCAGCTTTTGACCTTTAGAATCAGTTGGTGTTTGGGCAGGAAAGACCTCTCTCATTTCTTGTTGTAGCTAACCTATGACTGCAGCTAGTGAGCCTACCTTAAACAAAAATGTTAAATTCTGAAGTATGTGGGATGGTCTAATTTAAAAAATACTACTTAAAAGAGAGCTCTCCAGAAAGCTGGGATTTAGCTTCTCTGGCTTCTGTAGCTCATTGTACCCAACCTACTAGCACAACAATTCCATAAACAGTATGGAGGGTGGAGGAAGGGTTAAAAATGGCTTGAAGAAAAATTGTTCATTACAGAAACACAGACTATTTGCAGAACTCAGCTATTACATCTGTTCTCTACTGCCATAATACAGACATACATCAGCTTTGATCGTATTTGGTTATCCTAATGACAGGCAATGATTACACTGATTTGATCAAATTCCTAGATTATATACTCTCGTAAAATAGAGCTTTTGGAGTACTTGGTTCACATCCTGCCATGACGACCCTGGACACCTGCCAGCCCCAAGCGAGAGCGGAGCTGTAACTCCGGGTGCTGGAGCTATGAAATATTCATTACAATGTTTGAGATGTAACAGCTTCTGGCCCAAAATGAGAGTGCCATAAACAGGCTGTTTTTCCCATAACTGGGGAGTCAGGCAGTCAGCAGTCTATAAATGCTCCTCCGATAGATCTGTTGTTTATTTTGACAAAGTAACAGATTGTATTTGAGCTCGGAAGGCAACCGGCAGATGGTCTTTACACAACCTCGTGAGGGCAGGCCCCGCTCCTGCTGAGTGGGGAAAGCTCTTCAATCCAGCACTGCACAGTTTTCTCTTGCAGAGTATTAGTAACAGTGCTTCCCTGAACAACCAGGTCTAAATGGCCAGAACACATAGTTACTGCGACCCAAAAAAAAGATATTTTTTAGCTCCTGGTTCCTAAAGTGTGGTTACTGCAGAGCAATTCACACCTGGTAACTCTCTTGGTCTGATCTGCTCTGCTGAAAAATTCTTTACTCTTGTGTCACAAAGCAACTCAGAATCTTCTAGAAATACTTGAAGCAACATAAAACATCCATATAATGTGGTTAACATATAGGTTAAGGATAGGCTGCATCCAGTGGAGAAATAAAGAAGGGAAGTTTGAGTGTACGGGGCTATTACAAATCACAACAGCAGGAAAACTGGTATTAAAATTCAGACATCTTTGACTGGCTTAAAGATAAAAAGTGTTATAGTGTGAAAATCTTGTGTGTCCTCTCTCACACTTCTCCAGCATTCGTTTTCTTATGGGAAATGTTGTATATAAACAGAAAAATGTTGTAAACAGAGTGAGTTGTCCTAAGGCTTAAAGTTTGCCTCACATAAAGACTTTTTTTTGTCTTGAAAGGCTTCCCACACATTTGTGTTCTTATCACACAGCAACTATTTGATGTTAAAACTGTAGCAAACTGGGAATGTTTTCAAGAACTTGGGATGCTTATATACCTCATCTCAAAATATTTTTAATTACAAAGCCATGTACCACACCCGTGATTGTTAGGGTTATTGGATGCAATTATTTGTACTTGGAAATAAAACAATGTAAATATTTTTCTTCCTTTTTCATGTGGGTTTTATGCTGTCATTCATTTTTACACTTAGTGCTTGAAAATCTCCTTCAGATTCCTCCTACCTCCCAATATGGTTCAATACACTATGGCAAGTCTACAGGTACCTTTTTCCCTTGCTAAATTCCAAGTCTCAGCAGGGAAGATCCAGGTAAGACTTCCTATCACCTGTAAAATAAGTCACTCATACATGTGAGTTTTATTCTTATGGTTTCAAAGCATCTTGACCTTGTTTTCAAAAAGCAGCAGGGAAGAGAGCAGACTCCAAAGCATTAATCCACAGAAACAGAAATGTGTTGAAGCTCTTACCCATTGCTTAAAAAGAGACAGGATATTTTTATTTCCATTTTAATGACAGTCAAAATACAGCTGAGTATAGTGAAATGCTTTATCCAAGGTCGCAGAGCAGCCCAGGAAAACACAGGTCCTCAACTGATGCCCTCTTTCTTCAAGAGATGGTGCAACCCAAAAATTAATATAACCTGAGGGAATATTCCATTGCTTTCCCCCCCCCCCAAATAAAATTCTATACAGACACAAAACTGTTTACTTTGGCAGAGCCAAAAACCAAACTCCAGTGAACCTTTGTGATTTTTTGTAGCGACAAAGGGAAAGCTGAAAGCATGAATGACCATCACTCTGTTGTTCCCAGACATGCTCCTAAAGTAACTCTGTGAGTTGGAGTGGTCTGGGTTAAATCTCCTACTGCAATACAGTAGCCCTCAAATGTCTTTAATGTGAGATCAGTGCAATGATGCAAAGTATTTGTATGGGAATGATGATATAAACCCAGTCTCATGTAAAAATATACCTGAGTTAAAGAGGTGTAGCCCTGCACTCTTCTGTTTGTGCCATCCCATGCTCACGGATTTGGCACTGCCAAGACTGGTAATACAATTGTTTACTGCGTCTCTTGGAGTTCAAGCTCTTGAATCCGTGTGACTGCGGGGAAGAAAAGAAAAACCCTCAGCTTTCATTTAGAAGGGAAGTGAAGTTTGCAGCCCTGTTGGATGAGTTGCAAAGCCTGCAAGTGCCCGGAACGCTCCAACACCAGATGACACAAAGAGCCGCCAGCACTCTTTGTTACGGCCATTCCAAGCCGGTTTGGGGGTGCTGGAATATCTGGCTTGGAGGCACCAGAGCAAGGCACACAGGTCACCTTGATAAAGGGACAGAGGGATGGGTGGCTCCCTGTAACAAAAACCAGGCGACCCACGACCTTTCGCCCAAGCTGGGGTTGCCTTGAAACCCTCCCCATCTCCCAACTCCTCCACCCTGGGGAAGCAGGGGGCGGCTCTCTGCCCTTTATGCTCCCGACCCCCACAAGCCCAGTGGGGCTGGGGTGCAAGGGGAGGTGAGGTGAAGGGCTGTGCTTTGCGGGGAGGGGGTTCCTGCCCCCGCCGCAGCCCTGGGGCCCGGGCAAGGAGGGCGCAGCCGGGAGAGGGGGGTTGTATCGGGCCCGGGCTGCAGTGACTCCTCCTAGAGGCGGTATGTGCGGAGCGGGAGGAAACCCCTGCCGCCCCCCTCGCCCGCAGCCGCCATCGCCATTGAAACATACAATACGGGCAGAGCTGCTGAGGCGGAGCCGAGCAGGGAGAGCGGGGAGGAAAGGGGAGGGAGGGGGGCAGGGTGGAGAGGAGGGAAAGAGGGGGAGGAAAAAGAGGAAGGGAGAAGGAGAAGAAGAAGAAGGAGAAGAAGAAGGAGGCGGCAGGTGAGGGGAGCGGGCGGCGCGGGGGGCTCCGGGGGCCGCGGCGAGGCCGGCCCTGCTGCCCTTTCCTTCCCTCTTCTGCCCCGGCCCCACGACCCACCTTCTCCCCTTCCTCCTTCTCCTCGCGCTGTCGCCGGCGCCTTTCTCCGTGAGGGGAGCAGGGTGTGAGGGGAGCGGGGGGGGCGGCCGTGAGGGAAGGGAAGGGAAGGGGGGGGCGCGTGCACGGCCGGCCCCGGGGCGGGCGGGGGTGTGTGAGGGGCGTGTGGGGAGGGAGGGCCGGCTCTTCCCCGTCCGCTGCCTCCGCTGCAGCGGGGGAAGCCTCGGCGGGGCGGCGGCTGAGGGTGCTCTGTGTGTGTGTGTGTGTGTCTAAGTGTGTGAATGTGTGTGAGGGTGAGGTGGGTGAGGTGTGTGAGGTGTGTGAGGGGGGAGCGTTTGCGCGGGAAACCCGCCGGCCACACCCCCCCCCCCAACCCCGGCCGCCTCAGACCCCGCCGCGCCTCAGCGCGCCTGCGCGCCCGGCCCTGTCCGCTGCCCACCCTCACACACACCTGCCAGTCAAACGGCCGTCGGCCAATCAGCGCGCCCCCTGCCCCGCGCTCTGCGCTGCGCTGGCCAATCAGCTGCGGGGTGGGCGGGGCGGCGGTGCCCAGGTAACGGCGAGGCGTGCGAGGGGCTCAGTGTGCGCCGTGAGGGCGCTGCGGGCGGATCTGGGTCTTTTCGCGACACCGGCAGCTTCAGTAGCGAGGCCCGGCCCGGCCCTCCAGCCGCGCTGTGCTTTGTGAGGGGCAGCTGCCTCGGCAGGGACCCCCCCCCGGGTGCTCGGGAGGCTTTCTGTGAGTGGGGCGCCTCGCCCGCCCACTGAGCAGTGTTTGTGCCGGGGTTGTGTCTCGCCGAGGCGTTCCCCCAAAAGGAGCACCTGTTTTAGGTGTCCTGAATTATTTTTTACACGGCTGTCTCGCGTGCAGCCCAAGCTGGCCCCAAGACGCGGCGTCTGTGGGTTCCTCGTCGATTCCCAGCTGCTCTAGTGGAGGAGTGAAGGAGGTGCATGTGCTTTATTCCAGGCTTGGCCTGATCAGTTCGAGTTCTCTCAGTGTCTGGAAGTCAAGATGCTGGGAGAGCTGGGGGTGTTCCCCTGGAGAAGAGAAGGATCCAGGGACACCTGAGAGTAAAAAAGAGGGGAGAGGGACTAAAAACAGCAAGCAATTTATCCTCTTCAGAATGTACTTTTCTCCACCAGTGTTGCAAGAGTTTTGGTGCTATGTTGTTCAAACCAATCTTTTTTTTTTTCTTTTTTTTTACTGTTTTCTGTGGGTTTTGTTAGAGAAAATTTTAGATTTGGTGTCTCTTAGGCATTCTGTACTGCCCTGAACTCTCTCATTGCATCCCTGCTTTCCTGCCCCATCTCGATGCCTTAATTTCCAAAATTCTTTTCTGAACAAGATCAGGCTCTCTTGGGGGTTTCAGGCTGTTTCTGTGTCAGCAAGTTGGTCATACTTTCCAAATATTGTATGTGCTTTCCTGCCCAAAGATGATTATGAGACTTTGTTCTTCTGAGAACCTGTGTAGGAAGGACTCGAATGTGTTTCCAAGGTTGCTGTGGTAAAACTTGATCCATAGCAAGGACTGGAAAGTAGTTGTAAGGTGTCTGTGGTAGAGCTTGATCCACTGGGATGTGGTGTGGGATGCAAGATGGCACAATGGTGAGAGGAATATCCCAGGGCAATCTGTCATTCCAGTGTCCTTGTGGAGCAGTCCTTGCCCTCTGCTGATAATTGTGGTGGAAGAAAATTGTGGTGGACCCTCCCAAGTGGCCACAGCAGACCCACTTGAGAGGTGAGGAGGCAGAGCTGTCTCTCCAGCAAGCAGAAGGAAAATGTCACTGCTTGGTTGGGCTCTGAAGAAGGTAAAGCTCAACAGAGGAATGCCCAGCTTGCAGAAGTCTACCCCATTTCCATCACAGAGAGCTCTGGGAGATTTGGTAGCTACTCAATCCCCCATAGCAACACAGGGATGTTGGAGTCATGGCAGAGTAGGAGTGTGTTGTGACCAATTAAGGGATTGGGGAGATGAATTGCTTTAAATTGCCCAGGCCTCATGATGTCATGATAGCCAGATATAGACACAGCTCTTCCAGCTCAGCAAGGACAGACTTTGCACGAAAGGCACGGGTGTATCTTTAAATGGAGGCTGAGGTTTGTAAGGACAGACGCAGAGATGATGAATCAGCTGGCACAGAGGGAATTCATGGGGGTAGACTCGAGAACTTTTCACATGATATAAGCCCTTGAGGCTTGGCTGTGTTGTCAGAAGTGAACAATTAGGACGACAGTGCCCAACTTGTAGCTCTTTACCTGTTGGTTGCAGTCCAGGTGAGTGCCCCACCTAACTGTGGCAGGGCTGAGCTCATGGGCATCCTCCAAGGTGATGTGCTGCAAGCAAGGGAAGCCAAATTCCTGCCTCTGGGATTTCTTTGTCCAGGTCCAAAAATTGCCTCCTGTAGGATTCAAGACAAGAACACACTATTGTGTATGTCGCTCCTCAGTGTACCCTGGTCCATGTAAGTTGCAAAGAAGAGACAGAGAGACAGTGTTAGCAGAGTTTTGAAACCTCTGTTGTATTTACAAATGTATCTCAAAAAATTTCCCAATCATGACCTGCTCTGTCACCTGCAGTGTATTTGGAAAAATGTTTTGGGATTCCAAAAGTTGGCTTTGCAGCAGGAGAATAAAAGTGGCTGAGGCTTGCTGTGAGAGAGAAGGGGAAAATAACAGAGTAGACAGGGTTGGAAAGTTCAGTGAGGCAACAGAAGAATGAGCCAGAAATGACTAATTAAATTTATATAATGCTACTACATGCCCCAGGGCAGTGTGGTTAGTTACATACAAATATGTTTTGATTTTCCATCAGAGATCAAGTACAACTATGGTATTTTCTGTGGATGTAATCTCTTGATGTTTGCCTTTTCCCATTGATTTACATGCAGTTGGGTTTTGATACTATAGGAACAAATATACGAGAGGTGAGCTTAATATGATTCTGATACATGTAGTGTACTCCACCTGCATGGCTCTCTGTAGGGATTTTAGTGCTGGGCTGAACTCTTGGGTGATGGAACTGTCCTGCCAGCGTTGCAGGAATCACTTCCCACCCTCTGCATGCATTTACTAAGTTCCACCTTAAAATGAGTTACTGTTGCTCGTATTACTCAGAAGAGAAGGCTGTTCCAGAAATTGGCTCCTCTGATGGCTGGAAACCTAATTCCCAGCCTACGTTTATTCAGTAGTTTGAGTGCAGTTATCACGAACTGAAAAGGACACGTTTTAAGGGTTGTTATTGTTATGAAACTGAAAGTTTATAAAGGATTTGTCACAAACTGCAAGTTTCATTGAGGAAGAGACCTTGGGAGATCACCTGGCCCCGCCTGCAGTCCCAAGGTAGACCCAGTGTTGTCCGGGTGATTTCTGGCATATATACTGTAACTGTATTAAAGTTGTGGGAAGGTTCTGCTGCCTCCCATCTGATAGAGTCCGGTGCTCTTCTCTCCCCCTGCTTTCCAAAGAGTCACTGTTGTGGGGAATGCTCTCTCTCTCTCCACCTTCACAACGTCCTCTTACATCTCTAAAGACCATTATCCTATCTTCCCACTCCTTTGCACCTTCCCTTTGAGCTGTGTTATCACCACTCATGATTCCACTCTGCCAGTCAGGAGGGAACTTGGAGTGGGATGATGAGCAACACCAATTCTGACATGTCCCTCTCTGATGGGTTTGCTGCTTTAATCGTTCCCAACTTGTCTTGTCGTGCCCACATAATAGGTTGCACACAGAATAAAAGAAATCTGCTGATACACAAGGACATGCCAGAGTTTTATAGTTCCCTGCTGATTTTATTTCCTTGATGCCATAAATGAAACCAGTGTTCAAGCTAAGTTATTCTAGAAATTGCCCCTTGGCTTTGGCTGTTAGAGATGAGATGGTTTTTGGGAATCTCTGGCTTCATATGGGACAGGTGACCCTCTTTGTACCTGCACTTGATTTGTAATAAGAAGGATAAGAATGTAACGTAGATTTCTATTTCCCCCTTGGGTAAATGTTGATTATTCCCAAGGGCTTGCAGTGGTGTCAAACAAAATGCACTTTTACTTTTTTGAAAGGCTGTTGAAAATGAAGATTGTGATAAAGCTTAACAATATAACTTAAATTCATAATTTTTCCCCCCCAAACTATCTCCCTCCTTGTGTTTCCTCGTTTCACTGGGGTGAATAAATACTCTGAGTGAAGTGGCTGTGCCTTCATTGACAGAAATACCTTCTCTGGCAGACTTACTCTTCGTTTGCTTCAGAGGAGTAACCAGGCTCATATTTAGGCCTCCAGGGCAGCTAGCAAAACGGAGTTAAAACCAATTTTTGTAAACACAGTTAAAACATCCCCATTATTGGACTGAGAGTGAGAACTAGGGGTGTAGCTACAGCCACATGCAGGCTTTGGAGTGGAGTGGCAGACTCCAGGGTTTGTTGTCCATTTACCCGTAATCTCATGAAAAATAAGGAGAAAATGAGGGTTTTTTTTCTTTGCTCCTGATATTGCTACACTGACAGTGCAGTTCAAAAGCAAAGTTAGAGCAAATACTCCAATTATCCAACTTTTAATGAATAATGCCTCAGGTATTGAGGCATGGGCTTGGATTATTTTTCCTTCTGGAACAACAACAATGCATAAAGGTATTTCTGACATGCCAAACACCAATCCTGTTTGTCTTCTCTTGCAGCTCGTGGATTTGGAGCAAGGTGTTAGGAATCACCAGGGAACTGAGAAGCACAAGGCTGCAAGATGTCGGGCCGCAGTGGGAAGAAGAAAATGTCCAAACTGTCCCGCTCGAGCAGGGCTGGTGTTATTTTCCCCGTGGGGAGGATGATGCGCTACCTAAAGAAAGGGACGTACAAGTACCGGATCGGTGTGGGAGCACCTGTTTACATGGCAGCTGTCATAGAGTACCTCGCAGGTAAACCAAGAACCTGGGCCTCGAGGTGCTGGCACAGGAGCCAGAGATGTCCAAGGGATGGGACAGGAATGTGTGGAGCACTTCTGAAAATCAGGCCCTGAGAGTGCAGGATTGGTTGAAATTTGCTAAAAATGCTGAGGAGGTTAAGTTGTTTCTTGAAGAGGATGAGGATGGGAATGTTCTCCTTTAGAGGCACTGTGCTTGTTCACTATCTGGAGAGGAAACTGGTATTATATTATTATATTAGGCTTTTGATACCCCTAAATGTGACCAGTGACAGGACCCGAGGGAATGGTCTGAAGTTGTGCCAGAGGAGGTTTAGGTTGGGTGTTAGAATAAGATTCTTCCCCCAGAGAGTGGTTGGGCACTGGAACAGGCTTCCCAGGGCAGCACCAAGGCTGAAAGAGCTCAAGGAATGCCTGGATGATACTCTTGGGCACATGGGGATGGTCCTGTGCAAGATGAAGGGTTGGACTCGATCTTTATGGGTCCCTGCCAACTCAACATAATCTGTGATTCTGTGAATAACGGGAGAAAAAAGAAATAAATCCACCTTGTACATATTTTTGGTTTTTTAAAGTAAGCAAAGTGCTCTGTTGGCTGCATTTCTCCTTGCAGAACAGTGTCAAAAGTGTTATGAAATATAAAGGTTGTTCTTCTGTATTTTAAAAACCCTTTTGCTTTGCCTAAGTGTATAAAGAAAGTGCTTCAGGGTTTAAATCTTCACAAATACCCCAAGTTTTCTTTTTCCTTTCTTTCTGAAACTGAACTCAGTGGAAGGGGCAGTGTCACATGGTGATACAATATCCTGTGGTTCTGTAAAGTAACATTTCAGAGTGTCCTGTGGTCACATCAGCTCAGTTTCTAATTTAATTATGGAAAATAACACTTGAGCAAATTGTTAGAACTCACAGTGCAGAGAGGATTCTGGTTCACATTATTCAGGTGTTACAGATCAAGACTGAGGTGCATTAGAGATTCTGTGACGAGTCACAGCCTGGATGGAATTAGTGGAGTGGATTGTGTTTCAGGAGCATAGTTTATTGCCAAAGTGGCAGGAAGAAGCTTACATGAAGCCTTGGTCTCCATGTAAAAGCATGCTAGGCCTTATGTAAACATCACTGTCTTTTTTATACATGAAAGCCTGTACTCGCTACCAGACAGTAAAAGCACTATTTTCTTTCAAAGGTGTAGAGAAAATACAAAATCTCACTATTAAATTTCACTAATTTCACTAATTTCACGGTTAAAATTAAATTTCTGATGATGCCTAATAGCGTATTACAGAAACATCCATGTTTGTGCTGGTACATTACAGGATAAGAATTGTTTGGGGTTTTTTCTGAGGCTACTTCTGGAGGTGGAGTGACAAAGTATCGCTTGTGTTGAAGAAATCACCCTAACTTTTATAACATAATGTGCT
This sequence comes from Xenops minutus, assembly GCA_035221455.1. NCBI lineage: Eukaryota > Metazoa > Chordata > Aves > Passeriformes > Furnariidae > Xenops > Xenops minutus. Next base: position 1,744,770 of record JAWWEE010000159.1, read on the forward strand.
GCATGGTGACTCTGCTGACCTTCTGTCTGGGGAGGAATATGTTTTTTCTTTTCCCACTCCACATGGATCCCAGAGCATTCAAAGGGGTTTCTTGGATAAACATTTGGAGATGCCTGTTCTGAACTGTGGCAATTATTACAAGGTGCAGTAATAAATTGTCAGCAGCACATGTGGTATGTGCAGCATTTCAATAGTGCAGACTGAGTTATGGTCAGCACTGTTGACCTATTACCTGAACTAGAACAATGTATATCTTGGCTCTGCTCCTGACTAGTAAGTGCAATTTAATTTAGATCATTAATATGATATGGACAGATTACATGTGGGCCTACTCTTTGGTTTTAATAAAAAAAGAATGTGTCGTGAACCAGGCAAGCAGATTGGTAGAGGTGTAGGCTGGGAGCCCACATAAATTGTAAAGGAATGCTATTTTAAGCTGCTTGGTTCAACCTTATCTTGCCCCAACCCTGTATATATTGTAACAGAACAGAGTAAGGTTTCTGAGCAAACAACTATTGCTGGTGGATAGTGGCCTTTCCAAACCAAAGCTTCTGTGCTCTGTCCAGAGTTTTGTTTGGAAATATTACAACGGTGGAGAGTTCAATTAAAAAAACAGTGTTGCAACATCTAACCTTGCTGATTTAGTTACTCCTGATACTTTGGGTGAATAAAGCCTTTGGTTTTGGGAAGCCTGTAGAAATAAAATGTGTTTTTCCAGGACTCTTGTTAAAGGGGGTGTTATAGGTCAAGTAGGTAAAGTTTCTTACCATTATCTGATACTTCCTATTACAAAAGCCATTCTTTTGTCATGGACTTGCAACTTACACTAGGAAATGGTGGTTACTTGGGATGAAGGGCTGTGTGCAAGGGAACTGCTTCAGGATAAATCTGGGAGGGTGGCACTAAGGGAGTCTGACTTTTTAGCTGTTTCACAGAAGCAGGTTGAACCATATTTTTTTATGTTAAAACATTCAAGACAACTTCTTCTCTAAACCTCTCAGTGCTTCTCTGTGTATCTCGGGAGGAGGTACTTTCATCTCCACTAATGTGGAGAAGATCCTCATCAGTGTTCTAAGCCTTTCTTTTAAATCTCTCTATGCTGTTTTATATCACATTGCAAAACTGCAGCTTAATTCCTATCCAGAAAGTTGTGTTTGCTGGAACAGTAAACTGGCTCCACTGGCTTCAGAGTTAAAACTCTGTGAAAAATTGGCCTCAGTCCCATTGGATTTATGGAGTTCGCAGCAGACACGTGCTGTGAGTCTGCATGGAGCTGACTGCAGTCACTGTCATCTGAATCAGACATCAGCTGCACCTTCCCAAAAAGTAGTCAGAGGATACAGCTACCCCTTGATTAGGAGGCAGGAGTCATGTGAGGGGTGTGCTGGTGAAAGGAACTCATGGAAGATGTCAAAGAAAAGCCATCCCCTCTGAATTAGGGCAGAACACATCACCAGCAAAGGTGATATTCCTTTGCAGGAATCACCTGACATGTGCTTTTGCCTGCTGTTCTCATCTGCTGTGAAGAGATAAACCAAGCAGAGAATTTTCCACTTGCAAAGGGAGGACCAAGGGCTCCATCATCCAATTTTCAGAGCAAAGGTGTTACTGGTAGATTTGTATGTGGTGGTGTAACAGGAACTGACACAACTTACCCTAAAGGGGAGGTGGAAAACAAGATAAATAACCTGTATGGAATTTTTCCAATTTGGTATCAGTAATTCTCATGGCCCTTTCTTATCAGTCCAGCTTCACAAAAGCAGGCTGAGCTCAGCTGAACAAATACCTTTGGCCTGGCTAGGATGCTTTTACTTCACAGACACTCCAAATCTGTTGATCCATCAGCTAAAGAAACCTCTTTTTTTTCTGGTATGTCACAGGATGAGGAGATGTAATCCCATTCAGGTCATGGCTTGGCTGGTGCTCCTGTTTGCTGGAAGAGAGTTACATTCTTCCCTGATCTGAGTGCTTATCCAACAGGAGAAAAGGCTTTTCTAAAAATACTTTAAAAATACGTGCTGGGTTGAGCCAGTGGAGAGTTCTGGGCACTAATCTGTAGCCCAGCATTCCATGTGTGCCAGTCCAGGGGCTGGTTTGCTTGTAGCCACCTGCACTGAAGATGTCTGGATTTGAAGTTACACTTCGGGTATGGAGGCATCTTTGTGGCTTTTGAATCTTGAGGAAGCAAGATTATTTCAGATTTCACTTTTCTTCTTCCTGCCTGCTGCTGAGAGCACATAAATTAAAGAGCAACTTATGGCTGAGAGTATCAGGATGCCCAGTTCCAAGAGAGCTTGTTGTTGTACAGGTTTTTGTTATAGGACCTACATTCTCAGAACAGTCTTAGAATTTAGGTAACCTCAACTGTTAAGTTTTCTTCTTGAAAAGTAAAGCAGTTTCTTTAGAGATCTGTTATTATCAGCAGAGGATGTTACAACTGAAGCCTCCAGTTTTGATGTGTATTTTGCAAGTGTCATTTTATATTATTAAGACTATGAGTCCCTGCCTCCACCATTAGAAAAATACACATATAAATTATGGTTAGAAGGAGGTAAGGCAATTCTTTACCTATGCAGATATTTGGCATCCACATTCCACAGTCTGCCAGACATCACCTCTGTCTCGGATTCCCCTTCTTCCCAGTGTCCTGTGATGGATGGCTGGCATTTGAGTGTTCTGCCTTTTTTGCTCTTGACATTAGGCAGAGGACATTTGAGTGCACCATCAGGATGCTGCTGGCCAAAGGACCCAAACCTGGGGGACTGGGGTGAGCACACAGGTAGCAGGATGTGCCTGTTGTTGGCACACCTGAAAGAACTTCAGTTCCCACGCAGGTAAGTATGTGTTGCTTTTTGGATTTTTTTTTTTTTTGCCCTGATGCAATTTTCCTCTGTTATCAGCACACATCTGGAGAAGGCTGGGTCTCTTTTCTTGCTCTCTGCTGGTCTGCACAATGGATGGGATCTGTTCCTGCTGTCTACTGCTGCCTTAGTTCCATTGGCAGAGGTCTGGGAGAGGGTCTGAAACTTCCACTCCCTTCAGGGTGAATATGGCTGGATTATGCAGAATTTCTTTCCAGTCTGTTAAAATCCAGGACAGACTCTAGGAAATGATAGAGCTGAGAGGTTCCTGCCCTAACTTTTACAATTCACTATGAATATGCATACAAATTTTTAAAAAAGGCTTTTACATCTCCAACATTCAGTTAAATCTATATGCTGTGTGCTAGTGAAAACTGGAAAACAAGGATGTACTTGAGTGAAATGTAAAGCTTGTATTTTTCTCATGAGCTGAGAGCTAAGCCTCATGTTGAAATCTTTTGGATTTTAGCCAGACAACATTATGTACGTTTCCACTAGATTTTTCATGAAAGTTCTTCTTATAAGAGTTATAGTTCTTTATTTAGGTTGTAAAAAGGGGTAAGACAGCATTAGGACATCAGTAAGATATCAGCAGGACAATGATAGGCTGTAATTTTCATACTCCTGTATGAAATGCAAAACACAAACCCCAAAAGGAGAAGACAGGGACACTGCATGCTTTTAAAATGAAACAAAGCATGAATATGATTTTTATGATTATTTGAAAAACCCTTCTTCTCAGTGTTTCAGTAGAGTTCTTAACTGAGAAATAACTTCTGAGTAGGGGCCAAACTGTGTAAGTTAATGAATTACACTGATCGATTGCTACAGTCCAAATAAACTTGGAAAGATGTGTCTGTATTTCCTCCAGAATACTTAGGAAAAGCTCCGTGACTTTGCAGTGTAAATGTTCCTGCTAATTTAGAGAAACTACTTTTGAAGCGACCTCCTGTTCCCAGAGATGTAGAAGGAACCTTCTATCAGTATTTCATGCACTGAAGCTCCTGTATTGTCTCTGCTTGCGTTTAGGGCAAATCTTTTGTATCTTGGTCTGAAATGAAGCTTCTCACAGATTTCCAATGCCCTTTAATTCCATCAATGCCTGGCTAGTGTGTTGGCTTTCCAAGTGTTCCTTCAAATGCACCTCAGTCTTCATCTTACCTGGTCCTGAGAATCCTTGCTGTTTGTCAGAGCTGTCTGTGCCAGGTTTGAGGTTTCACTGCATGCTTGACTCTTCTATTGTTATGGTGCTGCTGCTAAATTTTGGACTTCTAATGTACATTCTTGTAGGGTGTTTTTGTCTTTTTGAAAGAGAATTCCAACTCGGGACTTGTAAAAGAAATTATGTGAACCAAGCTTAGCGTATTTTCTGCTAGCTATCCTTTAGGGAATTAGGAAGGACAAATTAATTTACCTAAATTTACAAATACATTAAGTGGGGTTTGGTTTCTGCCTTTCCGTAGCAAAGACCCTTTAAACCTGGGAACATCCCTGAGAAAGTAAATGGATATTAGGAAGGAATGTAAAATGTGCATACAGCATGTACACAAGCTGCATTTCTGTTGCTCATTTTTATCTTGATGTGTTGCAGCCGAAATCCTCGAGCTGGCGGGGAACGCAGCGCGGGACAACAAGAAAGGGAGAATTGCCCCCAGACACATCCTCCTGGCAGTTGCAAATGATGAGGAACTCAACCAGGTACCCATCCACATTTCAGTGCAGGAGGTACACCCTGCAGGGAAGCTGCTACCACAGAAGGCTGGAAACAATTTAGTCTGAGACCTGAATGCAGCTATCAGAGCAGAAGGCAACACTGTGCCCCCTTAAATAAAAGCAAGCAAAACCCAAGGGCCTGAGATACCTCATCTTAAATCTTATGGACATAAATGTTGCTTTTATTGTAGCCTGTGAGTCCTCTTGAAGTGAGTAGACTTCATGCTTCGTTTTTGCCTCAGGGACATCCAACACTTAAAGAAAATGTGCCATATGCCAGACCTTTTCCCCAAAAGCTGTAGAAATGTGTGTTTTCTGTTATCCTGGCTGTGAGGCCCCTCTTGGGTAGGGATCTGGCTCACTCTCTCTACTGCTGCCTCCCCACTCTGTTTGCCCATTAGCATCCAGGCTGTGGTTTGCAGTGCTCTCACTCTTAGCATCATGTGTGGCATCACTTCTCCTAAACTTGTTGAGTGAGGACAGAGATCATGGCATGGGTTCTGAATTGTACTATTTAGGGGTGCCAGAAAGGTTCAGCCAGCATCAGAGTATCTCTTCTTGGTAGGCCCCATGTTAAGACAGATGACATCATTCACACTTTGAATACTCCTGCGCTTAATTTGTCTGCTTTAAATAAGAAAATGTGGTGCCCATGAAGTCATGTGGCTCTGTTTCCAGTCAGGCAGACTGAAAAGTCAAAACACAGGCTAGGAGAGAAGGAAAAGCTTGCTAACACTACCAGCACTTTCCCAGCTCTGTGATTCTGGTCAGTGACCTGTGAACTGGAATCTGGATCCAGTGTTGCCTGTTACGAATTGGCCATACTGTCCTCCACATAATTATCACAGCCCATCCCTGTTATTTGTCTCTGCAGAGCAGGTCCTTGGGGCTCCTCCTTGCTTTCACTTCATGTGTGCCTGCCAAAGGGATCTACATCCAGGCCTTTGAGCAGAGCTGTGGTGCAGTCATTTTTTTAAGTAGCCCACAGACACTTATTTTACCCATATTTAGTGTTTGTGAGTCACCAAGGAGAGGTTTGCACAGAGGCCATTGCACTGAAAGAGAGAGAAGTGATTGTACAGCAACAGAGTTCTCCAGGGTGTTCTGGCTGACTTTGCTGTCACCTGCCAAGTTCCTTGTTATTGTGAATTTTCTCCCTAATAGTTTTTTTGGTGGTGCAGACTAAGAGGATCTGTAATATTCTTGTATACACTGCTTCTCCTTGCAGTTGCTAAAAGGTGTGACTATTGCAAGTGGAGGTGTCCTGCCCAGAATTCAGCCTGAGCTTCTAGCCAAGAAACGAGGTGCCAAAGGCAAGTCTGAGACCATCCTTTCCCCTGCTCCTGAGAAGAAGGGGAGGAAATCCATGGTGAACAAAAAGAGTGGGAAGAAGGCAAAGTCTACCAAGGCCCGGACATCCAAAAAGGTGAGCACAAGGCAGGTACACATTCCATGCCACCCTTTGCAGTATTTTCTTGATAACTTTATATCTCTTTACCTCCACACTAACTGTGTGGCAGTGAACTCTTGCTTTTAAAATAAAGGAAGCTGTCTTTTAAAACATTTTCTACTGCAGAGATATCATGCCTTCAGCCTTGTCCAGTTACTGGGTTGCTGTTAAAGGGTTTTCACTGTCCAGAGAAATTGCCCTGATGTGGTATGTCAGTGTCATTGTGACAGGTTCTTTATTTCACGTGTTCTTAGCTGTGCTGTTGTTAGTGGTTTTTCAAAGAAGAATAAATGAATCAGATCTTGACCACTGCACCTTCCCTTGTGGTTGCCCATCCTCTATCACTATCCAAAATGGTTTAATTTGGTAAAACAGTGACCCAGATGAGGTGCTCTTGGTTTGCCATTCCAGAGCATGCACTGCTACGTTTTGATTGGGTGGGATTAAACAATATTAAGCTCTGAGTTAGCCTTTTTAAACTTGCATCAAGCACATTTTTTACTTTGAATTGTGCACATCAGAGTTTGGACTTGTTAAGGAAGAGTTAGCTTCTTGACATACCTTAAAGCAAATATTGAAAGATGTGAAGAGATGCTCCTGCAGCCCTCTAGGACTGGTATGTTTGCTGCTCCTGGAACTAAGCAGCAAGAAGGATTTATGATTTATTAACTGAGACTTTTTTTTTAAGACCATAAAGTTGTTTTTTCTTCAGGCTGGGACATTTGACTGGGTTACTAAGTTACTAAGTCTGATTTAGTATGAGCTCTGCTCTGTTAGCAACAAAAATAAACTAACACCCACCCACCCATGAATACAACTTTAATTGTTAGTAAAACTACAGATGGGTGTGGGTGCCCCGACTCTGAATGTGACTACAAATGCATGTAATGCCTCAGATGAACCACTGATGTTTAGCATTATATAAACAGTGCAGACCTGTTGTTGCATAATCTTTGGGGATTAAAAGGCTACAAGTAATTGATCTGAGGAGATGAGATTTATAGTAACTGATTAAATTTATCCATTATTGAATAATGGTATATGTTGATTATTTTTTTTCCTTTGAGAGTACTTGCTTTTTTTTCTCCCCTCAAATAGAACAAACAAAAGGACAATGAAAAAGAAGGAGCTTCAAATTCAACATCTGAAGATGGACCTGGGGATGGTTTCACTATCTTATCCTCCAAGAGCCTTGTGCCAGGACAAAAGGTAATACAGAGTCAGGATGGATTGGGATCACAGCAGTGGGGCCAGGCATAAACAAAAGGATGCTTTGGATCCAACAGCACTACAAATTCTTCTCTGTGTTCTCCCTTAGTGGTCTCAAATTTAAAGCCAAAACTCACTTAAGGCATGGGCAGGGTCTCAAAAATATGTCTGCAGATAAAAGATTTCCAAGAACAATGCTGGTCAGCCCCTTTGCAGAGATCCATACTGATTCATTTCTTGGCCTAAGCAGTACTGGAGTTTTGTTCGTTTGGACTTGTCTGTGTTGTGCTGACATACTGCCAAACCAGGTTTAAACTTCTAGGCTATTTATTATTTATCAAAGAGTATTTCTTGGCCAGGTCCCAGGATCACCCAGAGCTTGTTGATTTGTGCCAGAAGCCTGGGTGCTCCATCTGAAAGTGGCTGTGGGACTCTGCTCTGTCAAAGTTCCAAATCAGGACCTCCCCAGAGCTGCAGAACATTCCTGCTGCTCCATCTCAGTACAGGCTGTGACATCCTGCCTGGCCAGAGTTACAGAACTGTCCCAACAAAATACATCTCCTTGGTGTTCCATCAACTGGGTCCTGTGTTTATCACTTTTTTTTCCCCCACTGTATTTGCCAAGAACAAGAAGGGTTTTCTGCCTGCCTCAATTTTTGAACCCTCCAAATTAAACTGTAGTTTTTCTTACAGATTTAGCTATGGAGATACAGTCATTTTTTTGTTATTTTTGCCAGAAAAGGGTAATTAATTACTTAGGTTGTGAAGCCTTCATGGATTAGGATGGTGTTCAGCCCATCTTCTCAGCCCTCTTACAGTAGCTCTCTGAGGGCAAGTGGTTCTACACTTTATTTTCCATATTTTTCTCTTTAAGTGAAAACATTTCCAAAATCAGCCCATTTTCCTTCAAAGGGTGATGCTAGAACATTGATTTTTCTACCAGTAACTTCCTCTGGAGAAAACTCCCAAGCTGTGGGCATATCACCAAATAACCTGAGTGGTGTGCAAATTAATTAATTAAAAGCTGAAAATCAGAATCACACACGCTGAACAGAATAAAATAACTGATCTCTGAAACACTGAATCCAGCCTTCTTTCATTTTAGGGTTTTTTTTGTATGAAAATACTTTTGCACTCACATTACTGTTTTATTTTTTTCCTGCCCCCTCATTATTGTTTTTCAGCTTTCCCTGACACAGAGTGACATCAGCCATATTGGCTCCATGAAAGTAGAAGGCATCGTTCACCCCACCACTGCTGAAATAGACCTCAAGGAGGAAATAGGTGAGGCTCTGCTACATGTAGAAAAACAGATCTAGAGTTGGAACAGTAGCTGGTCTACTGGCTGCCTGCTGACATCCCATCCTGTTTCATCTGATCTTCCCCAGGCCATAAATATCATTTACAGCACTTCTGAGAATCAGGCTGGATCTGACTAGGTATAACAGGCTAATGACTAATTTATTTTTTTTTAATGATGCCTTACAACAAGCAAAACACAGATAATTTGTTGAAGCACATGAGCAGCAAAGGTATAAGTAATCATTAGTGCTGTCTTTATTGGATTATTTTTATATTTGCCTCTGACATTTCTCCTACAAAGCTTATATATTAAAAACACTTCTAATTATGCTTTTCATTATAGGACAATATAATAGATATGATTTATATATTATATATATATAAAATTTAGAAACACTCATGTACAAAGCCTTATACTGCTCATGTGAAATAAAGAAATATTATTATTACAAATATGGAAATTGAAGCAGGAGGGAGATAAAAAGCTATTAGTTAATCACATAGAGGGGCACAGAGTCTAGTAATGGGCTTTTGGATCATTGTTTTGAAGCCTTTACTGGCATCCCAGCTGTTTGTTTCAGCAAGTACTAGGGTTTGTATGTTGAATTGACTTTGGAGGCTGGAAATCAGAGTCCTGAAAATCCTCACTATTTTAGCCATAAGTCAGAGTACGATAGCATTCTTACAGATATTTATATTAGAGTAATTTCCAGTAACAGCATACAGATCTCTTCAGAATCAATAAAAAGTAAACTTTATCTGTGTCAAGGCAGAGTGGCAAATGAAAACATCAGCTGCTGCTGATAGAGGGAGACAGGATATATAATATGTTTACAGTGTTCTTTTAAATAATGTAGAGTTGTTTTGGCATGCTGATACTCCAAAGCCAAGGCCCTTTGCTCTGTGTGCTTTCAGGCAAGGCATTGGAAAAGGCTGGAGGAAAAGAGTTTTTAGAAACAGTGAAAGAGCTTCGCAAATCTCAAGGACCTTTGGAAGTTGCTGAAGGTAAAAAGGATACCATGGTCTCCTTTGGACACAGCTCATTTCATATGGTCTTTTCTCTGGACATTCTGATGTGTTCTTGATTATATATGTGCCTTTGCTTATGTGATGTAAATGTTTCTTCTTCAAAGCTGTTGCTGATGTGGACAGCCTGCTGAGAGGGGAAAACGGAAGAATAGGATATCTGTGTGCTGTGCACATTCTGGCTTTGGGCTGATTCATTTATCTCAGGCAATTTCTGTCTGAAGGAGCCCAAACACTAAGGAGATCTTGTACTGTCACCTGTGTGCCATCTTTCCTGCCCTGTTTGTACTGATTTTTGGAAGAGCAGTTGCTCAGGCACTACAGCTAAATTATTAGAAGAGCTCCCTTCAAGGGTTTAACACATCTTCAGCATGTAATAGTTTGGGACTTGAGGTTGTGTTTTCCTTTGTGGACAAATGAAACTGATTTATAGGGATTGATGGTGGCTGGAAGACAGACAGAGAAAAGTTACAATATGCCTTATTTGGCTTAGTATCCCAATACCCAAGAAAGTAAATGCTTTAAATAGTCTAGTTTTGGAAATTTCCTAGATGAATAGCCTATTTTTATAATCTCAAATGATAGGGAAATTTCTATATATGACAGTTTGGTTCACTTTCACATCTAATCAAATTTACCTGCCATAAAATCAAAGTAAAATACTTTTCTCTGTCAACATCACTACCTAACTACTAAGATAGACTCATTTTATGCTATTAAGGCAGCTGGTTGAAATTTAAGTAGCACAGGCTTCTTCTGTGCCTGCAACAGAATCCCTCTGTGATGGTGGACATATGAATACATCCAAGTTTTTCATCCTTGGGCTAATTTCATCCTGCACAGCTAATTTCAGAGAGTTTAACCTGAGATTCCCATGACCCAGATTTCCAGTAGTGCTGATGGTCACAGTTGCAACAAAAGCAAACTGATGCCATGCTGTGGACGCTGCAGGTCCTGGACCAATATTAGGCTTTCTGAAAAATTAATCTGGGGCTCCTAATTGGACATAAACTGATGGGGACATCTTTGATTTTCAGGTCCTTATCTGAAATTATCCAACTGTGAAAAGTGGGTCTAAATATTACTCCTCACCACTCTGGAGCTGTAATATGATGATGATGATGCAGGGTATTTGTGCAAAGCATTCAGTGACAGCCCTGCAGAAATGTCTGGTGGGGGATTAGTGCTACTGTGTTCAGGGCAAGGCTTTGATACTTTGCATAAAACAAACCCAGAGGCCATGCTGAATGAGAGAGCTGAAAACCCATTATTGAATAACTGTATGCTAACCAAATGAGCCCTGGGTTCTTTGGTCTCCAAAGAAATAACCATTGATCACAAAGGTAATGATGAGACAGTGAGATTATGATTGCAAGCGAGCCATTGTGGCGTGCTTTAATTCCAAATGTCTTTCTTCGGAGAGGTGATGTCATTAAGTAGGTGCATTGGGTTGAGAGGTCACTGCAGGGTGGTTTCTGTTCCAAACTAAATGTTACATTTCCGTTTGTGTTAGCTGCACTCACTCAGTCTAGCGGCCTAGCAGCAAAGTTTGTCATCCACTGTCACATCCCACAGTGGGGCTCGGACAAGTGTGAAGAGCAGCTCGAGGAGACTGTAAAGAACTGCTTGACAGCTGCAGAAGACAAGAAGTTGAAGTCTGTGGCCTTCCCCCCGTTTCCCAGCGGCAGGTAGGACTCTGTGGTGTAATTAGGTGGCAGAGAACTGCTGCTGTGACAGAGAGGTGCCCTCTGCTCTGTGACCCTCTGCCCGTGCCATCTGACACCATGCTGCTCCAGGGGAACCCAGCCTCAAGTGCAGTGTGTGCAGGAAACTGACAGAGAGCCTTTATGAAGAGAAATTAGCCACCCCTCCTGAGAGCTGAGTGGGCTCGCTGGGTTTCCTATTGCCAGGCACTCATTTTCATTCCTCTGCTGTGGGCCTGCATGCCCTCAGGTGTTGTGTGCCTTCATTTTGCTGTGGGGAGTCTTATTAAAGCTGTATTTGTACTAATAAGATTATACCAGCATAATACTGAGGTAAGAGTGATGCAACCTGAGCTAGGTAGATTTGGGGTGTTCACTTAAGTCACCCTGACAATATATATTAAACAGACTTATCACACAAAATCTTTTTTTCAGAAGAAAATCAATGTTTCTCAAATGTAGATCTGCTTTGAAAAGGGACCTGTGAAACCAGCTCTGAAGCTATACATTTCTGTCTCAGTAGCTGGCAAACAAAATGTGCTGGACTAAGAATCCAAAGTATTTTTCTTTTTTTTTTTGTCTTTATAATTTATTTTTTAAACAATAGTTTGTTGGTCTCTGATCACAAGAAACCTGAGACAAGCCCTGCTAACTGCAGAAGTTGGTTTTTTTTGTGTTAAAGTTCATATGCTTATATTTAACTTGATATGTATCTGCTGATTTTGGTAGTAGTGCCCAAAGAGTAGAGTACATAGTGCAGTCCAGTTGTAGTGGTCCAGCAGTGAGTAAAGTAAAACTAAAGCTGTATTTTGATCAGTAGAATCACCACACACCACTGAATACACAGGAGGTGAAAGTGCCATTTTTACACAGACACTTTTCAAAGCAAACTAATATTTTTATGGATCAAGAGCAAAGAATAAATAGGGGGCCAGTGTAATTTATAGTGATTTTTCTTTTTTTATACACAGATCTTTTTGTTTATGGTTTTCAGTCAGAGCAAAATGTGATAAATTTAACACCCTTTAATACAAAGTGCACCTTTCAAAAATGAACTGTAGCTTTTAATGCCAAAAGAAATAGTTTTTGGACCTCTTGTCTTCTATGAGCATAGAATTAGAATAATCCAGTCTTGGACCATTAGTCTTGGTGCAGATCCTTCTGCTGCTTTGTTGTGTTTCACTCTCTGTTGATTTTACAATTACTCCTGATAACAAAAAATAAAGTAAATCTTACCAGGTGGTTTACACTTCATTTATCACAGGACCTCGAAATTTTCTGGAAAAAAGGCAGAGTGTTTCAAATAGGACTTCCTGGGTTTGCTGTTGTTTTATTCTACCTACATGTCTGCACAGGAAATACTGGGTTTGTGGGTAGGTCAGGAATTATCCTGCACCAGTCCTGTGAATTTTTCATTTTCCTCTGTCCTGTCTTAGAGACTGTTTACAGTAACTGGCTGCAATAGATGGGATAGCTCAGCTGAGCCAGCTCTTTTTGATGGTTTTCGATATAAACATGAGTAGTTTGAAATGGAACATAAAATTGAGTAAAGAGAGGTGAGATGTACTGAACGTAGAAAGGGAAATACAAAGCAAATGCAAGAAAGGGCAAAAAAGGAAAAAAACACTGCAAAGGCAGTTCTGCATGCTATTAGAAGAAATATTCAAGTAATTTCTCAAGTATAACAATTGTTGGGCACTGGGATGGCTCATCTGTGTATTGTGCTGTAGCCCCACCACCAAAGATCTGTAAGTATAGCTTAGACAAACCTTTTTCAGAGTACAACAATTATATGTAATCAGAGGAAGGCCATGGCCTAGACTGTTCTGACCACCCTTTTTTGGCATCGATATAAGTTCCTCTGGAGCATTATTATGTAGTAGAATCTAAATAGGAGTTGAAAAGTCCACATACTGTAAAGACTGGTAGCTCTTAGCTGTTCAGATTGTAGGTTAGAAAATATTACCATCAAAATGAGTAGATGAATGTGTCTTGACCTTAATTGGGCTTGGAGTTGTAATTTCAATTATTTTCACAGGAGTCACAAGCAAAGTATTTTTAATGACACAGTGAGGAAGTCAGCTAAGTAGGTGATATTTTGGGTTTTTTTTCAGTTTTCAGCTAAAAAATAATCATCCTTTGAATTTTCTAGCCTGCCCAGCAAGGCATGGAAAAGGCTCATTCTAAGGGTGAGCATTAAAAAAACTTTGTGGGGTTATAAAAAGCAGAAGCAAATGAAAACAGCAGCTATGCAAGCTAAGAGACTAACACAGCAGCAGGTGAATATTGCTATCAAAACCTTGGGGTTTGCTTCTGGTCTTGCACACTGCCAGACTGCAACTGGCACTCTTGACAGCAGCCTGTGGTTGGAGCAGCTCAGGCTGGCTGCTCTCAGCATCACATATACATAGTGCCTGCCCAGATGTGACACTCACGTGTGCTCTTCTCTTCTCCTCCCACCCAGAAACTGCTTCCCAAAACAGACGGCAGCCCAGGTGACTCTCAGAGCTATTTCCACCCATTTTGACGGCAGCAGCTCTTCCTCCTTGAAGAACATTTACTTCCTGCTCTTCGACAGTGAAAGCATTGGCATCTACGTGCAAGAAATGGCCAAGCTAGACACTAAGTAGCAATGGCAGCCAAATGAAACTTTATTTTTCAACAAACTTGAGTAGCATTAAAAACATTAGAGGTGGGTTTTATTTTTTCAACGTGAGGAGGAGGGGGAGTGGTAGTAGTGTGATGTTTTGTGACTTGATGAAGAGCTGTGACTAGAGATGAGAGGGGTTTAGTCCAATTTCTTCATGCTATCAGCATCTTCTAGCCATTTTTATCACCTTAAAGCAATTGAGTTACCATCTGTTTTTTCAGGAGTTTAGTGTCCCTTGCTACTTTAGTTTAGGAATTTTTAAAGAGTAACCTAATTTTAGATTTGTAGTGAAGATTTTTTCACACACACCACTTTAAAGAAAGTTCTTAAAACTGTTCTGCTCCCTTTTCCCCTGCTTTGAGGGTAGATGGTAAACTGCCTTCAGCCCACAGAGAGAGGGGAAAAGGAGTTTAGAAGTGATGCATGAGAAGCTTCTGTTTTGCTTTTAACCCACACTAACCTCTGTAATTACTGAGAATATTTCATGGTGATTTTGTTTGTTTTATAAGAAAAAAAAAAAGATGTGTCAAGTGTGGTTATTGTTATAAACCTTAATTTTGTTCTGGGAATTTCTCACCTTAAAAAAAAGCAGCATTATCTCTAATTAAGTGCTTGCTGTATCACAACCAACAGCTTTTCTGGCTGAAGTGTAGTGCTCTAAGTGACGTAATCAAAGCTGCTGTGGTGATTTTAACACAAAGCAGCATTATATTCTGTTGAATTCCAGGATTACCATAGCCCCTTCCAGGTTTTAGCCAGGTTTTACCCTGGCAGCACTGAGAGCCATTTTCCCTGCATACTGCAGAGCATATTCCAGATCTGTAAGAGGCAGGTACTTTTTAGAAGAGCAAGAATAGAGAAAGCCAGGGCTAAAAAACACCCCGAACCACATAAATAAAACACAGAGGTTCTGAAAACCACAGTGTTTATTGTTACAAATCAAGGTAAGCCAAGCTTCTTGCTCAGAGGTGTATCAACAAGGGAACAAAAGAAACATTCCTTCCCTGGTTTTTATCACGGGAACTTCTGTGCAATTAATTTGGAAGGTGCTTCCTTCCCTTCACAACAAGGCAGAGCACTCGGTTAATGCGACACGGGTGGCTTGAGGAGGTGCTGCAGGAGACAGCACCAGCCAGTCCAAGCAATAGCAGTGCACCTCACCCTCCTCCAGTGGCTGTTTTCCTTGCTGGCTTGTTACTGGTGCCCTCTTAAGAGGGCATTGTCTGTCCCATTGTCTTCCAGCTCTTGGAGACGAACAGGTCACGGCTCTTGGCAATGGTCACCAAGAGACGTCCCACGTAGTAACCGTTCACCTGGCCTACACCATCATTCCTGCCCATGGAGAGCAGGAATGTTAGTGATCCTGGAAAGAAGATGTAGAGGTTTAAGTTAAGCAACTGCTGTCCAGATCCCCTGCATCCACGTGGAACAGCTTTTGACACAGTTATGGTTAAGTGTTATGGTTATGCTTATGAATAAGACTCATCACCCAGGTAGATTTTTGAGACTGGATAGTTCAGTTTGTGTCTGTTATATAGGTTTAAGGGTAGAAAGGCAAGTCATCTCCTTGTTCAAACAAGTGTGATGAATAGCAAACTCCCAGCAGTAGATTTATCAGGAAGATATTAGTGAAGAAAAGGACAGGCTGTGGCAGTAGACTGGCACAGGTAATTATAGCAGCTACAGTCTTTGGCAAGGACAAAGAGGAAGCCTGAGATATCAACTGACATAGTCAACCCCAGCTGTGAACTCCTTCACCTCTAATCAGTGTCCTATGCAAGCTGAACAGCTCTTCTCTGCAGAAAAGCAGCCCAACACCTAAGGCCAGGTGCTAGGAGATGACCTTACCTGGCTCGTAGGTTTTAAGAGGCTTGTGTGTGAGGCTGTTGATGATGTTAGTCACCACAATGTTGGCGTGGAGCCCGGCATGGTAGGCCATCTTGGGCTCTTTGAGGTCTGCACAGTCCCCAATGGCGTAGATGTTCTCGTAGCCTTCCACCTGGAGGTGCTTGTTAACCTTCAAAGCATGATTACTTGCCATTTTGTCACCTGTTGTGCCAAACAGCAGGTTTTTATAAGCAGCTTCTTGTGGCCTGGACCCCAAAATACTGTTATTGACACAAAGTGAGGAGCTGGTTTTTCACCCTCTTTTACATATGTCAGGGAAGAGAAGCTTTTTGCCTTGCTGTAGTTAATCACTGCAGTCTCATGCAATGCATCATCCTTTGATATTTCAGTAGAATAAACCTTGCAGGTTGTATACAGTTCATTCCTCACCTCACACCCCTCGAGCACAGGACACTGAACAACTGTATTGCTTCCCCCCCACCCAGTGGGGTTTTTTTTTCACTTACCAAATGCAGCAGAATATGCTGAAGAGTTAATCTTTATCCCTGTGCACAGCACCACCATGTCAACAACCACCTCCGTGCCCTTTTCTGTCCGTACTACCATGTCCTTCTGGAACTGGTTTGGCGTGAGGTTTTCCACATCCCTGACCCTTTCATCTGTTGCAACAGAGAGCCCTGGGTCACAAACCTTTGCTAGGCTGCTGTTTCCAGCTAGCCCAGAGAAATGGGAATTCAAGGGAGCCATGCTTTGTCAGAAAGAGGACATCAGGAGATGCTTTGGCTAAAGGAAGAGCAGCTCATAGATCTTCAGAGACATTTTTAAGTACGTACTTAGCAAGAGCTGCACCCCTTTCCTGAGGAGAATCTCCTTGACCTCCTGACGGACACTAGCTAGCAGCTCCACATCAGCCAGTGCGGGTTTTGAGTGCATTAGGATGACCTGTTGGGGACAAAACAGCAAATGGGGACACAGGAATGGGACAGGACTCACCACATGCCATGTGGGAGCAGCTGTAGGTGGCTTCCCTCTCCTGCAAGGAGAGTGAGCCAAGGAAAAGCTTCTAGTGCCAGTCATTGCCTGTGAGAGGCCATGGGGTGCTCTCAGTATGATGTGCAGTCGTCTCAGATACCTCCAGCATCACCATCACAGAAGAGTCGTCTCAGGAAACAGGATGAAATTCATTGTAACAGAGATGCTCCTACCTCTTTGGCCGGGTACTCTGTTTTGATCTCAGCAGCCATCTCAACTCCAGCAGCACCACCTCCCACTACCAGGATGCGCTCAGATTTCTCAATCTTGAAGAAAAGGGGAAACTCGTGTTATAAAAGAACTGCAAAGTGCAGGAAGTCAGATGCCTTCAGCCACTCCATGAACATTCTGAGACACAGCACAGGCCTGACAGCAATAAACCATTTAATTCATTAAGAGGAAACATAATACAAGAACCCTGTGCACTCTTCTTGCCTACACTGTAACACTGTTGAGTATTTCAGGTTTCCCCTTGTGCAGAATGCTAGACAAGCCATGATGAGCTCCTTGTCCTGGCCTCTTTCTTTAGGACACAAATGGCTCCAGATATTCATAGTGGTGTCTGGGACAGGGAGGCTGAACAAAGGCAGGCAGCACCTCCTAGGAAATAAGTTGATTCCTCACCTCTTTAACCATGTCTTCGTAGGTCTGGATGGCACTTTCCATGTCAATGACTTTGTTGAACTTCCCAGGGAATGGCCCATCACTGCCTGTTGCAAGAATGAGATGGGAGTAGTGAAGTTCCTGGAAGGGCAGAAGGTGGAATAGGATGTTAGACCTCTTGAAAACAGAACCTAGAACACAGTGGTTGCCTCCTAGGTACTAGTCACTCATTCCCTCTTCTCCAGTCCTTGCTGGTAACCAGGAAAGTACTTGTCACTGTCAGGAAGTGACTTTAGGAAGAGACCTGGTACAAGTGACACCAAGTAACTGCCTTCCTCAGGGTCTGAGAGAGGCACCATTCAGGTAAGCTGAAAGCTTGAAAGAAATAACCAGAGGTTTACAGTGCAAACTTATGTTTATTTTACACTTCGTGTTTAATTTATGTGTTATTTATGCTGGGCACTCCCAGAGTGTCCAGAGACTTAACTTCTCTCCTTCACCCTCTACTGAACAGAGGTGAGATGCTCTGGCTGGAAAGAGTGATTGGAGCTGCTGCCTTTGTCTCTTCCTGCAGTTAAATAAGGGTCTGAGCTCCAGTGTTAATTGTTGAGCTCTAAATCCAGCTCTAAGAATAAAAGCTCATCTGAGCAGGAGATGGGGTGTGGCATTTACTGCACACCAACACCACAGCTCCAGGCCATTTAGCTTAGCTGGAAGGGATGGTGCCATGCTGGGAGTGACAGAGGCTATTGCCAAGTTCCTCAGGATTATGAACACACCCTGATGAAGGCTGACTCTCTGCACTAGCAGGTGGTGCCAAAAGGCAGCCACGCCATTGCAACACCCACCTCACCATCACTGAGCAGGACTTGTTGCCTTTCAGGGTCTATGCCCACGACCTTGCCTTGTCGGAAGCTGTCCCCAAAGGTGATGGAGTAGGAGATGAAAGTCTTCTTGGCAAATCCTATGGTAAGAGGGAGACAATGGGAGAGCTCTCCCTCTGTGGAGGCTAACAAACCCCTCTTCCCTTCTCCCCTCATGCTGTCCTTCCTCAGACAAAAGAACAGCATATACCTGGGGCCTTGGGCTGGGCCTGTGCTGTGTGTTATCTCTGCTGAGCAATGAGCTTCCAGGACCTTTGCCTCAAATCTGGTGATGTGATCAGCTCCAGGTGGCACCCTTGGCTAGATTGCTTTGTCTCTGCTCCCCATATCTCCTATACTGGTTTGCCAGTAAGTGATTCTGTGGTCCCGGGAATTTCAGGCTGGGTGTCAGAGACTTTTTTCATGTTACCTGCCTCTCAGACCAAACTTCTGCCACCCTTTGGTGCTTGTTCCCAGGCTTGAACTTGTGATTTTCCCCCTAAATCCCCAGTGACTGGATTAATGGGGTTAGCCCAGTTACCCAAGTGAAATCCCAGACAAGTCTGAGTAGCTCCCAGTCAGGGTTTTATCGTCCAGGGCCTCACTGCTGAGCTGCTCCACGTCTCAAGGGCCAGATACAGAAAGTGATTCATTCAGCCCTTCCAGCTGCCGCTGATTTTAGCTTAGTCACCTTCTAAACTCTCGAAATAAACAAAAAGGACCGCCTGAGTAATTTCTGCCCTGTTTTCCCCGCGGATGTGCAGTTAGCTCAACGCAGACCAGCCGCGGGTCCTGCCGGAGCCAAGAGCTTGTTTTCCAGGCGGAAAACACCCGAGTCTCTCACCACGACAGAGGCGGAGGAGGGAGTGCGAGCATCCCTTTCCCTGCTGCTCCCTCCGTGAGCCAGGATTGCTGCACGCCCCGCGGGTGGGTGCGCTGAGCCCTTACCGCTCTCCACGGCGGCCCGGAGCGCGCCCACGTTGTGATGGAAAGCATCTCTTGCGTCCACCAGCACGAAGGGCACGGCCCAGGACTTGAGCAGGCTGGCGGCCGCCGTGCCCCCGAAGCCGCCCCCGACCACCACGACCCGCACGGAGTCGTCCAGGGACAGGCGGGACCCCATGGCTTTCGTAGGGCGATGCCCGTCGGAGCGGACCGGGGAGCGCAGCGGAGCGCAGGGGACGAGCCGGGGGCAGCGCAGCCTGCCCGGGCGGAGCTGCGGGGCGGAGCTGGGCTCCAGAGCGCTGAGCACTGCCTTCCAGACCTTGTCTCTGCCGGACAGAGGGCAGGGAATGCCTCCTGCCGGGGTCCCGACAGCAGAGCGCTTCACCTGCCCGAAGCTCTCCCATGTGGAAGGCTGCTGGGCTGTAGACGGCTTTGGCCTTAGGAGGATGCAGCTGTAGGCATGGGGAAGCAAAAAAGGAACACCTGTGGCCTTGCACCAGGCGTGGGAAAGTAGAAGAAAGGAGAAAAACAACTGAGAAAAACAAGTGTGAATAAAAAGATGTGTTTTGAGACTTACCAATGCGAGGAGAGATGCTGACCACCTATCAGAAGATGGTCTAAGACTCGTGGACAAGAATACCCAGCCACTGAGATGTAGTATGGACAGACAAAAACAGACTATAAAGACAAGCCTGCTGTTAATTAAGTCGGTTTTAGTTGTTACTTGCCAACAGCCTGAGTGTGTGTGTGTGTCTTTGTGGCACCCCCATCCCCCGTGCATCCTCCCCAGGCCAGAAGGGGACCACAGATCTCGCAAACCAAAGGCTGTGTTGTTAAATTCAGAAGTCTGCAGGCTGGGTGAATAGTGCAGTAGAGGATGGCCCACTCCCCCAGGAAAGGCAACCCCTTGGAGGGGGAAATGAAGATCACAGAATCAATGAGGTTGGAAAAGACCTGTGACTGAACACCAGGGTATGAACTAGACCAGAGCACTGAGTGTCACGTCCAGTCTTTCCTTAAGCCCCTTCAGGGGCAGTGATTCCATCACCTCCCTGGGCAGCCCCTTCCAAACAGTCTAATCACACTTTCTGCGAAGAAATTCTTCCTGCCGTCCAGCCTAAACACAGAAAACAGATATATCTGCTCTGAGTGGAGCAGGAGAGAGGGCTGTGCAAGAGGGACATGGGGAAAATCACAGACTCACAAAATAGTTTGGGTTGGAAGAGACCTTAAAGATCTTTTAGTTCTAATCCCCCTTCCATGGGCAGGGACACAAGATGAGCTCAGCATCACCACAGTGGAGACCTAAGGAGAAGCAGGGAAAGGCTAAGGAGGCAGCAAAGGCCCCTGGAGAAGGCTGACAGTAAAAAGGACGTCCAGATCGTCTTCTTCCGCAGCACGGAAGTTGTCCCGAAGACTTTAGGCTCCTGTGGCATTCCAGATAAATATAGCTGCTGGTCATGTGGATAAATATAGCTGCTGTGCACACTGTGGTGCTGTGAGCTGGCAGAGCCGCCCCTGCTCCCCCTCTGCTCCTCATCCTCCTTTGGCCAGCCCCCTCCCAGTGGGGTCCCCAGCAAAACTTCCCCCCCTACTCTAGCCTTGTCAGTGTAGACGACGAAGGAATTCGCCTCTTTTCCCAGAAAAGCAGGGCGTGGGCTCGGGATCGCCGCCAGAGGGTGCAGCCGGCTCGGCCGTGGGGACAAGGGACACGGGACACGGGACAGGGATGTCCCAGCCCAGCTCACCCTCCCCTCGGCCCAGGAGGGGCTCGGGGACTGGAGAAGGAGGGTGACAAAGGAGATGAAAGCGGAGGGGGTGGCACTTTCCTGCCCCCCACACTGTTCAGCCTGGAAGGGAGCTGGGAGGAGGGAGATAAAACAGCCGGCAATAAAGCCGGAGGGGAGGAAGCTCCGCTGAAATACCCCCGGGGCAGGTTGGTGCTGTTTGCTACACAGGGCTCGGCTGGAAAGGCTAAAATTTTCAAGGGGATAAAAATAGTTTTGACTAATGCATGCAATAGAAACCCTCCAGAGCTTCTAAACACATCCTCACATCCAGTCCCCGGCAAAGAGGAAGAAACTCCGAGTGCCCAAGGCTGTGGTCAGAGGGAGTGCCCTGCACGCAGGTGTGCTCTGGGGTTTGGCAGATGGGATGTTTTGACGATATTTCTCTGACTGGCTGCAGGCAGATGGCTGACATGAAAGCTGCCCAGCCTCAGAGAAGGATTTGTCTTCTGCTGGTCATCTGTGGGGCAAAGGCAGGCAGGGAGGCCAAGAGCAGGCTCTTTGGGCTTTTCCTCACAGCTGCTCCCTGTGGGATGGCAGAGATCCAGTAAGGAAGGAAGAGGTGTACGGGAGGGGCTCTGTGGGATGCTCCTGTGCCAGCGCTGCCACTCTGTGTCCTCTCTTCGTCAGGTTTAATGTAACATCAGTCAGAGATAGTAATTCCTCTTGAGTATGTTAATCCAAGGATGGGTACAGCAGTGCTGTGTGGGGAGACCTTACAATCCCTCAAGTGCCCCTGCTCTGAACTCACCTGAAACCCTGTAAGGCTGTGTCACCTTGTCCTTCCCACCACGAGCATCAAGGCCATATAACTTTGCAATAGCCCAGAGAGGCTGAAAGAGGGATAACATCCCTTCCTTCACCATCTTCTGGAGAGCTGCTCTCCCACCTGGGCCAGGCTGAAGGCCCCATCCCAGCAGGCCAAGCCTGTGCTACTGGAGACAGTGTTATTGACTCACAGCCATCTCTGCAAATCCCCCAATCCTCTCCTCTATCAGCAGCCTCACACAGCACATTCCCTCTGCCCACAGACGTGTCCTGCACATCGTCCTGTGACAGCCTCGGCAGCACCAGCGTGGCTGCAGCCCTCCAGCTGTGCCCCTTGAGGCTGTGCTTCAGTGAAAGGGGGATTTTGAGCCTCTCAGGGATGAGGGATTGCTCGGGACAAACTGCTTTGCCCATCACTGGCACTTGCCCCATGGCTCCCTGCTTTGCCTGGGTGATCTGCTGCCCCCCACATGCCTCAGGAATCTCTGCTGCAGCCAAGGTGGAATTGTGTCAGTTCAGGGCAAAGAATTGCCTGGAAAAACAAATTCAGACATTTCCTGGCTGCTTTTAAATATCAACACCGGGTATTTTATACTTTATAAATAAAAATCTACTTTTAGCAGAAATCAACAAGGTCCTGTTTTATTTATTCACTCCCCAACGAGCCTCATTTTTCCATTTTCACTTTTTCAGTGACACTGGCATGGGAAGAGAAGCTCTCAAGAGGCTCATCCCAAGGCAGGTTTTGTGGAACCAGGGATGGCCACTCTCGTGTCAGCCCCTGACAGGAGGTAAGCAGGGACAGAGCCTTGGAGGAAATCCCAGCTCAAACAGCTCCAGCAACTGCCTTTGGGTTGTGTGCCATGCACATCTTTCCTACCCCTCCAGAGCCAAGCATGTAGCAGACGTGGGGAATTTTACAGAAATGCCATTTTGTGAGAATTCATCCCTTGTTGTGCTGTGATCCAGGCCGGGGCAACAAGGAGCTTTATCAACTTTAACCCTGTCAACGCCTGGCTGTAAGGATTGCAGGGATGTCTCTGGAAGCACTCTGCTCCTGCAGCAGAAGAGCCCATGGATTGGCAGTGTGGTGGCACCTTTCTTTATGGGACAACATGGTTTGCAGCATTAATCCTTGTGGGGTGGTAGAGAAGCACAAAGGATGTCAGCAGCTGGGTTTTCCTGGAGAAAAGGGAAAAGCTTGGGCAAGCTCCTGAGCTCCTGAGAGCTCCTGAGCTCTCAGGGCAGTTTTTGAGAAAGAACAGCTTTCACTCCTGAATTGTGGGGAATTTTCTTCTCCCTGGCCCCTAGATTTCATTACAGTGAAAGCACAGCGTAGAATAAAACTATGTCCTTAAAAAAAATCAGCCTCGCAGACAGGCAGCCTTTGTCCAAAGGTGTAATTACAGGATAAATATGGGATGCAGACCAAGAAATGCAGTCTGGTCAGGCATGCAGTCTCTTAGAAAAACACAACACAAAACAAAGCTATCATTTAATGCTGAAATGTCCACGTGTGCTGCAGCCCTTGCAGGGTCCCTCGCTGGCCTATGGGTCTCCCCACTGACCCAGTGTTTGGGTGGTGAAGCTGTAGCCACGGACCAGCTCCCTGTGGGAACTGCACTGAGCCCTGAGAGCCCCCTGCAGGGGTGGATCCAGCCTCCAGCAGAAGCCAGTGGGGCTCGATGAGGGCAGGAGGTTGCAGGGACGATGGCTTTCCTTTCCTCCAGCCCCTGTGCACAAATCCCATCTGAGAGTGCTGCGAGGGGACATGGGGGATTAGCTCATTCGATCCCATTAAATGGAGCAGGAGCAAGCGAGGAGAAGGGGATGGGGGGTCAGGACAATGGCAGAGCAGACACAACTTCTGGCATTTGGGACAAATCTCGTGTCAAGCTGGAAAAAAGCCTTTTTATGGATTTCTGTGGGCCAACCTGGCAGCTTGGCTTCATGGTCCAGCAGGGTCACCTGGGCATTAAACTGTAGGACATTTCAGAGGCTTGCTCACCTTGCCCACTTTCTTACTTGGCACTGGCAGCTTCTGGCTCAAGCAAGAACTGCCTCTCCATGGCAAGCCCAGCCATGCCAACACGACCCCAGCCATCCCCGAGTGCTCCGAGAGGGAAGCAGAGAAACACCAGGATGCACCTGCCATCAAAAGTCAACTCTGGATTAGACCAGTGGAGGGAAGCATTGCCCAGAATGATCCCATTTAGAGGGCAAAAGCACGTCCATCATTTATTAAAGCTCTCACTGTTGTGACATCATTCCATGTCACCTGCAATGACCTCGAGGAGAAGCAGTTTTGGCTGGTGGCCCTGGAGGGGACACGTGTTCCCTCGCTGCTCTTGGGGTGCTTGCAGAAAGGGTCTCTCTGGTGACAATAAACATCACCACAATTCCCCCCAAAGCATAGCTGAGCCCAGAGGTAGCACAGATACAGGTTGTTGAAAGGGTGGGAAACAGGGTGGGAATGGAGATGGATTCTGTTATTTGCTTACTTTAAGGCAAGCCTGAGCCTTTCAGGTGCTGTTTTATTTCTGCATGCTTAAATCCCCGGAAAAGCGAATGGTTTGGGGGTTTTTGGCATTGGTGTGGATGGAGAAAGGGTAAAGCTGCATCCATTGCAGCTCCTGTTGTTGGCTTCCTGCGTGGTCTGTCTGGATGCATTATGTCCTTCCTCTAAGGCTTTGCCTCTTGCTGTGGCTTTCCCCCCCAAATCCATACTTTTCCTCCTCTAGGGAAAGACCAGGGCAAGGCCTGGCAGCAGCCAGAGCAAGGTGAGCAGGAGGCCCCTCTCCTGGGTGGGGGACAAACCTCCCGCTGCCCGGCACAGGGGGAATTCAGCTGCTGTGGTCTGGGAAGGAGCCGGGAGTGCCCCGTGGTTCCCGACGCGCCTGGCACCGGGGCAGGAGTCACGGCTCCGCGGGTGTAATGGGAGCAATTAGCCCCGCGCAAATCTACATGGCTCGGGGGCTTGTTTTCTGCCTGCCCTGTGACGCTTTTGACGGGAAGCTGGAGGGTGTCCAGGAACAAATGCCTGGCTAGAAATGACAGGCTGGAGCCAGCCGGGGCTAGGGCAGCTCGGGTGAGACTGGGGGGCTGACACTGTCCCCCGTGGCCTCGGCTCAGCCCTGCTCCCCGTTCCCTCCCCACTTGTTTTCCTTTATTTGCCGGTCCTTGCACCCCGAATCTGCAGTTCCCCAAGCCCCGAAGCGCCTCCTGTACGGTGGGATTGGCAGGGGGATGCTGGGCACCCCTCCCGACACCCCCTCCCCGGCTGTGGCAGCTCAGTAGCTACTCACCCACCACTCATGCTGTTTTACAAACGACTAACTTCATTTCCTTTGCAAAAACCGACTTAACAGTGCTTTTCCAGGGGCATTTGCCTGCGAGCCGGGTCCGGCCGCGTCCCCCCTTCACGCTCTCTGGGCTTTTCCCAGCTGTGGAATACCCATGCGACCTCGGTGACACTGCTGCTTTCCCAGCGGGAAGCCTTCCAGACTAAACCCGATTCACGGAGCAAACCGGGGGCTGCTTGTGATGCCGAGGGCTGCGTGTGCGGCGGGGAGGGGGAGCCGGCGCTCTCCATCCCCTGCGAGCCGGGATGCGCCAAAAGAAAACCCCCGCTTTCCCACCCTCTCCCCATCCAGCCGGTGTCGAGCAGCCCTGAATTCACACCTTGAGGCCAGATGATGCTCGGCCCCTGCCGGAAAAGCCGGGGCTGCCCAGGGCTCCGGCGTGGCTGCTCCCCGCCGGCCGGCCCCGCGCTCCTCAATGCCGCCTCTGTTCTCCCTGCCCGCCTCGCTCAAAAACGCAGTTTTTGTGAGCCCAGCCCAGCCCCAGCACGCTCCTGTCGGCCGGCAGCAGCGCAGCCCAGCTGTGCCCAGCCGCCTCGCATTATTTCTATGCTTCTTGCTTTTGGCTAATAGCTCCCAGTAGGGGAGAGGGGATGTGAGGCTGCTGGGACCCCTTGGGGCGACCGCTCTCCTCCACCAAAACGCCCGGGTTCCTCCCCCGGGTGGCTGCTGGAGCCCAGAATACTTGGGGGAGAAAAAGGATGTGCTGCAAAGAGGGCTAAAAATAGGCATTTTAATTAATGAAATGTGAATTGGAAGGAGGTAGCTCGGTGCTGGGTGAACATCTGCGTGTGGCAAACACCCTGAAACTCTGAAACTCCCTGGGCCTCTACCAGGTTTGGTCACCCACCAGTGCTGTTGGCAGGTGTTTTGGGGTCTCCCCCTGGGCAGGGGACACCCACCAGTACTAAGGAGACAGGAGATGCTTTGGGTTCTGTGCTGGTGTTCTTGTTTTTAATCAAGTAAGTCCGACTGTCTTTCAGCATTGCCAAAGTTTGCAGTCAACTCCTGCATGGGGTCTTAGAGGGGTTATGGCCCGTCGGTCCCTGGGGGCTCTCCCAGGGTCATACAGCAGGACACACGGTGCTCTCCAACCAAAATGGGACCTCCCTTCTGGGTGTCTCCCTGTTTCTCTGTGGTGTGTTATGCTGCCCTGATTTATGGGCTTAGCTCCTTGACCAGCCTCCCCCTCCTTTTCACATAATAAATAAATAAATTTGCCTGGTATGCAAATACACAGGAAAGAAGGGAAAAAACCCACAAACCTCCCAAACCAAGTTTGGAGAGCACCAAACCACAAAGTCACCTCATTTCGTTGCAGCCCAAGTGCCATCCAGGGCTCTGTGGGCAGTTAGTTTCCAGTCTGTGCTGGTGTATGAAGGCACAAAACCAGTAAGGCCTCTAGGGTCTAGGTCCTGGCTGGCACCACAGGGATCTTGTCCTTGCCCTATCCCAGCTGGGACAGGGGGTGGCAATGCAGAGGTGCTTGGTCCTGTCACCTTCTGCTCGCCTTCATCCTCTTCCTCCTTGGTGCAGGAGGAGGTGGTCCTGATGCTGGACCCACTGCCCCTCACCCTTGCCTTTTCCCCATTCCTGGAGAAACTATGTAATTCAGGCTCTGCAGGACCCTGGGGTCAGCTCTGCCAGGATGCTCCAGCTCCTGGGGCTGCCAAGTGGTAGCAGTGAGGAGCATTTTCAGGAGCAGGGACCCCTCCCCCACGTCATCTCTGGACCGGCCGGGAGCAGGGACCCGCTGGTCATCTCTGGACCAGCTGGGAGCAGGGACCCCCTGGTCATCTCCGGACCGGCCGGGAGCAGGGCTGCAGCCCCTCGTTCCACCCCGCCGCTGTCCCTCGGTGCTGTTACGTGACCCAGGAGGGCTGTGCCTCCTCCAGCAGGCTGAAGGACCGGTTGGCCAGCTCGGCAGGGCTGCTGGCCAGCTTGTAGCCAAAGAGCTGCATGGCTGGGGCACAGGCGTCCTGCACCACCTGCGCCAGCTTGAAGGGCATGCTGAACCGCCACTTCTCGAACTGCTCCGAGGAGTTCTTGCACGTGGAGTAGACGCCGTTGCCGTCGCGGGGTGCCTGCGTGTTTCTGCTGATCCACTCCTCCACCTGCGGGGTGAGGGGGAGCCCGGCGAAGCGGTACATGTCCTCTGCCTTCTGCAGGGGTGCCCGTGCCACATCCTCATAGCGCACCAGCATGTAGCGGCCCCGCAGCCAGCCCGGCCGCCGCAGCCCCAGCTCGGCCGACACACGGATGCTCTCGCAGTTGCCCCGCAGCCGCTGCACCTCCTCCTCCTGCAGGGGAGCCTCTCCTTCGGATGCCCACTTCTTCCAGGTCTCGTACTTGCCGGAGAAAGCCACCATGCGGGAGGCCAGCACGGCGCGGGGGTCCCGCACCAGCTGGATGATGCGCAGGTCCAGCCGGGGGTCCTCCAGCAGCGGCTGCAGGAACTCCAGCTGCCGGACACGCACCGTCTTCAGGGCCACGTGCTGCTTGTGCCGGCACGCCTCGGCGGCCAGGGTGATGTTGAGGGGGCCACAGCGGCGGTTCTTGCAGTAGTACTTTTCAAAGACCTTCTTGGTGCTGGGCGTGCAGACGGGCTCCTCGCAGAGCGAGCGGCTGGAGCCCCGCCGGAACAGAAAAGGTGTCAGGTGGCCCTCGGGCGCCGGTGAGATGAAGTTCTCCAAGATGTAGAGGTCGCAGAGGAGGAGCTGCTTGAGAACGTCTCGGTAAACCAAGGCCGAGCCCACCGCGCTGGCTCCCCCCGGCAGGAAGGTCACTGTCTTCTCGACATGCCAGAGGGGCTCAAAGAGGTAGAAGATGCTGCCTTGCTGGTTGAAGAACTCCCCCACGAAGGAGGAGCCGGTGCGGGTGGTGGCCATCAGCAGGATGTGCCGCCGTGGCCCGGGGTCTCCGTCCCCTGCCAGCTGCAGGGTGATGTTGTGCAGGTGGGACCTCAGCTGGGAGAAGGCGGCGTCCAGCTCCTGCAGCGAGGCCAGCGAGCCGTTCTCAGCTGGCGCCGGGCTGACCTCTGTGCCATTGGCCTCCGCCAGCACCTGTGGGGACTGCTTCAGCCTGTCTGACACCCTGTGGGGAGACCAGCCCAGCCTGGAGGAGAGCGGGACCACCCCTGCGCCCCAGCGGGGGTTTGGGGGGCTCCCACTGCACAGGAGCTTGGGATGTGGGGGAAAGAGAGGGTGGCTCAGGTACCCGCTCCCTACCTGGAGAGGAAGTTGTTCTCCTTCTCGATGATGACGAGGCTGACGACAAAGACCAGCAGGACGGCGTACTTGCTCCTCATCTTCAAGAAGTGCAGCAGCTCCCGGAGGTCCTGGGGTAAAGCGCGTCGGATCTCCATGGGTAACACAAACAGGTCCCTCCCGTCCGCCGGGAAGGTCTCCTGAGCTAGGGCATCCTCTGCCTTGCCAGCCCTGCCTGTGGGGAGAAGACTGGTCAGCATGGTGGTGGCTCCCTGCAGGCATTGTCAGAGGCTGAACCTTCCCAAGAAAGGCTTGACAAGAGCAGTAAAAAAGGGAGAGCTCCTCCCTACTGCTCCATCCCACCCCTGAGGAGCAGCTGCAAGAAGGCCCCGTTGGCTGCTCCCCCTCCTTCCCAAAATACATCTGCCCAACAAGAGCCCTTCCCACGCTTCTCCCAGCCACCCCTGCCCACCCTGAAACCCAATCCCTGCCGCCCTGACAGCTGCCTGCTCCCTGCTGGCAAAACCTGCTGCTGGCAGCGAGGCACCCCTCGGATCACCCCAGTCTGTGGTGCATCGTGGCTCACGGCCTCTGGAAAGAGCTGCTTCTGGGGAGGGTTGGAGGCTGTGCCGTAGGGCCCCAGTGTGGGTCTGTGTGGCTTCCGCCTTCCCCCAGCACAGCAGCTGCTCAGCCTTGAAAATGAAACCCAGAGACTTTCGATGGCTGGCTGGAAAATGCTGCTGCTGCCAGTCCCCCCTGGGGCATAAAATGCTCTGGAGGAGGGGGGGCATTTTGCCAAAAAGGAAAAGAACCCCAAATGATGGTGCAGCCACTTGGTGTGGGATGCAAAACCGGGAGACTTGGCGTCCCCACCCAGCAGAAAAGACCACCCTACATCCTTCCTCTTCCTCCTCCTCACAGTGCTGAAATCAGGGGTGTTGGTAAAAACCACTCCGAGTTGCTCCAAACCCACATACCAGCTGGGATGTGGTGGAGATTTTGGGGGCCAAACCTGCTGCCTGGGACTCTGGAGCAGGTCCCCAGCAAGTGTCAAGTGTGCAAATTTACACTCCTAGGGCTTGCTGGCACCTGCTACCTGCCTGCTGGTTCGCATGCCTGGCCAGCTGTGTGGGTGATGCTGTTTGCTCATCCTGCTTTCTTGGCCAGACTTTTGGTGACTCAGGGAAAGTCTATTTAGCTTTGGTTTGGCTCTGCCAGCATGACCCCAGCAGCCCATCCCACTCCTGCTTTCTGGGGCGAACGGGGGAGCCAGGCAGAGCCCCATCCTTTGGGGGGCCCTGGGGTTTTTTAGAGGGGAGATGCCCCGGCCGAGCCACAGTACCCGCATCCCTCGGCAGGGTGTGGAGTGGGGAAGCCCTGCCAGGCATTGCATCACATCCCAACCTCCTCTGCGTCGTGCTCTTGGCCAAAATGTGCATTTTTTGGTGTTGCTCACTATATGCCCCTCCCGCTGGGAAGGAGGGAACATGGGTAGGAGGGATGGGACGTGCCCCTTGGCCAGGGCTGCATCCCAGCCTGTCCGGTCCCCAGTCCTCTCTGTGTGAGGATCAGGAGTTTCCTGGCTTGAGCAAACCATTCAACTCCCAGGGCTTGGCTTTCAGCCACCCCCTTCCCAGCAAAAGCTTCTAAAAAGAGACATCTGCACCCACGCACCCATGAAACTCAGGATTCGGTGGGATGCAGGGACTCTGGAGAGCCCTGGCAGCTCCCCCGCCCTCTCTCAGCAGCTCCCTGCCTTCCCCCTTCAGCGAGCGACACCGACATCGCCCAGCACACACGTTTGTGTGTGTTTAACAGCTCTGCTGGCTCGGTTTGTCAGCACACTGCTCCCCAGGGACAGGCCAGCAGCTGGGGCAGGTGCCTTTTGCTGTGCAGCCCCCCAGGTCCCCCCTCCTCGGTCGTGCCCTTGCGATGACAGGACTTGTCGGAGTATTTGAGCAATCAAAAAAAGAAATCAAATACACAAAGCCCTTGGTGTGTGGCCGTGTCTCTCAGCACCTGCTGGAGTTGCTGACTTGGCCACGGCAAAGGACTTTTGGGTTTGTGGCATTCCAGGGAGGGACGGTCTCCAGGTCTCCATCCCTGCCCTTGCCTGAGGCTGGGGACAATCCTCTCGCTGCCCTCTGCATGCACACAGGGGGATGGCATCATCCACTTCCTCAGACAAATCCCTGGGCAAAGCCAGCCCGGGGCTTTCCCCCCCTAATGCCGCCAGCTGCCCAACCACAAATGAGCCACAGAGCAGGAATTATTCACAGGGATGACACAGAGAGCCATGTCCAGCAGCGCTGGCAAAATCCTCATTCCCAGGCCTGGGGCAGACATAATTCATTAAATAAACAGCCAGCTGCAAGCGTCCAGTCCGGGACCTGTGGGGCAGCAGTGACAGACACAGGCGCCCCATCAGGGCTGACTGGTGGGTCTGGGGACACACGAGTGACCCGCTGAGGCTGGCAGGGGCCACTTGGCATACTAAAGCTCTTCCTCACTGGGGCCCACGAGGCACAGCGCAGCGTGCAAGCCACAAGCGTCCCTTTGTGAGTGGGAACAGAGGGGCTCTGTGTGGCCTGCGTGCTCCTCTCCAGGGCTCCGCTGGGATGGGAGGGATGAAGAGAAGCACCGGGATGCTGCTGTCACCCCGGGGTGGCCTGCCAGCATCCACTCCTGGGGGATGTGCCGGTGTGAGCAGACAGATGGGCCAGGGACATCAGCCCTGGTGACGGCAGAGGGGCCAGCCAGCACTGTCCTCTTGCCCTGCACATCCCAAAGCAAAGAGGAATAATTTCCAGGAGTGCTAAACTGAGAAGGCCTGGACAGCAGCACCCACAGCTCATATGCTGCTCCCTGACTTTTCCTACCCCTCAGGCTGGAAGGGCTTTACATTTCAGCAGGGATGGCTGCAATTCCCACTGCCAAGATGATAAAGGATTTACTCATTTCCAAGCTGAGTCAAAGCCAGTACAGGTGCTTTCTTTGGGGTGGCGGTGGAGATTTTGTTTCCATGCAAAACTGCCCAGGTGGGATCTGCTGCTACCAGCAAATTAACCTAATGCTGCCACAGCAAGAAGGAAGGACTTGGACAGTAATGGAGACACCAAATCACTCCAGTCCACTAGAGCAAGTCAGTTCATGGGATGGATGTTCCCAGTGGTGGTGCAGGTGGGGTGAGAAGAGCAGCATAACCCCAGAGAGAGGACAGCAAGGCCTGTGGGGAGAGGAAGGAGGGATAGGAAAAGAGCTCTATTCATCATCTCTGCAGTCACACAGAAATGATGCTCCCATGAGAATTTCTTGCTATCCTGTTGGATACAGACAAGGCCTCGCAGGAGGGGTAAGGGCTGGTACTGAGTGAGACCTGCCTGTTGTGATCAGGAGCTGCTGTGGGTGTCCTGCACCCAAGGGATCTCTGCAGCACAGCACAGGTGTGAAGTCGAGCTGTAGGTGGAGCCCAACTCTTGTCACCCTTCTGCAGGGTGTTTTGCAGGACTGCCTGACTGGGAGAGAAGAGCTGGGGGTTTCAGCTTGGTTTTGGGAAACGGAATGCCTTCCATCAAGCCTTAGGGCTCTCATCCCCCTCCTCTGGCTGTTCTGAACCTTCACCAGGTGGGTTCCAGGAAAGAAAGGCGCCTGCGGCTGGCAGGGGAAACCAACTGGAGGTGAGACTGCATGAAGTCACATTTTCCTCCAGTGACTCAACAGGCAACAGCTGAGCTCTGGACGAGGAGCAGCAATGAAGCACCTACATGCAAGCTTCTTCCCTGACCTAGATCCCTCTGTCCATCCAGCCCCCCGTCTGCTCCCAAACATCCCTCCATGGGACCCTACAGGGACCTGCAGCTGAGCTCACTGTCCCCAGCTGCTGCTGCTCTCTCCTCCACAATCCTTTGCTTCATCATATTTCCAGCAGACACGCAGGCCAGCAAAACACAGGGGTGGAATAAGAAAAGAGATGAGGAACGTGGGCTTATCTGCTCTCTGCACTGCTCTTTGTCTGCTACTCGGGGAAAAAAAAAATCCTCTGTATTTACTTTATCAACTATTTCCGCTCCCAACTTTCTCCCAAGCCTGGCATTGGGAAATGTGCCACCAGAGCTTCCCACTTTTCTTTCATCTCTCAGCAATTTTCACCCCAGTGCTGGCTCTCCTTCAAAGCACGGCACAAGCACAGCACTGCCTTGCTTTGCCCTGCAGCATATCTAAGGAGTCTGTCCAGGCAGGTATTATTTTGGTTAAAAACATGTCTAGTCAAGTTAAAAAAAGGAGGGGGGGGGGAGTGGAAAGTCACCTCCTACAATGTTTATAAATCTGCCAAGAATAGTCACAGGCCTCATCATAGGCACAGCCCGGAAACTGCCCATCAGAGGAAAGCTGGGAATGGAAAGTCCTTCTGGCTCAGAGGTTACACTCAGGAGCAGCAGCAGCGGGTGTTGGTACAAAGAGGCACCACTGAAACAGCTTTGTTTTCATTGCATGAGCTCTGAAACTCCAGGTGCACAAGATTGTCTGCTGTCCACTCTTTACTGTCCCACCCTGAGCTCTGGGATCACCCATAGGAGCTGTTCTTGCTCCTTGCCTCCCAAGAAGCACTGAATCCAAGAAGGGATTTAGAGGCAGGTGTTAGCACAGTAATGCCAGTGACAGGACCAGCACAGGCTTTGTGGCCAGGACAGACCTGTCTTTGCTCTCCCTCACGTTGGTGGTGTTCAGGAGGGTTGTTTTCTTCTGACCCAGCAGAAAGAAGAGCTGCTGCTCCATGATGGGACACAGAGAGATCCGTGCTGAGCATGGGGGAAAACGCGTGTGTCTGCCAGGCAGGGACCAGCCTCTGGGGTTGGATCTGGACAAGGAGGCAGCAAAAACACCTACAACCTTGAAACCAACTTGCTGGAAACCACAGACACCTCTGGGGTGGGTTTTGCAGCACCACCTGCAGCAAAGGTGAGTGACTGAAGGGGCCAAGCTGGCGGGCAGCAAGGGGGTGCAGGGAGCAGACCACCAAGGTGGGTGAGAGGACTGCCCAGCCCTCTTTGCTCGGTGCTGACAGCACAATGCCGGCTGCTGTGCGTGCCGGCCGCCCCCAGCCATGCCGGGAACCACAAATGCCCAGCCCTGCCTCAATGAGCCCTTTTTCCAGGGCACAGAGCCCCCAGTCCCTCCCACTGCCCTGCGCTCCTTCACCTCGCTGCTCCCCATTAGCCTGGAAGCTCCTGCACCAAAACCAGGGACACCGCTCTCTCTGTGCCCTGCTCCTGTCCCCTTTCACCCCAAGACAGGCGTCTGTAGCACTCCAGGGACCTCTGGGAGGGACTGGTGGCAATAGGTGTTTTTTACTGGGCGGAATGGTGACCTGTGCCTGGGGCTCGGCAGCACAGGGAGACTGGGACTGTGAAAACAAGGCAGATGTGGGAATATCGCGGAGTTAAATCCCTGTCCTGGAGTGGTGTTGTAAAGCGTTGCCCGTGGAAAAAGAGACGCCTTCTTCCCCCAGGGCACCGAAGGCAGGCTCGGTGCAAAGGCAGTGGGGTGTGCGCAGCTCCCCGAAATAGGGCTGGGATCGGCTACTGAAACCCCAGCAGGCACTGACTGGGAGCTCTGCTGGGACGGTCTTTCCCCCCTCCAAGGTCCCCCGATGCCGGGCAGGTCCCCTCCGAGGCCGTGAGAGTTGTCGGAGCCCCAGCTCCGGCAGAAATGCCGCTCGCTCCTGGGTTCCCGGAGCCAGCCGACGGCCAGGGTGTCCCCGGCGGCCCCGGGGCAGGAGGGGAAAGGGTGAGGACAACTTTCCAGCGCTCCCTGGTAGGGGCTGACAGGCCGGATGATGCAACTCCGGGATGGCTGTGGGAAAGTCTCCTTTCCCAAAGTCTCCGTGTGTCGCCCCAGCCGCGCTCCGCTCCGGACGGAGGCTCAGCGCTGCCGCCGCACAGCCCGACTCTGCTCCAGTGATTGTTTTCTTTCCCCGTTGGTTTTTTTTTTTCCTTTTTCCACGAAAGAAAGGCACGGGGCAGTCATGTGCAGGGGAGACTCTCGCTCGGCCGCAGGGGCTGGGATCCGGCTGTCGGCCGAGGGGAGCGAAGGAGGGAGGGAGGGAGAGAGGGATGGAGGGAAGGAGAGAGGGATGGAGGGAAGAAGAGGGGGATGGAGGGAAGGAGAAGG
>JAWWEE010000159.1:1784234-1847624 GCA_035221455.1 Xenops minutus
GGGCAGAGAAGCTGTGGCTGCCCCTGGATCCCTGGAAGTGTCCAAGGCCAGGTTGGACAGGGCTTGGAGCAACCTGGGAGAGTGGAAAGTGTCCCTGCCCATGATCTGGGACATGGATGAGCCCTCTGCTCACTGAGTTAAATATTTCTAAAACTAAAAGACGATACTGAGCAAAAATCTGTGATGAAGATTTAGTCCTCTACAGATTACATTGTTTTACCCCAAGTCCTTGGGGTAAAAGTCCTTGGACTTTTCCTCTTGGACACTGGTGGGGTTTTGTTTGTTTGTTTGTTTGTTTGTGTGTTTTTGTTTGTTTTGTTGTTTTGTTGTGGTTTTTTTGTTTGGTTCGTTGTGGTATTTGTTGGGTTTTGGGGGTTTTTTGTTTGGTCGTTCTTTTTTTTGTTGTTGTTGGTTTGGGATTTTTGGGGGGTTTTTTTGTTGTTATTGGTTGGTTGGGGAGGTTGCTTGTTGTTGTTTGTGCTTTTTTTAACTATTCATTGAAAAATGAAACACTTCTATTCCCTCCTATTGGGAAATCTCTCCCCGTTTAACCATCAGCGAGGTGTTCCACCCTCTCTGCCGCTGATGGGTACGATGCAAAAGGCTGTAAAAAAGCCAGACTTTGAAACTCAGTGTTTTCAGCCCCATTTGCAGAGCGCTGGGATGCTGCTGTTCCCCTCCCCGGCTGCCGCCTGGTGGCCCCTCGCTGCTGCTTCACTTTGCAAACTGGTCCCAGTTCCATAGCTGCAGCCCTTACTGGGAGCAGGTGCTGCCTTTGGTTTGGGGGGTTCCTCTCCCAGCGAGCCGAGCTCCCTCTATGCTTTCTGGCCCTGCAGGCTGGAAGGGGAAAGCGAGTGTTGCCAAGTCCCACATCTGTTTTTCTGTTCCTCCTTCCCCCTCTCTTTTTCGGATGAACCCCAAAAAAGGCTCCTGCCTGCTCTGTGCCCAAACCTTCTCTCCCCCCGCAGTGCCTCTTCCTCTCTCCCTGGGGCAGTTCCAGATCCGACAGCACGATGCACAGCCCAGGGACATCAGCTTTCCAGGGGAAGGTGTTGGCATCGAGGAAGAAAAAGCAAATTGCCCAGGAAAAGGGCAGGAAGCCCAAGCAGTGGCCCTGGGGACAGCCAGGAAACAGCAAGGAAAAGACTGTCCATAAAGCAGCAGTGTTTGCCACCCACTGCTCAGCACCTGAGGAAGGAGTTGCTGCTCTCCATGCAGAACTGATACTTGGCCAGTTTTTATCCAGTATCTGTGGCTGGATTTTTTGTGTTTGCTCTCCTAGCTAGTCCAGCTTGTGCAGCCCCGGCAAATCCTCTCCTTTGAGCTCCCCAGGGAGATTTTCAGTGGATCTTTCTCTCCCTCCCCAGCAGGTATGCTCAAAGCAAGAGGACACAACAAAGGAGGGAGCTTGGTGGGATAACTCTGTGCTTTTGCCTGAGCTCCACACACCCTTCTGCTCCCTCCTGCAGCCCACCCCTGCAACATGTGCAGGATTTTCAAGCGACTCCGCTCCACATTTTCTGTTCCTTTTTCAGTTCTGCTTCTCTGGGACTGCTGAGGAAGAAATAAAGAAGTTAGTCTATTTTTAATCACAGCAAACGCTTTCCAAAGCTGCAGTGCAAGAGATTCTCTTTGACGTGATGAGAGCCAAGGGGGATGTCTGCTGAGGAGGGAGGCTGGCAAACCTTGAAGTAGTGGCACCAGTAAAAAATGCCTCTCATGTCCCCCATCCCAGCAAGACCAGTCTGCTGCTCTCCCAGGTGAGCAGGAAGCCTTGTGCTTTCTGGTTCAGCTTTTAAAGCCGCTGTCATAGAGAAAAAAGGTAAGTGAGAAGAGAGGAGGGGTCACAGGTAGGCTGCAAGTGTGTTTGTAACAGTGTCATTTGCTTTGGAGCAGCACTGTGGCAAAAAAAAAAATGCCATCAGATGCCTGTCAGCATCTTAGTAAGGTCAGCAGCATCCCCAGCTGGGTAAATCCATGTCTTCTTGCTCTCTATAAATGTGGAAAACTCCCCATCTGAGCACCACACTCTCCCAACACACCATTCAAAGAAGGGAACTCTATTTAAGATCAACCAAGTAAAGCTCCTTTTCTTTCTGACCAGCCAGTGTATGAAGAGGAAACCCCAGCAGAAAGGAGCTGATTGTGCTAAATGGCACTAGTTACTCACCCTGAGCCCCAGCGGGAGAGCAAATGTCTGCAAAATCATGACTTGACCCATTCTCTCCCCTCCAAACAGAGGGAAGTGAGAACCACCTCTTAGTGGGAAGTTCTCAGCACCCAGAAAGCCCCAGGGGTGACTCAGGTTTTGGGTGCTCAGTGTGTGCTGAGCTATTCAGCCGTGTCACCCACTGGGTTTTACTCGTGAAGTGCCATGCAGGGCCACGGGCACAGACCAAAGTGTGGTCTCTGCTGCAGGGTGTATTCTTCTTCTCACCCACAGCATCATGAGGAGGTCTTTACAGTAGGAAAATTAATTCTGGCAACAGTGACTTATTAATATTTTAGCCAAGCCCCTTGGTGTTGAGATGTTTGTGAGACTGTGTGGTCTTATCAGTGTTCCCAAATGTTGATGAAACCTTTAAGAAGCCTCAGGTTGGAAGAGGGTCCCCATTCTCATGCTCTCATCAGTGAGGGTTATCGATGCAGCTTATTTCCTTGCGCTAATGTGGTATTTGTAGCTCACCTTTTCTGTGCCCCTGCCATTTCATGACATGCCTAAATCCACGTGAGGTGGGGAAGAGAAGAATCCATCCTGAGCTCTTTTTCTGTCCCTGGCATATGTTCCCTTCTGCCTCCCTTTGTGTCACCTGTAGCAACATGAGCTTGAAATCTCATCTTTTATCACCTTTCCTTTGCAGGGGGGGTTGCTCTCCCTGATACACCTGGGTCAGGAGCTGAACAGGTCTATTCAGGGTCAGTCTGTCCCTAGGCAGGGAAGCAGCAGGAGCACATGGCCAGCAGGGAATCCCTTCCAGCATCCAATCATGCATATGCTTCCACTCTGAGCACCACTGTGGACACACAGAAACCTGATTTGGTGCTACCCAGACAGACATACATTCACCCTATCCTGAAACACCTTTCAGGACTGAGATTGCCCAGCCACTGGCTGACAGATCCACTCTTACATGTGACTGCTACTGGTTTGCTTGACTGCCAGGCTGGGTTTTTTTGTGGGGAGGTGTTTTAATTCTCCCCAGGGCTCAGCCCCTGTTTGCAGAAGGGCAGGCAGTGGATTCTGACAATCCCCTAGTAGTCATTCTGTAACTATGTGGGTCTGCTTACAAGGGGAAGATAACATCTGGCTTGGTGATAACCAGATCCTTGCTATGTTATACACAATAAGGGCACCAGGACCTTTGAAGCCTTGCTCACAACAGAGAAGGGCCTTTCCCGTGAAGAGTCTGAAACAAAAGCACCAGAGCAGATAAAGAACAGAGACCCAGGCCCAGAAGACTGGGGACTTCACTGGGATGTCCATAGGGTCTGTTAAACCCTGCAGCTGGAACTCTGGAAGATCCAGCTCCAGGAAATGGCACTGTTACATCCTGACATGCTTCTACACCTTGGCACCTCTGGTCATGGTGGGTCTCATTTGAAGGGTGTGTTGTGGAATGAGAGATGGCATGTGACACAGGGCAGGACCCTCCTGGTATAAAACCCATAAGCCTTAGGGAGAGAGAAGGACCAAGGCCACTGAGGAGATCCCCTGCTTTGTGTGGACACCTGTAGGAGGAACAGCCACTGTCAGCAGGGAGGCTGACCTTGGAACAGCTCTTCAGAGCAAGCTGGGGAAACCCTGACACTTCTATTAGAAATCACTGGAAATTTCACATATCTTCTGATTGCCCCAGGCAGCAACAGGAAAACTAAATAAGAGCAAAATCTGTTCGCTTTCTAAGCTTCCCTGTGAAACAGGAGCAGCTCAAACCTGATAATCCTCTTTTTTTTTTACAGAAAAAAAACCCCACTGTTCAAATCTCTCAGGGTTAAGTCTCATTTGCAGATCTGTTAGCAAGGATAGAATATGACTCTGAACCTTGTCCCACTAAAGGAGCACAGAGAGAGATCAGCTGCTGCTGAACATGAGAATTGCAACCTGGGGGGAAGCAGCTGTTGAATAACTTTTAAAGGGCAGCTGCACTGTGGCCTAGTGAAGGGAATGTTTCTTCCCCCCAGTAGGTTAGTAGTGGGTGCTTGTGATGTCTTAGGTCAGTTTTTCTTCCTGTCCTTCCAAAAGTGGTGGGTGTGACCCAGTGTGTTAAGCCAGGAATGGCATTTGCTGCTCTTTACAGAGTGGTTTCTTGCTTTTTCCTTTTTTTTTTTTTTTTTCCTCTTTTCTATGTGCTCAGCTATGCTTTTGTTCTGCATCTGGCTGGGCTGCAGTGCCCAAGGTTGGGAGCTAACTCCTACGCCTCTCTGCCCTTCCCTGGGGAAGGATAAGAGAGGTTTTGTTTCTCCTCTATGGCAAACAAAGCTCTGCAGAATGGTGAATTTTGCTCCAGCTATTTCCTGGCTGTAGCTGAGCTGGTGTGGGCACATGATGCTGACTTTCTCAGGGCTGCCACTTACAAACTAAGGGTTAAAATAAACCTTTATTGAACCAGTTTGCTTTTGAGGAGAGGTGAAGAGCCAGTGTCAAAGGCACACATTAGGAGATCCTCGTGGAAACTGTGATTGCCATGGAAGGCCAGGCTGCAGGCTGCCAATACTTCATTAGTGCCAGCACTGCCCGTGGAATCCATAAAGCATCCCTATTGCCCTGTGTCTGCTGTTTTGAGGAGTTGCTCCAATGTTTCCCCAGCTGCTGTTGGGTGACCTGTGGAAAGGACACAGAAGGGGAGGTTGCCAGCAGGGAAAGCTGCTGCTGAATCCTCCTGTGAAACCCAAAGGTGTTGAACTATAGCTGCTTGCCCTCCTCCTCCTGCAATCAAAGTGTGGGTTTGAGTTGTTTTCTTTTTTTTTCCTGATGCAAAACACGCTTTTTCTTTATGAAATTGGAAGGTGAAGAAATACTAGAAAAGGCTCAGGAAATTGGAGAAGGGATGCCTGTCAGACTGGGAGCAAGCAAGGGATCAACACTACACTGGACAACTTGCTCCTGACCATTTAACTGCCAGATTTAGCTTGGACAATGGAAGAAGGAGATTGAGCCTCTGGCTGTATTTTTAGTCTTCTGTAGAAAAGGGCAGCTATTCAGATGCCCACGACTCTGGGCTTGGTTTGTGTGATGAGGAAAGGTGAGGAAAGACCTTGTGGTGGAAGCCACAGTAGTTGAACT
The DNA here is from genome assembly GCA_035221455.1 of Xenops minutus. NCBI lineage: Eukaryota > Metazoa > Chordata > Aves > Passeriformes > Furnariidae > Xenops > Xenops minutus. The sequence goes on from JAWWEE010000159.1 coordinate 1,789,519, forward strand.
TGCCACTTCCCCCCTCCCTGTGGCCTTGTGACTTTGATTAATCCCAACCCAAGCCAGTTTTGGCCAGGGTTAGCTGCTGTTGGAAGGTTTGTTGAAATCCACAGCCTGGCTTAAATGTCCTCTGCTGTGAGCGTGTAGCTGAGCTGGGATCATGTGTGAGGAGGTGCTGCCTGGTCCCTCCTGAGTTTGTGACCTGAAAAAGGGATTGTAGACTTTGCAGCAGCACACAATCCAGCCAGCAGGAAAGCAGTGATCCCTGTGTGATCCCTGCCTGAATTCTGGGCCTTTATTACAATACTGGATCATAGGAGCTCCTTGATCGATTCCCTCTCTCTTCCCTACACGCCAACAATTTGCTCACCCCAATTTTTGAGGACAGCTTACTTGGGCTTTTACTTCCAGTCCAAACTCTTCTGTTTTGTACCTTCTTCCCCAAATAATACATTCCCTTCAGTGCCTTTGCTTTGAATAATGAGGGAAGAGAAAGCACATATTTCAGAAGCTGAGGAAATTGCATGAAGAAAGTCTGGGGGATGGGTGTTTTCTCAGCCTGGTTCCTTACAGGAGCCCTTGTAGCTCTTCCCTGCCAACTCTTATTTTTCCTGCAAAGTCTGTAATACTTTGTGCTTTTCCTTAAAGCTGTTTCTCCCGGAGTCCCGTGATTATCACTTCTGTGTGAGCTGAAATGAGTCAGAGCAGATGGGAAAGACTGGATGGCAATACCCTCCACTGCTGAGAAAGCCCTTAGAGCTTCCAAGTATAATTCCCTAAAACCTGCAAAGAGCAAATAAAAGGAATTGAGCCCTGTATTTTGTAAAAACATTTTGGTTTTGACAGGCAAGTTTCACCCATTTCTGGCTGGCAATGCTGAAGGGTGGTGTTTGGAGCTGCCAGTCCTGTGCTGAAAGCTGAGCCCGAAGACAACGGGCAGGCAAAGGAGAAGGAGGTGGAAGACAAGGATATTTTCCACTCCACACCAAACATTTACATTGATAGAGACCCTACACACACTGTGTCCCCACCTGTGCACTCGCCATCCCCATCTGGGTTCAAAGCACTGATACTTACTTTGGAAAATGCCCTCCCTGCTTGGCACCTTGGATGGAGGTGAAGCACTAAATACCTTCTGGAAAGTGGCTCTTCTGTGGGATAGAGGAGCTGCAAAGACCTCGCTGCTCTGGGAAATGGTGGTGAGCTCCAGTGCAATGGCACAATGCGACTGAGGGAGGGAGAGCAGGGATAACTCAGGGCACTCTTCTGTTTGTCCCTGGTTTTTACTGCAGAAATGCTAAAAAGCATCAAGCCTGTTCCTTTTGTTGGAGAGGATCTCAGCCCCCAGTAAGGAGCCCAAGTTATCTGCTTTGAATCTTTATGGAGAAGTCAGGAACCAAAAGAGGTACTGTTTCCTGGGGGCTGCTGGGCAGCTGCTTCTCAGCTGTAGCATAAACAGGAATCAAAAATCTCCTAAAATCCTCTTTGCTTGGTCAGAGGTGTTTGTTGGTTTTGGTTGTGATGGTTTTTTTTTGTTTGTTTTGTTTTTAATTTCTGAAGTATATTAAAATCCATTATTAATTTTCTTTTCTTTCTGGATAACATGTATATTCCTAATTTTTTTTTTGGGGGGGAGGGTGTGTGGTAGGATAAAATAGGATTTATAGGAAAACACTATTCTCTATTTATAAAAACAAAGCAGTTTCTCCTTCAAAGATTGTTGCAGAGGTTTGTCTGACTGCTTTTTTACTGCTTACAGCCCTGAAAAGGTGACATGATGGGAGCAGGAATGGGATTCTGCATCTTAGTTCATATCCAAGGACTGGTGAGGTGCTGCACAATTGATTTCCCCTATATTTAGGAGGAATCATCTGCTTTTCTGTTGTTTCAGGTCTTGCTAGCACTGGTCAGAAATCCTGGTTCACAAGGGCAAAGCGTTTATGGCTGCTGACTCTCTTTGTGTTGATCTACTTGGTTTGAAGTAGCAGTTGCCTTGGGAAATGGTTTGCCTTGGAATAGGACTCTAATCCCACTAAATGCTGAGGAAACCTTGAAACAAAATGCAACTTGTAACTAAAACGTAAAACCTGTGGCAGCTGACAAAGGAAATACTGAAATGAGAATTAGCTGCAATGATTGGAGGATTTATGTTATGCTTTGCTTGGAAAATCCAGTGCACTTGATGTGACCCCTTTTGATAATTGAGTTGTGGCTGAGCTGAACGTGGGAAGGAGGGTGACCAGTGACCATGCCAGTGTTAATTGAGAGCTCTGCTGCAGGACAGCTGCCAAAAGGGGAGGATCCTCAAGGCTTTCACCCCACGCTGCCAGAAGCATTCAGAGGACTGGATGTCCTAAAGCCAGATCAGTTGCTGCAGCGGGCAGAGTGTGGGGCTGTTTGGGCTGATGTGAGGGGCTGAGAGGCTGGAGAAGTGTAAGGGTCATAGAAGCACTGGGTGGTTTGAGTTGGAAGGGACTTTAAAGCCTGTCTTGTTCCACCCCTCTGATGTTGGGCAGGGATACCTTCCACTAGGCAAAGTTGCTCCATGCCCTGTCCAATCTGGACTTGGACACTTCCAGGGATCCAGGGGCAGCCACAGCTGCTCTGCCCGACCTGTGCCAGGGCCTGCCCACCCTCACAGAGAAGAATTTCTTCCCAATATCCCATCTAAACCTACTCTCTGTCAGTTTGCAGCTGCTGTGATCTCGCTTCCACAGCCTGGCTGGCTCATCACATGCTGTTCTCTGCACCCTGAGCTGATTCAGTTCCCTAATCCAGCCAAGAATCACCTGCTTTTGTGGGGGGTTCTTTTGCTGAGTGCCAGGAGGAGGCACCTCCCTGCCCTGTCCCCTGCCCTGTCCACTGCTGGTGTCCCTGAGCTGCAGCTCTGCCCTTGGATGCAGTTCCTGCAGCATCCCCTTCCCATTTGGAAAATGCTCTGCTGCTTTCCACTCTGGGAAGCATGTCAGGGTAGGAGCTATTTCCCTGCAGGTTGTTAGTGGTGAGGAAGGGGATGTGTGGTGGGGTGCCTGTCTCTACCCCAGCAGCCCTGCAAGCCAAACCATTTGGTGAATCACAGGGAGGCTGCTCTTGCTTGGGCTGGAATAAACTTCAAACGTGTGGCTCTTCACCAGGCTGCCAGGCTGTAATTTGCTTCCCCTCTGATGGCTTTGCTGCAGTCTGAGTGGAAATGCAAAACAGCCCGAAAGCCAGGCTGCTGTAGAAAATGCCTCTTTTTAGTTATTTCTCTTGTTTTGGTTATTTTTTTTTTAATTTTTTTTCTTTTCTTTTGCAATGGGAGCATTTCTCCCACAGAGCTGGCTGTGGCTGCAAAACCAGAGCCTGCAGGGGCCTCTGGCTGGCCTCCCAGGATTGCCAAACAGGGATTCCTCACGTGCCCCACTTATGCAAAGCAGAGAATCGGGAGCCAGGAGGGCGAGGTGACGTGGAAGGAATTCATGTGCTGTAGGCATAACAAATCTGAGCATCAAAACCAGCTTTCTGGAGCCAGCTGGGCTCTGGTGCCAGCCCGGTCCAACTGGTTGGGAGGGGAGGCAGCACTGCTGGACGTCAGCCCCTGGAAAGTGACTCATGTGTTTTGCTGCAGGGAAGTCCCTCGCTTGGCTGCAGCTTTCCAAGGCTGCTCCTGTTCACTTTGTCCGTGTGCCTCCCAGAAAATGGGGCTAAAATTTTAGTTTGGGCTAGGAAGACCCCCTTCTCTCCCAGCCACAGCCAAGTGATTCAGCTGCAGGTCACTACTGACAAGCCACAGTCCTTCCTGAGAAGCCTCACCTGACACCTTATCTGGGAGGTTTATCTTCAGGAAAACCCCCAAATCTGAGCAGAAGCCCAGCAAAAGCAGAAGGTGGTAGGCAGAGAGCAAGCCACTGCAGTTCACACCCTCAGTGTGAGGTCTCAGCTCATGTCTATAAGCTGGACCTGGTCTCAACAGGCTGAATTTGGAGTTTCCCACTCTTCCAAACAGTCCCATTGTCCCTGGCAGACAGCCTGTGCTTGAAATCTTGGTGCTGTTTCATTTCTTTGACTCCCATTTCTAGGTGTGTCTAAATGAGGAAAGCTCCGTCCTGGTGATAACTTGTCATTGTCAAATATTACCTGTGTACTTGAGAGGAAAAAGCAGGCCCGAATCAATGGGAATTGGTGACGCTCCAGGAAAACCTGGGCTAGCCTGAAATGGTAAGAGATTGGGGGGTAGCACCTGCGAGCTCTAAGCTAGTCCTTCCTTACCCCTTTCCTTCAGTTCCCAGAAGAAAAACACCCTGCCTGCTGAAATAGCTTTCCTGTTCCAGACAGTCTTACTTAACCTCCCCTTTATATATTCTTCACAGAGCTCTTTTTTTTGTGTGTATTTCTAGGCCAGTGGCTGACTGCTGGTTAGCAAGCCAAGGTGCCTTGTCAGCACTTTATGTGTGCTCCTGAGATAAGAGCCCTGCCTAGGCAAGGTGGCTTTAGAGCCAGAGTAAAGGTTGCTTGTTCAGTCTGGCCAAAATTACTCTTGGGGATGGCTTTCTGCCTCGCTGATTCGGTCTGAGTGCACTGAGCTCCAGTTTGGGAATTACCTAAGAACCTGGCTCTGGATGGTGGTGATAGCAGAGGCTCTGGAGGCTCCAAATGAAGCTGTGTTGACTTGCAAAGGGGCAAAGGCCCTGTGTAAGCATCAGGCTCTCCTGCTGTGGTTTGTGAAGAAGAGCATGGTAACAGTGACTTCTTAGTTTGGCTTCTAAAAGTTCTTTATAAGAAAAGGAGAAATGTGCATTCCCCTGTTTGGTACAGCCTGCCAAAGTGAAACAGAAGAGATCCACTTCCTCCTAACCTTTATGTCTCAAGTAAACCTTAAGTGTTACCAAGAAGTTTGGTCCTTGGAAAATGAACCCATAGGTAGGGACCCAACAAGGTAATACCCTTGGATGAAGGGCAATACCTTGGAGATCCCCGTGAACTGGGTGGGATAAGCCTGTGAGCACTTTAGATTTGATGAATCTGTCTGTGTGTTTTCTGGGTTAGTTCTGTTGTTCCAGTCGCTGAGCCAGTGCAAGGCACATGGCAAGAGGAATAAGAGGCTGGGAGACAGCAAGTCAGTTCAGGCTGTTGTTCTTAATTGAGCTTTTAATTGCTGCTCGCTTGGACCGCAGGGTTGCAACGGGGAGCTGGAGCCTGCACTGCACAGCAAGGGAAAAACCAGCACCCTCCTTGCATCCTAAGCCTGGGAAGCAGGGTGGGAATCTGTGGTGGGTGTGACAGTGCCCAACATGATGTTTGGTGTTCTAGAGAGCTCAGTCAGTGTCCAGCATGATGTTTGGTCATGTAGAGAGCTCAGACAGTGCCCAATACGATGTTTGGTCATGCAGAGAGCTCAGACAGTGCCCAACATGATGTTTGGTGTTCTAGAGAGCTCAGACACTGTCCAACATTATGTTTGGTGGTGTAGAGAGCTCAGACAGTGCCCAACATGATGTTTGGTCATGTAGAGAGCTCAGACAGTGCCCAACATGATGTTTGGTCATGCAGAGAGCTCAGACAGTGTCCAACACGATGTTTGGTCATGTAGAGAGCTCAGACAGTGCCCAACACGATGTTTGGTCATGCAGAGAGCTCAGACAGTGCCCAACATGATGTTTGGTCATGTAGAGACCTTGGAGAATCCACAGAGGGCCAAGGGGGGGGTGGGGGGGCGGTGTGCGTGTCTGTGTGTGGGGAACCGTGCCTGTGGGGCTCCCATCACCTCAAGGGGGATAACCCCGTGGCAGACAACACCCTGCCACGAGGTCCTGCCTCTTCTCCGGCCCAGGCAGCGCCCTTTGGAGTCGGCGGCTCCGAGGACCCGCGTCCGCCATTTCGCGCCCCTCAGACACAGAGACAAACCCCTCCCTCCCCACACACCGCTCCTCCCGCCACTGCGCACGCGCGGGGAGGGGGGCGCGGGGCGCCGCTGGCGCATGCGCGCTCCCCGCTATATAAAGGGCGGGCGGCGCTGGTGGCGCCGCATTGCAGCGGGCGCGGCGAGGGGAGAGGGTCATGGCGCGGCCGCTGCTCCTCGGGCTCCTCAGCCTTCTCGGGCTCCTCGCTGCCGGTGAGCGCCGCCCTCCGCCTTCCCCAGGCGCCCTGGGCCCCGCCGGGCTCCGGAGAGACGTGTCCTGAGCGCCCAGCGTGTGAGGGGTGGGTGGGAGGGGGAGGCCTAGCGCTGCTTGTGTTCCCACAGCGGGAGCAGATCCCTGAGGAGAGGAGGCGGCCCTGGGGATGGTGGGGAGGCTGGGAAAAAACAGCAGTTTGGGCCGAAAATAGCGCCAGGGAGAAGGACGGGGGGAGTCGTGGTGAGGGGAAGGCCTTGCCGAGGCTGCTCGTGCACATCCCGACGGGAATGGGGGCATCCCGGTGGGCACAGTTGGTGGGGACGGGACGGGTTTTTATTCCTCTGCCGGCAGCGCTGTTCATCTTCGTCAACGCCGGGGATGGAGGGCTGCTAATCCTCTCGCAGCCTTTGCTGGTGTGTGTTGTGGCTGCTGCGATCTCCTGCTCCACATGGAAAATTCCACCAGTTCCGCCGCCAGCTGGTCCCTTACCTGTTGTTGCAGAGGTGGGAGCGGTGGGGGGAGAGCTGGTGTTCTCCCTCCGGCACTGGGGGTAGGGGTCAGAACAAGCATTGCCTGTGTTTTGGGCATTGCAGAGGCTCCACAGAAGTGATTCATGGTCTGACTGGAGTGCTAATGCATCTTTGGGTTGTGGCATGGAATGGCTGGAAACCCCAATGAAGGATTCACGCAGCGATGTGCACAATTACTCAGGGAATTTTCTTCTAAATAATTAAGTAATCCTTCTTTAATCCTAGAACTCGCTTGCAAGGTTAGCCTGCAGCATTTTGCAAGACACCTTAAAAAAAAAAAAGGCTTGACAGGCTGTTTAAAGGGCATGGGAATAACCAGCTGGTAGAGTACAGCAAATTATGCCTAGGGAATCTCTTATGATTGTACATTAGCCTTGTACTTTATTGTAGTTTTAATATCAAATGGCCTGGGTTGGGCAGGACCTGAAAGGTCATCTATTTCCAAACCCCATGCTGGGGACAGGGACACCTTCCCCTAGGTAGGCTGATAATATTTAATATTCTGATATGTGGACAGCACAATGGAGAACCCGACTTTTCAGGCTGGAAGCAAGAAAGCAAGTACCAGCTTTCACTCTGCATTTTTATTTGCTTTAATAGTGTCTTTTGAGTCTGCTCTACACTGAATTAGCTGCCATCAGTTACCACTCCTGCTGGGACTGTTTCCAAATCGCTAAAATCATTGCAGTTTCTTGTGCTTTGAAAGTGAAAAGGATTCACCTTGAAGTATCCGCCAGCTTTTCCATTAGTGTATTTAGGGAAATTGTAATGAGAAACCAGTTCAGCAATGAGACTTCGCTTGGCCTACCTGTTAAAGGCATGGTATGCAGCTGAGTGTGGCAGGAGACTTGTCAGGCCTGTTTTTCTTTAGGAAGTCCCTGTTTTAACACAAATAAACACCTGTCTTTTCCTCACCAGGGTTCTGTTTTGACTACTAATTGACTCTCCTATCGTGCATATTTTTTGGAGGATTTTGCTGTAACAACCTGAGACTCCGTTTTTGTCTGCTGAGCTCATTAATTAGCTGTGTAAAAATTCAGCCACCCTTGGCATATCTTAATGGAGTCACTTGGCTGGCTTACAGGCCATGAGGGTTTTTGGTTGACCTACTTACAGGGCTTCTGTGCATCTTCCCTTTAAGGGACACACAAAGGAACTAAAGCAGGGTGGACAGGTCTTGGCATCTCTGGACCACTGATGCACACTCTGATTATTGCTTTTGTTTGAGGCCAGGAAAGGAGAAAGGCTGGGTGTGCTGTTAGAACAAAAGTAAGTTTCTCTTTAGCTGAATTTTTTCCCCTCTTGCTAAAACAAAATTTTACCTGGGAATGGAAAGTATAAACCTTGAGGATGTGATTATTTCACACCCCCCCCCTAAAATAGTAGACTTAAACCTTGGAAGGAAGGAAGATTCAAGTTAATGTATAATTCCTCTAACAGACACTGGTCAGAACATCTGGAGACAGGAGTGGCTTGGCCTGGCTTGAAGTTTTTGGATGTGGATAAAGGAGATAATGGGACTGTGTTTTGTCGTTTGCAGGCTCGTTCTGGTTATGAGTGTGGTTTCTACCAACAAAAAGCCGGGCTGGTGCACCCCACTGCTGTAGATTAATTTAAGAAAAGAGTGGAAGTTGTCTTGTACCAGCCACAGTGTGGGCACAGCCCCAGGGCAGTGTTTATCCTTTTGCTGGCACTGCTGAGGCCCCTCGAGGGCTCTGTCCAGTTCTGGGCCCTTCAGACAAGAGACATTGAGGAGCTGGAGCATCAGGAGCAGCTGGGAGGGCTCAGCCTGGAGAAAAGGAGGCTCAAGAGGGACCTTCTCACTCTGCAACTCCTTGACAGGAATGGGGAGCTGGGTGGGGGTCGGGGATCTTTTCCCAGGTAAAAAGCAACAGGACCAGAGGACACAGCCTCCAGCTGTGCCAGGGGAGAGTCAGGCTGGAAATGAGGAGGAATTTCTCCATGCAAAGGGTGGTCAGACATTGGAAAGCGCTGCCCAGGGAGGTGGTGGAGTCCCCATCCCTGGAAGTGTTCAGGGAAGGACTGGGCATAACCCTCAGTGCTCTGGGCAGGATTATAGGGTGGACTCGATCTTGGAGGGCTTTTCCAACCTAAGTGATTCTGTAGGAATCAAGTCCCTGTTTGTCAGAGGAGTAACGGGGTCTGATAGCGCACCAGTCATGTGCACTGTGCAAACCTGCCCTTGCACAATCCCCTCCCTGTTTGCCGAGGAGGTTTATAAATAGAAAGACTCACTCTGTGTGTGTGTCTGGAAGAGCTGAGCAGGCCATTCTTCCTGCTCATGGTCACGCCTGGCCAGTGTGCCATGGGATCTGCAGAGCCTCGGGAACCCGATGCGGGCTTCTTGCACTGGGTTTGGGCTATTCGACACACCACACCAGAGCCTTTCTGGGGGCCCAGATGATGGAGAGGGTGGAGCAAGACAGGGGGAGCATGTCAGCAAAACAGCCTGTCACCTGATGTCAGCTGAGGCTCTCCGGGAGCTTGGGCTGTGCTATTTCAGGGAAGGTTTTTCTGGCATAAAATGCAGGAAGGTTTTTATGTTGTGCTTGTGGGGGAAGCAGGGCAGCCATTTACTGCTGCCCTGCCCCTGGGTTTTTGTTTCAGCAGGTCTCAGAGATCTGATTCTTCAAAGCAGGTTGGGGCAGCGCCTTAAAACTGTATGACATAAAAAGATTGTTTGGTTTTTCTTGACTTTTTACTTTCTTTCACTTTGGTTTACTTTTTGTCTCTATGTAGCAGCTTTTTTATGCAATTAATTTGCTGCTTTTAAGATATCAGAGTACCTATTGCAATTTAAAAGAGCTGCTGCTCTGGTCTTTGCAGTGTGTGTGTATATTTTAGGTCAGTTCTCTGTGTTTGGGCATGGGGCAATGTTTGGTTTCAGATGTCAGCAGATTTCCCCACTCTAGTGTGGATGGGTTTGCCTGGTAAAAGGGGGATGTTAAATACAGGATTTCTGCAGAGACTCACAAGAAATCTGTCCTCCCCACCCTCAAAACAACTTGTCAAAACCAGAAATAAGGGACATGGGCAATAAGTATGTCCAACATATTTTTGTTTATTTCTACTGGGAACTCCTGCAGGAAAAAATGTTTCCCATAATATTTTGGGAATATTTTAATGTATTGTATGGGACCACTTGCTTCTGATGACTGACTACCAGGTGCCCTTGAACATCCAACTATCTCTTCTAGATTCTGTTATAGAAAAATCTCAGAAGTCAGGGCTTGCTTAGCAGCAACTTCTGGCCAATGTGCAAGTTATTCCGTTGCAATGTTTGCAACAACTGGCACATTTTATTGGCACGGTAGAAATGACTTTATTGTCTCAGCTCATCTAGTTCTCTGCTCTCTTTAACTTCGTTGTGATTTCTTGTATGTACACAAACTGCTTCTCTTGCCATGCTTGTCTTCTGGTGAGGAAAGCAAGGGAGCACCCGAGGCAGAGGTATGTGCCAAAATGAGAACGTGTTCCGCCACTTTGAGGAAGAGCCTGGTCGTGGTGTTAACTCAAAACTCATCTCTTGTGAATCACACTGGTTAGAAATGCTTCGTGCTTGGTTTTTCATCAGTAGATATTGAGCAGGAAGAGTCTGATTTTTAACTGGAATGCTGATAACAGCTAGCCAGATTTCATCTAATTTTCCTGCAAATGGCCTGTAATCTCTTGAATATTGTGGTCACTTTACTGCCTCATTAATCCAGAGGCATAGTAGCCTTCTGGCAAGAGTCACTGGTGTGTGATGTGATTACAACTTTTGAAGTTTTACTCATTAACTGACCAGAGAGGCTGTGGAGAATTGAGCCCTTTCAGGCTGAGCTCCCTCCTTGACTTGTAGACACTTTATAAGACTCGGTAAAGAGAATTCGATTTCTCCTGATTTCTTTAACTTAAAAACACTTTGCTTTTGCAGTTCCCAAAAGAAGTGGGGGAAAGTCAGAGCACAGAATGGCAGAGGCTGACACATTCACTTGGTCTGCGGGTGTTTCTGGGAGATAAGGAATGGTCTTTTTTTGTTTTAACATTACCAAGTGTGAAACCGAGGAAAAACCGTCCCTGCTGATGAATATGTTAATATGGTTGGACAAGTTTAACTGTTATTAAGGCATAAGAATTGACAGCACCCCAAATTATCTTCTACATTTGGCTTCAACCCGTTGAGGTTAGCAGCAGGTCAGCACTTTCCCTTTTTTTCCCAGTTTACTGATTAATTTGTCTGTAACTATGTTGCTCACACCAGGGTTTTTGTAGCAGTTTGGTTTGGAGGAGGCTGGAGCCTTCAAGTTGAATTTCTTTGTTTTCTGGGTGGTAATTTTCTGGTTCATCCTTTGGCTCTTAAGGGAATCTGGTCTGGCCCATTGGAATCCCTGCTCATAGAAACTTATATAAGGTATTAATGTTTGAGCACAATCACAGACATCTCATTAGTAGCTTCTGTACAGCTTTGGATGGGATTTCTTAGGGTGTTTTTCTGAGAATTTCAGGGTGAATGTTCAGGCTGGCTCTCCCTGGAAGAGGAGTAATACAAATGCTTGAGGGAAGGGAAGGTTTTTCCTCAAGAAAGGTAATTACCTAACAATTTTTCTGTAGCTGTCCTTGCAGAATGGTAATCCAGACATTATAAGCTTCCTTTTAGGTTCCTGTTTCCTGGAGAGGAGCAAAGAACTGAGCTGTGCCTCCACATGCATGGCTCCATAGGCTTTCTAAGTAGAAAAAGTGGTATTTTCTGAGGGGCTTTCACCTCTACTGCCCTGACCCTGCCTGTATGTTAGTGTTTCCATTCCAAGTGATCAGTGTGGAGGAAGGAGGTGAGAGTTAGCACTTGCTGCTTGGGGAAGTGAAGCAATGCACAGTTGCTGAAACAAGCAGGATAGAACAACTGTGGGAGTGAGTTGCAGGTTTCCCTTTATCTCCACGGCCTTTAAGCTGGTTTATATGTGAATTCCTGGCAGATCCCCCTGCTCTAGCTGTCACTTGCAGGATTGTGTTCCTGGTGTTCAGGCAGTGTTGGGGTGCTGACCTGGGCCTTGGATCAAAGGATTCTCCTTCCTTTTCTGCTGTTACCCTTCTGCCCTTGGAGTGTTTTCATTGTGGTGTTGGGCTTCAGGCTTTCTGAGGCAACACTTGTTCTGGGAGAGGATTTCTCCTGTCTCCTAGGCACAAGCATCAGAGAGGTCAGAGGATCTTTTTTTCCCCCTCCATTTTCTTTCCCTGCTTAATTTAGGAACAGCTTGATAGAGCAAGGGGTGTTTTTTGTTAAATTGAAGAAGCCACAGCTCTGAAGCAGTTCAAGAAGGGGGGGTCCAGTGAAGAGGACGAGTAAGGAAACACCCTGGCCTTCACAGATAAACTTGTTCAGTGCTCTAAAAATAGAGGCTTGCAAGAACTTTGGGGAAGGCGGGGGCAGACAGATCTATGTGAGCATGGGGTGTGACCGTTGGGAGCTGATCTACAGAGAAAGGAGAAATCTCTTTAAAAATTCATGACCTTAGATAAAGAGCAGTATATAAAATAAAGGGAGGCCAGAGCTAACTAAGAGGGTTTTCCCTTAGGGTGTACCCAGCAAGCACTGGGAGCTGGATGAGGTAAGTGACAGTGCTTTGCTTTCTCTTGGGTTTTTGCTGTGCTGGGGATGTGAAGAATAGTGGGAAGGTGTTACTCCTCTTGCAGCAAAGTCTGTTTGGAGGGAACAGGCAGGAAAACTGTTAAGACTCAAAACTCTTTGGTCTGAGACAGCACAAGGTCTTAACACACTTCACTGGCATATTTGCCTTTGTAATGTAAGTTAATACATGTTAATGCTGTTTCATAATTTCAGTAGGAGAACAAGCTAAAGGGGAAAAGGTGGAACAATAAAGGATTTCAGTCTATTTTCTGAATCTGCAAGGTCTGAGTTAATGCAGAGTTTTTTTAGTTTTGTTTCTGTTTTTCCCAGGATGTTCAGAAAGGAAGTGTGGTGGATTTTGTTGCAATGAAGGGGCATATTGGACATCTAACAAAAATATTTCCACATAATAGAGAGCAAACTAATTTAAATTTAACTCTCTTTGAAGTCACTGTGGAAGGTGGAAGAAAAGCCAGGGTTATTATGTTGTTTGTTCTGTAGCTGCTTTCTAAAATGTGCCAGCCATGTGTGGCCTCAATAAACAGATGTGCCTGGTCACTGTTTGACCAGAAAGGTCTGTACTGGAAATATTGGATTTAGAGTTGTCCTCTCAGAAGGAAAGAACATCCCCAGTGTCCTTTATAGCTGAAAGGACACTGCTGTTCCACCATTTTCTATTTCTGCAGGTAAGTATTCATCTCATGCTTGTAGCTGATGGAGGTTACCTGAATCTGTAGGCTTTTTTTGAGACAGAAAAGCGTAGGTATAGTGGCAACTCCTCTTCCTCTGATGTTGTGGAGTGAGGACTTTAAATAATACCAGTGGGAAAGTATTTGGAGTTCTTGTTTCCATCCTAAAACTAGTTTTCAGTGCTTTGAGCAGAATCTGTGGCTGTGCCCACCTCTTCTGAGGAACTACTCATTTTTCTACTTCCAAGCTGGTGAGATGGGATGCAGGGAAGCAGAGCAACCAGAGGCATTGAGTAGTTAATGTAGTGTCAAAAATCAATGTAATTTTAAAGCTTTTTTCCCTTCCTTGTGAAGAAGTCAGGGCATTTGTGACTCTGTGTGAGCATATGTTTGATACAGAAGCCATGCCACACAGCCAAAAGAGCTGATCAGTAAGAATAAATCTGAAGTGTAGAATTCTTGTCATGCACTTAATAATGACCTGTTCTTAAGGCTGGGAGGAAGGAACAGCAAGAGTAGCTCTTGGACATTCTCCTGAAGCTGGTATGGATCTGAAAAGTCAGTGACAGGATATTAAAAAAGCAAACAAAACCTGAAAGATCATTAAGAGCCAGATCAAACCAGTGCAAGTTACAGCATGAATGCCTCAGTTTGGCTTTTAAACATTCTCTTAAATTGAGAGTTTGAAAAACTACTTGGGATAACTGTAATTTGAGTTACATAGTTTAGATTTGTAGTTTTACAGTAAGGTTTAGTGTAGGGGCAGCAATTTTCTTGTGATCTACAGAAATAAAGGTACAGATTAAAAGCTGTACTTGTAAATAGTTGGGAGCCCTTAATTCCACTGTTTAAAGTCCAGGTCTTGCTTGACTTTATTCATAGCTTGACTCTGCCTTCCAGAGCCTTCCTACCACTGTTCAGTGCCAGTATCTGAAAGGGAAGAATAACTTTCCCTCAACCAAGTGTATACTTGGTTATTGTCACCCTGCCAGAGCTGACAGCATTTTGGCTGACCAGTCTGACTTTGAAAATTAACTATTCTTGTGCTCCCAGACCCCTAATGCTGGAGTTTAGAATAGGCTGTGAATACTTTGCTAACCATACATTATTAGGAGCTTTGAAGTCTTTCTCCTACAATTTCACAAGCAGTCCTAGTGTGCTGCCTTGCTCAGCAATAATATGCAATCAAGGGGTTTTGCTGGGAGAGAGGGTGGCAAGCTTCAAGCTCTTGTGTAAAAAAAAAAAAAAATTAAGTGTGCAAAGCACGTTTTTCTTGAAATAAATGGGTCATTCCTCTGAAATTCAGTGTAAACAGGCTTTATAAATGAACAGCTGAGAAGGCTGCAGAATGCCACCTCTAAAGCAGTGTTGGTGTGGCTGTTTGATGTGTGGTGGTTGTGCATCTGGGACATGCACTGGTAATTGGTCCTCTAATAGCTTAGAACAAGAACTTTGCAGTAATGAAACAGCTTAGGTCCTGCCTCTTGGCTGGCAATGTAATTTTACAGGATTTTGTCCCATGTAAACAGGTTGGGTTTGTGTTTTGTTTTGGTGGGTTTTTTATTATAAACTTTGACAGCAGTGCCCCATAGGTTTTGGACCATGGTAGATTTTCTTGGAGCTTGTTTGCTGTAGGATGTTAGGAGTGGTTTCTTCATAGGTGAGTGCAGTGTAGGGCATTGCTGAAGAAACTGAGCCAACAAACAGGTAGGATGGTTTTAGAACCTGGGAGCAGGTTCCAGTCCAGACAACACAATTAAAAAAAAGTAAAAGCATCTTGGAAAGTCAGTGAAAAGGTGCAGTTGATTTATTTGTCCTCTTGCTTACTCACAGTGCAGATATTTTACTTCAGGAAAACTGTCCTGAAATGGTTTTCTGTGTTTTATATATATTATATAATATAAATATATTGAAAATTTTTTAGGTTGGGAGTTCCACATGGGACGGGAGATAATGTCCAGGCAAGGACTGGTCTTTTTTTCACTCCCACAGATTTTTCTGTGCACATTTGAATTGCTGACCAACAGAGGGGGGGAAAAAAAGGTAAAAATAGATTTAGTGTTTTTAAAAAACTCTGATAGAACATTCCTCAGGTTGTTTATTAAGACTTTCGGTTCGTGATCAGTGTTTTGGTCTGTACCTGCTCTTAAGTCCTCCATGTAATGTGTACATTGTTGTGGCTTCTAATTTTCCTCACTCTCCCAGTTGCTCTGTGAGAACAGGGTGGTTCACGTGGGAGGAGGAATGCAGACAGCAATTCCAGGCTGCTTCAGAGTTGAAGTGTCAGTAGAATAGGCAGGGTTGTAGCCTTGGCAGTCAGCTGTTTGAAGTGTAGATTTCTGCAATGAGCAGTTTTGCTGTGTGAAGTCACCTGGTAGTTCTTTCATGCTAAGCAAAGTGAGGGTTTGTATTTTGGTTTTTATTTTTTTACAAAAGGTGGCTGGTGGGGGAATGGACTGCTGGGGTGCTGAGACCCAGGCACTTCATGAGGGGATTTCAACTGTTGTGGTTTTTCTAGTTCCTTTACTGTGTAATCTGTGTTTGGGGCTCATGTTTCAGCTCCAATTGCTGGATTGAAATGTGCTTTAAAATGTTCATAAACTGAGGTGGTGGTTTTACTGTGCAGGGTTACCTTGGTTGCTTTGGGGCAGAAATCATTCAAGTGTGCAGCTGTGTAAGGATGTTTTTGGGGTTTTTTTTGCAGCTGTGGCAAGCCCTGTGCTGTGGCAGAAGGAGTGTGTGAAGGGGCCAGAGGTGTGGTGCCAGAGCATCCGCACAGCCTCGCAGTGTGGGGCGGTGAAACACTGCCAGCAGAACGTCTGGAACAAGCCTGCTGTAGTGAGTATCCCCTGCTGACACCTCTCCCCTGCCACCTGTGGTTGAGGTGGCTGGTTTCCACACGCTTATGAAGATTTCCCAAGTCTCTGATTGGAGCTAACTGCTACTGTCTGGCTCTGCTTTGATTGCTGTGCCTTAATTTAGGTGCTAGATAAAGGTTGCTTTTCACTGCTCTGCCTTGCAAAACTTGTCTGCTGACTTCTCCCGTGACCTGTTGCACAATCACTGAGCAACGTATGGAATGGAGCTAGTGGATTTCACTGGTTCCTCTTTATTGGTGACCCCTAATTCATAGAGTCTTTTCTGCACTTGAGCAACGAGTTGTTATGAAAACAGCTGTGTGCTTCTTTAAGTCTTTCTCAGGAGTTAATGTGCCAGCATATGCTAAATTATGAAAGCCACGACAAACAGTGGTACAAATGTTCCATCTAGTGCAGGCTTTCAAGTTACATTTGCACTGACCAGGAGGGCTGCTTTACTAGGTGTGGGTGTAGTTTGGGATGTTGTTTCACAGTTTTACTTACAGGTGCACACTGGCAATGTCTGTGCTGAGATATTTCAGTTTAGGAAAAACTAAGGGAAGGGAGGAATGTCAGAGCACAACTAAGATGAGGGAACCTGCCTGAAAGGTTTTGAGATCCTGGCAAGTGTGAAGTCTCTGAAGAGCAAAGTAAAAGGTTCAGGAGAAGGCTTCTTGGGACAATATACCTCAAGGGACTGGGACTAGGGGAAATGAAGAGGTGGTAGCATGCCAGCTTCTTCATGCCATGTTGATTTACTGAAGAAACTGGAGCTGGACATAGTTGAGACAGTCTCACTCTTTGTTCAAAACACCTCTTCTCACCCCAGCCTCAGTCAGTATTTCTTCCTTAATTCCAAATGTAGTGCTTGTTCCTTTGTTGTTATTTACACACTGCTCTTACAGGCACTTAAATCTTCTCAAAGTAACTCTCTACTTCTCTCTCCAGAGCAGTATCCCCTGTGACTTGTGTAAGGAGCTTGTGACAGTGGCTGGCAAGGTTTTGAAGGATAATGGCACTGAGGTAAGCAGAGCTCCTTTTCTCCTCAGCCCAAAACACTGTTTGATTTCATGGACCTAACATGATCTCGTGGTGAGGGGGTGGAAGAGTTGTCTGTGTTGTTTACCTAACTTAAGCTGATGATGTTGAAAGGGACTAGAGGACATGGGAAAAGGCTTTTAAACAGCCTCTACTGGCTTAGAAATTAGCAAATTCTAGAGCCTCTCATGCTTTAATGCACCCCTGATTGACTGTAGATGCTTAATAAAATTGTTTTTGTGCCAGTGGGCAGTCAGCCTAAAAAGGTGGGGCACTGCAGTCTCTAGAAGTGGATGATTACACCAAGTGGCCTTTGGGTTTGTGGGCACTTACTCCCTTTGTCTTTTGTGAGCCTGTGAGTACTTTATCTAAAGAAGTCACTGTCCCACTAGTCATAATTTCACTTCCTCCTCTTAAATGTAAATGTTCTATTCTGGCAAGGCTGTGTTGTGCAGGCCTTGCAAGCAGTATTGCATGTTTTCACTTTGGCAGTCTCATTGAAGATGAGGGCTGGGGAAAATAGACTTGTAGTGTAAAACCACATTCTAGTGCTTGCCATTTCCTGGACCTGCCTGGGCCCAGGAAGTTATTCTGGGATTTGTATTGTGCATTTTGGGAATGGAAAGAACATTAGAGAGGAAGAGATAATCTGTCCATGCCCACTTGATCTTTCATAGGATGAGATCCGCTCTTACTTGGAAAAGACATGCGAGTTTCTTCCTGACCAAGGCCTGGTCTCTGAGTGCAAAGAAATTGTGGATTCCTACCTACCAGTTATCATGGATATGATCAAAGAAGAGCTGGTAAGTAAATAACCATTTTCAGCAATGGGAATTAAAAGTTGGGCCCCTGTGATGCCTGAATTTCTCTTCTGCGTAAGATTGTGCATGTGTTTCAATCCTGTATGGGTCACTGGTGTGACACGTAGTAGTGTGAGCTGGAAGCCTGCTTTCTGGCTGGGAAACATTTTCCCTGTCTGTCACGTTTTAGCTGACTGACTCTCTGAACTCCATGTAAAAGTGACCTGAGTTTGGAGCTTTATGTGTGTATCTTGCCTCCTCTAGGATAAACCTGAAGTTGTGTGCAGTGCCCTTGCCCTGTGCCAGTCCCTGCAGAAGCACCTTGCAGCAATGAAGCTTCAGAAACAGCTCCAGACCAACAAGATCCCGGAGCTGGATTTCTCTGAACTGGCATCCCCTTTCATGGCTAATGTGCCTCTTCTCCTTTACCCTCAGGACAAACCCAAGCAGAAGCCTAAGGTAAGGGTGCAGAGCTGTTCCAGTGTGGACCATATGTATTAAGTTCTACAATCTATAAAGACAAGTGCTGTGCTGTTTCCATCCAGGACTGCAAAAATCAAGCAGGTCTTATGGAAACAGTTTCTTCTGAGAGAAAGTTTGGCACTGGTGTTGAAAGGAAGAACAGCTTTCCACGTTCTGAGTAACCTGCTAGCTGTGCCCTTTGGGAGAAACACTTGTCTGTGAATGTAGAGGTGACAGACTTGACTGGAAGAGAACAGATAGTTGATAAAGGGGAGTAGATGAGACAATGAACTTGGGAGCAGAGGCTGAGTGTTAGCAGCAAGGCAGGGTGTGGGAGTTAAACAGTGAGTGGGTGCAGGACAAGCTGCTGTGGGTGGAATTGGTTAAGATCTATGCCACATTTAGAAACCTTCCCACTGTGGTCTGTAACAAAACCCAGAGATTCTGAAGATTGGGTATCTTAACTGTTATCTTGGTTTTGAAGCCAAGTATGTACCTAATCTCCATCTAGTGGCTGGTGCACATACCAGCAGTAGCTTCTCTCCTTGTTAGCTCAGGCTTCAAAGTATTCTACAGAGTATTTGCTAAGGTTTGTATATAACTCAAAATACCTTGTCAAACTTGATAGTAACAGCAGCTTCTAAAACATGGGAAGTTATGTCAACTTCAGTTTCCTTTCCCTCTTTGTGCAGGCGAGTGGGGATGTGTGCCAGGATTGCATTCAGCTGGTCACTGATGTTCAGGAAGCTGTGAAGACAAACTCATCTTTTGTGAAGTCTCTGGTTGCTCATGCCAAGGAGGAGTGTGACCGTTTGGGACCCGGAATGTCTGATATGGTGAGCTTTTTTGTTGGGGGAAAAAGAATCTGTCCCTGAATGCAAACACAAACTGGTTTGTTCAGTGCCTTAATCCCCTCGTTGTAGTCTCTATTTAATAACACAAAGGAGAGTGTAGTTGCATGTAGGATACACAGTATAACAATAACAACACTGAAATTGTAAATTTGGTGGTCAGGAAAGCTGGGTGGGTGCATGGGACTGGGGAGGAGGAGAAAGACTCCAGATTGCTTCTAACTTTTAAGGGTTTTTTTTCACCAAAATGATCTGGCAGTGTAATGTGGTCATATCAGTGGGGGAGGGCTTTTTGCTCTGAGAGGAAAAGAAGAGGACTCATCAGATAAGCAGTTATCTGTGCAGTGATTGTGTAACCTGAAATGCCATCTTGTATTTGGGACAAGCTCTGAAAGAAAACAGAATAGTTATTAAGCAGAGCAGGTAAATGAATGCATTGAAATGTATTAGAAAATTCTAGATGATCTCTGCAGTGCAAGTGGTCTGATAGTCACAAGACTTTCTTTTCCCCCTTCCTGCAGTGCAAGACCTATATCTCTGAATATTCTGACCTGGCTATCCAGATGATGATGCACATGGTAAGATGAGCAGAATACAATATTTGCTCTCAGTTCATTTTTCTGATTTGTGCAGCTAGCTTCTTAGGAAACAGGGAACATGTACTGCAGGAAAACTGGAGTAAACCTACTAAAACCCTCTAAGTCTTGGTGTTAATGCTTTGAACTTAGCATTTAATTGGATGCTAGTTTCAATTTCAGAATGCTTTCTGTAGCTCTTCCTCTCATTTCACAACCACTTCTGTGGTGCAAAAAGCACTTGAATCCTTTGAAATATGGAAGATATCTGTTACACATGTTCCTTTATAGTCTTTTATCTCAGTCCTGTACTTATACCACTTCCCCCCTCCCTGCCAATATTAGAGTATATTAGAGTTGTCTGTCACAGTGTTGCAAAATTAGTTCAAGTGTTAGAGATAATGTGTCTTTCTTAAGCAAGACTAAACATCCTTCTCCTGGAGTTGCTATCTTGAGGTTCCTGCTCTCTGTGGGCTCTTGATAGGACCCATGGAAAGGGAGTGGTACTGCACCAGCTCTGGTCTCCTGCAGCAACATACATTTACCTCTGACCACCGCCATAGCACCTCTTTATCCAGGGATCTGAGAGCCTTTAAAAAAGATAGCTGAGCCTTTCCTCGGGAATGCAGTCCCTTGATGCCACAAGTAACATAACAAACTATAGGTGAATTTCTGGCTGACTTGAACCTGACAGTGGCATTTTTTTTTGTTGTTTCCAGTTGCTAAAGGCTACTTAGTAGCTCATCCTGTTTATTAAGAACTTACAGGGAGGGGGGGAACTCAATCTTTGTTCCAACAGCACTTAGTTTCTCATTTTAAGCATTGCAATGCAGTGTGGTGTTAATACCTGAAATTGGAATATGACCACACCTTGCATCCGTCTGAGTGTTGTCCAGACTCGTTGGAGATAGTCTTAGCCAGGATGCCTTAATAACTGCAAATGAGTAATGCTGGTCAGCACTGTGCAATTAAATGTGAGTTAGCAGTGCTAAGGATCTTTGTGGTGGGGACTGTGTCATAGCCCATTATCTCCATGGAAAGAATATATGCAGTTCTGAGTGCTTGATGTGTTTTTTCTCTTTAACTGTTATCTTCAATTTCTCCTTTCTTCCTCTGTCTGCAATCTCCCCTGCCAACAGAAGGATCAGGTAGGTGAGCACCTTGCCTGTGGTGATAGCCTGCTTGTAGTTCACCTTTTGCTCTCAAAGGGCTTGTAGTTCACTCATTGCTCTATTAGCTGCGTACATGGTGTGATTGTACTTGGTGTTGACAGATACAAGGGATATTTATGTCATTAAAACAGAGAAAGACTACAGGCTTCCTTCAGTGCATCAGTGCTACTTTCAGCTCCAGAAACCAGTTTGTGCTACTGAGATTTCAGCTTGATTATGCTTTGGCCAGTAGAGCAGAAAATGTGCTCCCTCTCCTAGAAGAAGGATGGATGTGGACAAAGCAATGCCAGTGGCTCCTGTGAGCTGCTGCTTTCAAGTCTGGGCTCAAAAGGGCTTGAGCAAAGCTGTCCTGGGGTCTTTCCTTGCTTAACCCTGAAATCTAGGACAACGGTATAGATGTTTGAAGTATATGAAGTGAAAAGATGTTGAGAGGCCTTTTAGGCTCCTGCTTCCTAGAGCAGTTTGAGCTTTTAATTAGCCCAGTCCTGTGAGACCTTGTGTCTGTCATCTCTCTGTGAGAGAAGATGTTGTGTGTATGTGGGTGTTGCTGTAACATTAATATCTGGAATTGCTTCTTACAATGCATGAACCAAAGGGCTTGACTTAAAGGTGCTGCCTGGAGTAGTCTGAAGCAGCACAGTGTCTTTGAGATGCTGCTTTTGCCTGTGCATGAGGTTGTGGCATGTGATATGTTAACTCTGGCATAAGCCTCTGCTGCAGGAAGCTTGTGACAGGGTGGGATATGGTCTTCTAATTACCTGTAGGACCAAGAGTCTCTTTTTTTTTTTAGCTCAAGTAGACTTTGGGTGGGAAAATCCAAGTTTTGTGTCTGGCTCTCTACAGCCTTTCTCACTTTGCTCTAAGGAGGCCACATGATACACAGTTTGCCTCAGGCCCAGCATTTATTTTTGCGTTTAGTAGTGTATGTTTCCAAAACCTTTGAGAAAGACTTAGAAAGCCTTTTCTAAAGACTTTGTTTGCTGTTTTCTCTTAGAGTGAAAAGAACACTGGAAATACAGATATTGCAGTAAAAGTGGTTAGGCTTAGGTTTTAACAAGCTTAACTTTTGTTTCTTGTAGGCTGTGCTCAGTAATGAGAGAAACTGTTTCTGTTTGCAGAATGTGATGTTACTGGCAGCTTTAAAGAAGGTAGTTTGTGGATGAGGAAAGAAGTCCTTTCTTCTAGGCATTTCTTTCAGCTTTTGGGTGAACTCTGAAGTCAGGATAATTGGCCTCTTTGTGATTACTTAATGCTGGGGAGCAGCTTTGTGGATGCAGGTCTAAAGTGATTGCTGGTGGCCTTGTTTTGGTGTTGGTAGCTCTTAAGTCAACTCCTTTTGAAGGGCTTGCATAGTGTGGCTCATGGTAAATGGGGGTTTTTAAATGAGGTTTTTAACCTCTTCTTTAAAAGGAACTGCTAAATTTCACCTGGTAGCTGTCCTGCCTATAACCATATCAAATGCTTTGGCAATACTTGGAAGTAGAAATAGTCATGAAACATCTGGTTGTGTTGGAGCCTTTTAAAAACTATGTTCTCTGTCCCTGGTCACAGGCTCCATAGAAAGGGCAGAGTCTTCTAGAATTTAAAAAATTGTTTATACATGTCTTTCCAGCAACCAAAGGACATTTGTGCCATGGTTGGGTTCTGTGCTTCTGTGAAGTCTGTTCCCCTTCAGCCTCTGGTGCCAGCTCAAGTGGTTCATGAGGTGAAAATGGAAATTGTGGAGGTAAGATGGACTTCTTTGCTTCTCTTTTTGCTTTAGTGTAACAAACTAACAAAAAAATGAGCTTTTATGCACAGAATAATCCAAGTCTCCCTACATATAAATTCCTGCCCTCTTCTTGTTTCTGATGCTGGTTTGTGAAGCAGGAGAGCTGATTGATTTGTTAGAACAGCAGCACCTACACTGAACCAAAGCTACAAGGTAATGCTTCAGGAGTGAAATGGGAACTCCTGTTCCAGCAGTTCTGAATGACACCTCAAATGCAGATTGCTCAACTTGAAATTTGAAGTTATGGTTCAGTCACTTAAAAATGGGACAGCACTCAGCTTGTGCAGATGAATGCTCAGAGTCAGAATGCTGAAGCTCCGAGTTTGAAGTACCTTGGTTTCTTTTGCAATCAGGAGGGTGCTCTCAATTCTAGGAAATTTTGTCCTCAATGTCTTTTAAAAACCACTGTATGTTTCCCTTGACTTCTATCTCTGTGGGATTGCTTATTTCTTTGTGCCTACTAAATTCAAGTCCTCTCCTTGTCTGGGCTGGGGATTGTAGTCTTAATTAGTCACACAAATTGCCTGTTCCTTCAGAAAGGCTTTTTACTGAGACCTTTGAGGTTGGGCTTGGGTTCTGTGTGACCTTTTGCATACAGCTCTAGGTGAAGGAGTGTGCTGCATATGAGTGCTGTTAAACTGATCCTTTAGGAATTGTCCCTGTCATGTGAGGCCTGGTGCTCATGTACTGTTTGTGTTTCTTCTGTGTACTCAGAAGGCTTCAGTTCAAGAGAAGACTTTTTCTGTGTGTGAAATATGTGAGACCATGGTGAAAGAAGTGACTGGCCTCCTGGAGAGCAACAAGACAGAGGTGTGTAAGTGGTGGGCATGGCACCTCTTCCTAGGCTTTGGCTGAAATAGGGCTGTGTTGGAGGGTGAAGGAAAGTTAATTTTATTGGCTGTTCTCATGACAGCAGAATTTCTGTCTTGGATGGGACAGAACAGACATGCTCATGAACTGAGTGAAGATTGTGCCCCTCATTTGCCACTCATCCTTCTTTGTGCCTCAGGAGGAGATCGTGCATGAAATGGAGGTGGTCTGCCGCCTGTTCCCAGGAAGTGTCAAAGACCAGTGTAAGGACTTCATAGAGGTCTATGGCCAGGCTGTCATTGACATGCTCCTGGAGGCAACAAATCCTGAAGCTGTGTGTGTTATGCTGAAATGCTGTGCATCCAACAAGCTTCCACAGCAGCCAGGTGAGTAGTGAGGGGTCTGGTGTTCAAAACTGAGCCAGCTCACCTGTGATGACATCTCTTCAGCACAGTTTGCTGATGCTGCCTCCTTTTGCTGGGGGAACTACCTAAGCACTGATGTTTGGTTTGGTTTTTAATTTTCCTTCTCAGTTGTAGTGAAACCTGCAGATGGCTTCTGTGATATCTGCAAGATGGTGGTAGCTTATGCAGACAAAGAGCTAGAGAAGAATGCCACGACAGCTGAAATTGAAGCTTTACTGGAAAAAGTGTGTCACTTCCTGCCACAGTCTGTCAGTGATCAGGTGAGGAGTATGTGCAGGAGGCAGACTAAAAAGCCATGGTCTTGTTGATGGTTGGGAACTGTCCTTACTGATTTGTTGGCTTTATGTAGGTCCTACAGTGACAGTTATGCCTAACCTCATTTTCTGAGTGTTTCATCTGATACTTTGTCTACATGCTAATTTTAGGTCCGTCTCCCAGGTGTTTCTACTTCTGCTATAAATGTCCAGGTACTAATAACAGAGGTCTGTGTTTGGCCACATGCCTTGTCCATGGCTGGAGACAAATTGTCCACAGGTGCAGCTGGGACTAGTTTGTGTCCAGCAACCTGATCCTTCCCAGGTGTTTCTCTTTATTAATTAGCACCAAAGCTTAACAGCTTCTCATGTGCAGCTGAGCAAAAAGAGAGAACAGCCTCGATCTGAGGCAGTGGAATGACCTCACAGGCCGTGCTGTGTGGCAGCCTGACTTCCAGTTCAGGACAAGGCAGATAAAGGGGAAGAGAAGGATGACACATAGTCCTGGAATACTTTGGGTTGGAAGGGAATCTTAAAGACTGTCTAGTTCCAATCTCTTTCCATGGGCAGGGGCATCTTGCAGAGCATTTGGGAAAACTAGAGAGCAGTGTCTCTTGTTTTTTATAACAGTAGTTAGTCTTAGAAGCTGGGAGTAGTTTGGTGTGCAGGGGGATTAGGCTTTCTCACTTCCCATCCTTAGGAGTTGGCAGTCCTTTGAATAGATGGAGGATTTTAAGGACCTGAATGGGCTGGCTGCATTGTTGTACTAATTTGCAGTCAGGAAAGGTTTGCCTGGAAATCCTCTGAGAACAGTGGGTGGGAACAGCTGAAGGGGTTTTTTTCTTTTTCCCCCTCCACACTGATCCTGTTCAGGGGATTAATGGAGTAATTGGAAGTAGGCTGGTTTAATTCCAGTGAGACACCTCTTGGACTTACCACTATCAAGATTTACCTGGAAAACTTATTAGGTAGCTTCTGAGTGTCAGCAAGTGGCAACTGCTTGTAAGTTTACCAGGGATAGAATATACAGGCTTAAAGCATCTGTGGAACAGCTCTTCCTGCTGTGAGAGGCTGTTTAATAGCTGTGGTTGGCTTATTAATGGTGCCATTAGTCTCTGCTGAGAGCAGCATCTTCCTGAGCTCTGGAGATGGTCTCTCCACTAGGGGGAGAGAGACTGTTTCTGATGGGAAGTGCTCCTTCTACTGCCTGATGTGGAGGGAATAGGAACTACTTAGGTAAAAATGCAAAGGAGTTGTTGCTGCTTTGCTCCTGTCCTGCTCAGGATGTTTGTCTCCAGCTTGGTTCTGT
The DNA here is from genome assembly GCA_035221455.1 of Xenops minutus. NCBI lineage: Eukaryota > Metazoa > Chordata > Aves > Passeriformes > Furnariidae > Xenops > Xenops minutus. The sequence goes on from JAWWEE010000159.1 coordinate 1,814,775, forward strand.
GTGCTTTCCTCTTGAGACAGCAGTGATCTCCATGATCAGAGACTAAGCTTTGCAATCAAAGCTTCTCCTGCTTGGTTCTTTTCCCAGAGTCTGTCCTGTTCAATTCTTCTCCTTTTGACCCCTTGTCTCCTCATAACCTGTCTGCAGACAGCTGCAGGCAGGTATGAGCTAGTAAAAAACTGTGTGATTAGTGCCATCCTGAATTCTTTTCCATCTGCAGAGCTCAAGGCTCTGCTTCTGTCCGTTTGGAGTGTGTTGTTGGGGTGTTTGGGATAGCACACAGGCCTGCCTGCTGCAGACCACACATTCCTCCTCTTTCAGAGGCTCTAATAGGAGAATCTCTCGACCTGTGTTTTGTTTCAGTGTGTTCAGTTTGTGGAACAGTATGAACCTGTGGTTGTGCAACTCCTGGCAGAGATGATGGATCCCACTTTTGTTTGCACTGTGAGTATTGCGTTTGGTTTTACTGGGTGCAGGCTGTGATACAGTCCTGCCTACTCTCCTGGGTGCCTTTCAGTGCCCAGCATGCAGAAACTCTGCTGGAATAAGAATCAGCACACTGAATGCTTGGAGCAAATGTGGTTGTGCAAGGCCTGGGACTCAGTGGACTCAGCTGACTGCAAGCCAAGTGTAGGGAAGGACAGAAGGAAAGTGCTGCCACTGCTGAGCTTCAGTGACAGGGTGTGGTGTGCCCTGAATGTGGTGGGAGGTTAAATGACACTTCATGAGGAAAGTTGCTCTCTAGAAGAGTAAAGTTGATCTCTTCTCTAGAAGATCTGTTTTTCAAAACTTGATATGAAAAAGGAGAGTTCTAACTTAGTTCTTCCCTGTGTCAGATCCCAGTTTCATTGCTGCTTGGTCAGCTGCAGCTGTGACTCAGTGAGAGCTCCTGCAGCTGCCTCAGTGTAGCTTCTACACTCGCTCAGGTGTAAGGGGCTTACACCTGTAAGGGGCTGGGCTTGAGGTCTCCTGGTGCAATTTAGAAAAGTGCTGACTCTGCTGCTGTTCTTTTCACAGAAACTGGGAGTCTGTGGATCAGCCAAACAGCCCCTCCTGGGGGAGGATGCTTGTGTGTGGGGTCCAGGTTACTGGTGTAAGAACATGGACACTGCTGCTCAGTGCAATGTACGTAAATCAGGACTCTGCCTTGAGCTTCCTATTGATCTTTGGTAGCTCCTTATGAGCCTCTTTTGGGTTCTACCACACTTGGAAGTGGGTGAATTCCAGTTTAAAAAAGCCAAAGGGCACTGGCTTGGTAGAGGGTCTTTCATTAGGCCTTAGCTTTTTCAAAGCTGATTTTCCTCTGCTTTTTGTTCCTATCCCTCACCTGTCTCCTGGTATTTCAGAATCTATAGTAAGGAACAGTGTCAGCTTTCTATTTGGTCAGTGTTCCTGCAGCCAACAGACCATGTCACGATCTCTCATCAGGCTCTAAAAATTGCCTTCCACCATTGGTTTTTCTGCCATGCCTTGGTGGCTAAGAGTCATCAGCCTGCTTTCCTGAAGCTTCTGGGTGGGAACAAGGGTTTTATTTATTCTGTTCCATTTTGAAATCACTTATTTTAAGAAAAGCAGATTTGCTCCTAAGATCTTGGCTCAGGATCAGGTGTTGAATTGTGTAGATGCATGCTGGTTTGCAAACAGGCTTTTTTCCACTAACATCAACTCTTCCTTTCTCTTTAGGCTGTTGATCACTGCAAACGTCACGTGTGGAACTAGAAGAAGAATTTCCAGTTCTGAAAGTTTGCCGTGGCTCTTAAAAATGTGGGCCGAAGTTGGCAGAGCTGTATCTCACCTGTCCCTCATCTCTGCCTCGTTAACAATTTGACCTTCAAGTTCCTTTATTGTAACTCTTCTGTAGCAGTGCTGCTGTTGAAGGATCAGATCTTCATCATTGACTTAACAAAGATATTTCTGATTGTACAGTTTAACTCATTATGCTCCTAAAAATAGTCAGTGTGTTGTAGATTATTTTTTTTTAATTGGTAGGCTGAAGTGTTTTTTAGGTGCTGGGAAGAATGACAGAGAAGGTGAAATGAGACAAGGCTCTTATCTTTTAATTTAAAAAAAGAACAAGATAGCGACTAAACTTTCAAGTGTCTTTCTATAGGGAGCATTGTGAAGATTTTACATGCTTTGCATTTTTAACATCTGGCTGGAATGTTAATTTTTGTGTATGGGAACTCTAAGGGATAATGTTAAATCTGGGAATCCCTTTGGCTGGAATTTTCAAAGCTCTGCAGATGCAGAAGAGGGTGCTTTGTGTGCCCAGCTACCTTTGAAAGTGACTGGTTCCTGAAGAGATGCATTTGAGTGATCACGCTTTTGCATTGAAGTGACCACGCTTGTGGCTCATGGTGTTGTTATAACTGAGGAAAACCCTCCCTCAGCCTTTGATCACATCCTTTTGATTTCCTTGGGCCACTCGGTCTAAGCATGGGTGTTCTGCTGCCAAGCCCTGTCCAGTGGGATGTCAGTCTTTTGAAGCATGCTGACGTACCTAAGGAGTGACTCCCTTTTTTTTCTTATCCTAGTTGCTCAATTCTGCTTAGTCTTGCAGCTTCCCACATGCAGCCAGGCCAGGTGCTGAGGAGGTGGGAGATGGAGGAGGAGCAAGTCAGCAGGAGCTGTACTTATGTCAAAGGGAGGTCAACATTGAGGGCAGAATGTGTGGAAAAATGGGGTTTATTGCAAACTTGCCCATTTGTTCCTTGGTCTGCTTTTTCTCTCATAGCATATTTCAGCCATCTAAAACTTCAGAGGCTCTGTGAGGCTCAGGGGCAGTTTCCCCCTGCTGCCACCAGTTCTCACTGACACCCTTCTGAGTGACTGGAGGTATAAATTCTTATCCAGAGTTCCCATTTCTGTTGGGAAATGCAGCAAGCAGAGGTGGCAGATGGTAGGAGCTCTGCTGGCACACCTGACAGCCTGCCTTTCACACCTCTATGAAATTCCACTGAAAGGCTTGAAATCCCCCCAGAAAAGCCTTTCAAGGCAGGCTGCTACCCATGGAACATGTCAGGCCCTTGAGGTGAAGGATCCTTGGGAATGAGAATCTTGCCTGTATTGCTTGAGATGGACCTTGATTTGGTGTTTAATTCTGATCAAGTTAATCCCCAAAACACTGATCAAACCCCCCAAAACAGAGGAACCAAAGTAGCTCTGAGGAGACCTTTGGGAAGGAGTGTCTGAGCAGATGTGGAGCTTTGAAAATTCCAGTCCTGTTCAGAAAGATGCTGCTAACTCCTGTTCTGTGGTGTCTGGGATGAGCAGGAGCTCCTGTAACAAAGCTGTAGCAGCGAGCAGAGTATTTTTCATTGGAAAACCACTGGGCTACAGGTTTTTAGTTACTCTCTATACGTACTAAATGCCTGAGCAGTGCTGACAGATGGCAATAGCGGTTTGTCTCTCCTGTTTGCTGGATGCTGAAGCACCCATGGCTTTAAAAAAAAGGAAAAAAAGGAAAATTTCCCCTAAAGATATAAAATACCTGCAGCTTTTTGTCTTGGCAGGCTTGTGCAGTGCTCTGGTGGTGTATCCCACTTGGGGTAGATACAGCAGATAGGGAATGGGCTCTTCCTTTGGCATCACTGCCCTGGAGGGATGGGTTGTGTTACACCCTGCTGTGTAGGATGGTGTTTTAAACTGGACTGTTCTCTTAACATGGATCTTTTTGGCAGGGTGGGGGGAGGGAGGAGGGACTGCACTGACATCTTGTCAGGTTGGGAAGATTTTTATTTCTCTGGGGCTTTTAGTAGTGAAGGATCCATGCTGGTGAGCTGGGGAAATCCGGTGCTGCCGCTGCTGGGAGTCCCTGTATTTTTCTCCCTTCCTGTGGACCGTGTCACCTGACCTGCTTGAGTCGTGCTGGGGGCACATGTGCAGTTGCTTTCTAAAGAACATTGTCTTGATTTTTGAACTTTATTTTTTTTTTGCACAAAAAGCTTCCTTAATGAACAATAAAAAATTCTGTAACCCCCCAAGCTTGTGTGTTTCATTTCTTTGCGTGCTGAAGGATCTTGTCTAGCTTCCACTTGGCTGCAGAGCCAGGAGAAGGGCACATCCCAAGGTGTCACTGGGAATCTGTGACTGAATGGATTCAGGTTCCCATTAAGTTGCTGCTGCCTGGCAGGCTGCGTGTCCCATCAAGCCTTTGTTCTGCTGAGCGTGGTGGGAGGTGGAAGAGGCTTGCCTGGGATTGCTGCTGCTTTTCCCTGGACAAACACAACGCCTGGTGTGAGGAAACAGTCCCGTGTTGCAATCCCTGCCTTGCGCAGGCCAGAGAGACTCACTTGATACCTTCCCTGCTGACTTGCATTTACTAGGCCTTCCCTTTTCTCCTCACTCCTTGCTTTATTTCAAGTAAAATAAAATGCCTCTCACGTCCTGTGCCTCTAGGACAATTTTCCCTGTCTGTGCCCACCCTCTGGAGCCCAGTTAGCATTGAGCAGCAGGTTCTGGGCTCTTGACCTCCCAGGAATACCTCTGGTCCCTCCCTCCCTTTGCAGCTTGGTGATTATTTTATAATCAAGGCATAAGGCAAGGGGTGTGGTAATTGCCCTGCGTAGGTGTGGATTCTCACTGCTTCTCCCAACCCCTCCAAGATTCCTCAGTCTGGGAGCAGCACAGGAGAGGAACCAGCCACTGAGGACTATCTTAGGAACGGCATGGAGAGCAAATGGAGTGGCTGGGTGCTGATCCTTTCTCTGTGCCTGGGCTCCTACCAAGGTAAGGCCAGGCCTGGGGGTAGGACTCAGAGAGCCCAGAAAACCCTGCTGAATCCCAAAACTACTCCCAGCTGTAGCATCTAAGCTCCATAATGTGCTTCCTCGCTCCTCTGTGGTGTTGGGCATAGGAGAGCTGGGGAAGGTGACACCACTGGCTGCTTTACCACCTGGATCTCAGTGTTGGAATACTTACCCTCAAAGATGATTTCAGAGCAAAAAGGGGCTTGTTCCCTCCTTTCTCTGGGATTCAGGCAGAACTGGTGTTTTGCCGGGACATGGAAGGAGGGAAGGCAGGTTCATGGGGTGTCTCGGCAGCAGTGGGGGAGAAAGGGCTGTTCTCCCTTGCTGCCCTTGGTTGGGGGAACCACTTGGTTGTCACAAGAGTGACTCGGGTACCACCTGAGGCTGCCCCTTTCCTGAGGGGCCTCACAGGAGGTGTGGGAGGCTGGAACCTGCCTCTGCTGGGGCTTGCTGAGCTCTGGGAAGGGTGGTGGGTGATGTGCTGCAACCCTACTCACCTTTGGAGACCTCCCATCACCAGGACTTGGGTATCTGTGAGCGAACCCTCCTGCAGACAAGCCTGTACTGCTCTCCCTTAGTCATCCCCCGTCCCGTCCCCAGGAAACAAGCTGGGAAAAGCCTGTTTCTAGCCCCTGGTCCTTGCTTGTGGGCAGAGCACTTATTCCAGGGAAAAGTTCCCAGAGGAAGCTGTGGAGCCCTGCTGTTGTAGAGGAAAAACCTCCACCTTTCAGAGGGAAGAACCCCTCCTGCACCCCGATCACCCAAGGCTCAGCCCATCGGGCTCCTCTGACATGACCTGCCCAAGCCCTGTGGTGGAGGTGTGACTGTGCAGGTGTGACCCGGAGGTGGGGGGGGACGTGTCCAGGTGTTCAGCCAGCAACAGGCAGAGCAGGAAAGTTCACCTGTGCTCAGCACGTCCATCCTGGATGGGGTGACACCTGCCCTGGAAACAGGTGGTGTCTTGGCACAGTGATGCTGCAGGACCAGGAGCCACTGCAAGCCTGGGAGGAGGATTTTGGGGCTGGGGAGAGTGTATTTATGGTTTTTGCTGTAACAGGGGAGTGCGCCAGGCCGGGAATTGGGGCGCTGGGGCCCACGCTGCCACCCCCAGGGTTTACGTCACAACCTGCTCACCAGGCTCTGCCGGCTCAGCCGGTGCGTTCCGAGGCTCCACGTAACACCAGCACAGCCCTGCCAGGGCTGGAGCTCGGTGCTGCGTCCCCCTGAGCAGAGCCCACCCCATCCTGGGGACCTGGCAGCCAGGAATAAGGCAGTCATGACTGGCCTGGCACCACCACAGTGGAATGGGAGCATCCCTGCCTCACTTCTTGGCCAAAAGTGGCATCACCTAATGTCCTGCTTCCTGGGTGCCTGTCAGCATGAGGCGGCTCTGGCATGGTTTTGAAACATAGAGGAGAGCTCATGGGGCACCAGCTGCCCTGGCTGCTTGCCCTGAGGAGTTTGTTTCCGCCTGGGGAAGCTCCCCCTGCTCTCAGCAGTTGGGAGTGATGATTAATCTTAATTAATTTTTTTCTGGCCCAGCACTTGCTACCTTAGTTTCAGCTCCAGCAGGGTGAGGAGTAAGGGTTGAGCTGAGGGTCACTGGGAGCCAGAAAAGTGCAGAACCAAGCCACTGGTGTCTTGTAGACCAGTCAAACCCTCTTAAGCCATTGCTGGGGTCTGGACTCCAACATGGGGCTGTGAGAGGTGCCGTGGGTCAGGTGGAACCAACTCAGAACACAGCTGTGGGGTTGCTGTCTCCCCTCTCCTTGGTTTTGGTGCTGCCCCTTATTGCTTCCGCTGCCTTGCCATTCCTGTTTGCCCTGCTCTGAGAGCAAGGGTTAAAAAATTAAATATATCCCTCCCAGCTGACGGGGTGAGCTGCTGGGGAGGTGTGTGGCGAGTGTGGGAATCCGGGGGGACTCGCCCTGCCCTGGGGCCCCTGCCTGCCCCGGTGCTGCCATCAGCCTGGTGGGGCAACTGGGGCTGAAACACCACCTGGCACCTGCTGAGCTGCACCAGAGCTTTTTGCAGCAGGTGGGACTGGTGAGGGGGGCTCAGGAGCCCTGCCCCCACAACCCCCAGGCCTGGGGACTTGCCACAGGATCACAGAATATACTGAGTTGGAAGGGACCCACAAGGATCACTGAGTTCAGCCCTTAGTCCTGCAAAGGACATGCCAAGAGTCACGCCATGTGCCTGAGAGTGCTGTCAAAATGCTTCCTGAACTCTGTCAGCCTTGGTGCTGTGACCAATGCCCTGGGGAGCCTGGTCAGTGCCCGACCACCACCACATTTTTCGAATACCCAACCTAAACCTCACCTGACAACTTCAGGCCATTCCCTGGGGTCCTGTCACTGGTCCTGTCACTGGTCCCCACAGAGCAGAGACGAGTGCCTGCCCCTCCTCTTCTCTTCCCAAGGAAGCTGGAACTGCAATGCAATCTGCCCTCAGCCTCCTCTTCTCCAGGCTGAACAGACCAGGTGCCCTCAGCTGCTCCTCGTACAGCAGCTTCCCCTCAAGGCCCTTCACCACTCTTGTGGCTCTCCTTTGGACAGCCTCTAATGGCTTGAAATCTTCCTTAAATTGTATTTCCCAAAACTGCACACAGCACTCAAGGTGAGATTTCCAGGGTGGCCCTGGGCATCTCATGCTGCCGTCTCATGGATGAGCTTAAGGCGTTGCCAGAATCCATCATGCAGGAAAAGCAACTTTTGGGGAGAAACCTGATAAGGGCAGGGTGGGTTGAAGGAGCAAGTTTCTGCCTTTGGCTTTATTCCTGCTGGGCAAAATCACATGGCCAGGGCTGGGGCGGAAAAGCTGGATGCAAATGCTCAGAGGGCGTGGGGTTGGTGCTTTGCTTAGAGATGCCTGTCGGAAGAGGGTCCGCAGCAGGGTCTGTCTGTCCCTCCGCTGCTTCTTCCCATATGGCCCCGACTTCCCGGAGCAGCGAAGGGCTTGGCTTGTGCCGGCTCTTCTCCTCCTTCCCCCGCCGCATCCCGGGTGGGCGCAGTTCACCTGGGTGGGAACAAGCGCTCGCCCCATCCCCAAATGAGCCCTGACACACCAAGGTGACAATTAAGCCGCCGGTGTTGCGCCATCCGGGGCGGATGGAGAGGGCGATGCCGCAGCTGCCCCTGCCGGGGATTTGCCTGCAGGAGAAAACGCTGTCCTTGGGAGGAAATAAAAAAAAAAAAACAAACTAACAAAACCCCACCAAAAGCGGGGTTGCTCAATCGTTGCCGGCTGCCGTGCGGGGCTGAGCGCTGGCGCCCCGGGTTTGCTCGTTTTGCAACTTTTTCTTGCAATTTTATTGCTGCTTTTACAAGCAGCCGCCTCCGCAGCCTGGCGAAGGATGCGCTGGGGATGAGGCTGAGCCCCAAATTGCTCTTGGCCCCGTGGAGTCCCATTGGAAAAGCCGGCGGCAGGCGGTGGTCTGGCAAAGCCGACCTTGAAAAATCATTTATAAACCAAACAACCCCACCAGGGTTTTGGGAGCTGAGGGGCAACCACAGCGGGAGGGTGGGGAAGCATCACCCTCGGCTCGCTGGGGTGCAGGTGGGGAGGTTAGCTTGGTGTTTTGGGGTGCCTCGTGGGCTGACAGTCTCCTCTCCCCATCCAGCCGGGGCCAGCCCCCTCCAGGAGTGTGGCGAGCGACCGGAGGACTGGTGCCGTGATGTGGCCACGGCATCCAAGTGTGGGGCTCTGGAGCTCTGCCGGCTCACCGTCTGGGACCGGGCCCTGGGGGTAATTGTGCTGGGAGAAGGGGATGAGGAGGGGGGAGTGGGGGAGAAGTGCCCATGTGCCCCAAAACACGGAGCTGGGGGGAGAACCCCAGCCTGCCTGCCCCAATGCTGAGAAGTATCTGATGCCCTCCGACAGCAATGTGTCTGCAGAGAGAGTGGCAGAAATCAACGGGTGCCCCTGGGATGTTCCCAAGGGTCCCTTGGTGGGGTGTTTTTCGGAGTGGAGGCTTGGGGTCCTGGGATCAAGTGGTGGGTCTGAGTGCTGTGACAGCACCCCGAAACATCCCTTCTCTCTCAGCAGAAGGGGATCCCCTGTCACCTGTGCCAGATGGCCGTCTCAGTGGTGGGCAAGATCCTGCAGGACAATCGCACTGAGGTGGGTCACGGCTGGGAAAGGGGTGGGAGGCTGATGTTCCTCCCCACCACCACCACTGAGGCCCTGAGCTCTCCCTCTGTCATGTAGGAAAAGCTGCGGCTATTCTTGGATAAAAGATGCCAGTACCTGCCCTTCCAGGACTGGTCTGTCAAGTGCAAGAGGATGGTGGACACTGGCATACTCATCCTCACCCAGTTGGGCAAGCAAGTGCTGGTAACTGGCAGGGGATGCCCCTGGGTTTGTGTTTCCTTGTGGCCTGGGATGTCTTGGGGGCTTGCAGAGCAAAGGAGGCTCTCGGAGCCTGGGACATACCCTCTGAAGGACGACATGGGGATGGACATGACACAGGGATGGAGGGGTGAGGAACAGGGTGATGGGACAGCTGCAGCCTCAAGCCCCCACTCCTCCTCTGCTCCCGCAGTCGGACCCGAAGGTGGTGTGTGGGACCTTCAGGCTGTGCCAGCCCCGTGAGAGACCCACGGGAGCCCTGAAGTTTCAGAAGCCACCGCCAGCTCCCACAGGCCCCACTCAGGATTTCGCTGACCTGATCGCCCCCTTCATGGCCAACGTGCCTCTCCTGCTCTATCCCCAGGACCTGCCTCGTGGAGAGGCTCAGGTACCGTGGCACGGGAAGAATGCTGCTGAACACGGAACCAGGGAATGGTGTGGGTTGGAAGGGACCTTACAGATCATCTCATTCCAGCCCCCTGCCACGTGCAGGGGCACCTTCCACTAGCCCAGGTTGCTCTAAGCCCCATCCACCCTGGCCTTGCACACTTCCAGGGATGGGGCAGCCAGTGTTCCCCTGGACAGCCTGTGCCACTGTCATGATGCTGCTCAAGGGTGAGAACCCCTTAAGGATCACCTACTTACCAACAATTAAAAAAAAAATTAATTAAAACTTTTGCACAGATGAAATGATTTCTGATTGGGGTCTCACCAATCTGGGGGGATATTGCGGGGTGCAGGGGGAACCAGAGAGACGTTGGCCAAAGGGCTGCCACAAATTGCAACCAGAATTTAAATTCCAGCCCTGAAAATGCAGGCACTGGGGGGAGGTTGGTCTTATTTCAGGGGATACTGATGTGTATCAGTATGTGTATCAACACTGCCTGTGTTGTCTTGCAGGAGATGGAAGAGCTGTGTGGGGACTGCCTGCAGCTGGTGGCAGCCGTGCAGCTGGAGCTGGGGACCAATGCCGCCTTCAGCCAGGCACTGGTGGCCCATGCTGAGCGGGTGTGCGAGGGCCTGAGCCCTGCCCTGGCACAGCTGGTAAGGGTGCCAGCAGGGAATCCCACACCCGCTTGGGTTGGAAGGCACCTTAAAGACCACCCAGTTCCAACCCCCTGCTGTAGGCAGGGACACCTTTGCCTAGACCAGTTTGCTCAGTGCCCCGTCCAACCTGGCCTTGGGCACTTCCAGGGATGGGCTGCCTTCTCCTCCTCCTTGATGTCAGCGCAGCGTGGGGGCAACTCCTGCAGATGCCTGCCCAGGTGGGATGTCCTCTCTCGGGCACTGACACCGTGTTTCCCTCTCACAGTGCAAGCACTACCTGGCCGAGTACGCAGACACAGCTGCCCAGATGCTGCGCTACCTGGTAAGAGGGTGAGCCCTGGGGGTACCAGGGGTGAGGGGGGCTCATCAGCAAAGACTCTTTTTTTTAATTAAACCCACTGCCTTATAGCCCCACAAACTTTTAAATGCTTTCCCCCCTCCTCCCTGGCTTGCAACTGCTGTAATTCTCCTTTATTCTCATTTTTTTCCTTGCCATTTTCTGGCCCTCCCACCGGCAGCAGGCTGAGGTGAGTGAGACCCACGCCCCAACGGGCTGAAACCCCCTCCATAGGGAAGTGGGGGGTGCAGGCTCACCCTCCCCGGAGGCAATGCCCACCTGATTTGGGATGTCTCTCTGCCCAGGACCCGGTGGATCTGTGTGGTCAGCTGGGACTCTGTGCCTCCACCTCAGCTCTGCCACTCCACATGCTGCTCACAGAGAAGGTGACGCAAGTTCTGAGCATGCTGGGGGTAAGTGGGAAACACCCAACTCTGCTTTGTGCCTTAAAACCCAAGCACTGTGAAGGAGGAACCCTATTCTGCATTTTGTTCCCTCAAGTTTCTCCATTTTTCCAAGGCGGGGAATGTCTTGCGTGGGGGTTGATGGCTGAATAAGATGAGGGTGGCTCTGAGGGGGCTTGGCATGCATCCCACCCCCTTGTCCCGACAGGACAGGGTGGGGAACGCTCCGCTGTGTGAGGTGTGCCAGTTTGCTGTGAAGGCAGCCGAGAGCCTGCTGGAGAACAACGTGACGGAGGTGAGTCCTGCAGCTGTGCTCCGAGGGTGGCAGGGCTGGCAAAGGGGGCTAAAGGGCTGCAAGGAGCGATGGTTTCCCTCTTCTGCCTTGTCCCCTCCAGGAGCAACTGGTGAACGACATCGAGAAGGTGTGCTACATGCTGCCCCACGGCGTCATCGGGCAGTGCAAGGACTTTGTCAACTCCTATGGCAAAGCCGTGGTGATCATGCTGCTGGAGGCCACCGACCCAGCAGCCGTGTGCACCATGCTGCACTGCTGCCCCCGGGGTGGGGACAGCCTCCGAGGTGAGCTGGGGGTACCCTGCTGGCACCCAGACCCCACCCCATGAGGGACAGGGTGCTGTGGGGGGGTTGCTGATGCTCCGTGTCCTCCAGGGGCTGCCCCGCTGGAGCAGCTGGTGGTGAAGGCAGGCACCTTCTGCAACGTCTGCCAGATTGTCATCACCTACTTCGACAATGAGCTGCTGAAGAACGAGACGCTGGAGGAGCTGGGCAGCGTGCTGGAGAAGGGCTGTGAGATGCTGCCCATGCCCCTCACCAGCAAGGTGAGCTGAGGGGGGCACACCCAGCCTGGCAGGGACCCCTCGACACCCCTGGTGGGCTCACCCCCTTCTCTCCTTCCCAGTGTGAAGCGCTGGTTTTGCAATATGAGCCGGCTGCCGTCCGGCTCTTCGTGCAGATGATGGACCCCACCTTCGTCTGCACAGTAAGTGTCCTCATCCCCCAGGTAGGACAGACCAAGGTGGGCATCTTTTGGCTGAGCCTTTGGTGCTGGGAGAGCGGCACGGGGGTGGGTCAAAGGGTTCTCCTGGAGGTTCTTTCTTCCTCCTCCCACCCTTCTCCTTCTCAATGCAGAAAATCCGAGCCTGCGACTCACGCAAGGAGGATCTCCTGGGCTCGGACCCCTGTGCCTGGGGCCCACACTACTGGTGCAAGGACATGGCCACGGCGGTCGAGTGCAGTGTAAGTGTCAGCCGTGTCCCCACCCTGCTGGCCGGGGGTCCCTCCATCCCATGGCCATCCCTCCCTGTGTCTCCCGTAGGCTGTTGCACACTGCCAGCATCACGTATGGAACTAGGAGCCATGTCCCCAGCTGGCTGGACTTGCTCTGCCATTTGGTTCAGGATCCTGGCTGCCCTCCCTTGGGACGTACCTGCATCCGTGGAGGGCAATGGCAGGAGCCCACTGGCCTCACCATGGTGAGGCTGTGGGGAACCCCGGCTGCCTCTGCCACTTCCTTTTCCACCCCTGGGGCTTGGATTTCCAAATCAGGTTAAGGGACTCGTTAGTATTTTCAGGACTGGGGATTCAGCCTTGTCACCTCTCAGGGTGCAAAAATCCCCATCCCCAATCTCATCTCCATCCCCACCCTCATCCCCATCCCCACCTCTGTCCCTATTCCCAATCCCATTCCCACCTCTATCTCCAGCCCCATCCCATCCTGAATCACTTGTAGGGCCCAGATCCTGCAACGTGGAGCCATTCCCATGGGCTGGGCTGGGTTCTGCTGCCCAAACACTGGCCCCCCACTCCAGGCCAGCAGCAGCCTCACACCACAGATCTGGGGATGCTTAATATATATACACATATTGTATAAATCATATATAGTAAGCATCTCCTGAAGATAAAATGAGTGAGTTTGGGTGCAAAGATTTCCTTTCACACAGCCATTCCCGTGGGGGTGTCCTGTGCTGACCCAGCTGTGGTGGTGATGGGCAGCACGGTGTTGGCTCTTCCCTCCCTACCGTAGTGGGGGACACCTGCAGTGCCTGGTCGGGAGCATCTCATCACAAATAAACTCCTCCCGTGAGCCTGGCTGGTTGTCTCCTTCCTCTTTGTTCTGGGTCCTGCAAGGGAGGGAGGTGTGAGTAAACATAAGAGGGCATTTAATGCTTCCCCAAAATCCAGGGTGAAGCATCTCGTGAAGATGATGGATTGAGGGGTGAATTAAGAGTAAAAGAGGGTTTTCTCTCTAAAAGGAGGTTTGGGTGTGATGGATCTGGGGAGGAAGGACGACAGACAGGTTACCCAAAGCCATAGACAGTGTATTTCTGAGTCCCGTAACAGACCGTGCCCGAAACTCTCCACAAGGTTACGACTGGAAACAAACCCCCGAATGCAAGAGAGAAGGGGAAAGAAAAGGGCAACGAAAGACACGCACGAGCACTCCACATCCAGAAGCCCCACTTATTGTCAGTCTCTCTCTTTTTTTGACATCGCAACAAGTTTTGGTAAAGCCAGCAAATGGAGAAATGTCTTCGGTTTGGTTTCCTTTTTTTTTTTTTTTTTTTTTTTAATTATTTTTTGGGTCTTTCATTTCCGGAAAGGTGACGTTAATGCCAAAAGGACTCAGCCTCTCCCCACACTGCCCTGGCTCTCCCCATGCCCACGGCTGAGGTGTGACAGCTGCTTGTCCCCAGCCTGGGCCCAGGGATGCTGTGGCAGCACATCATCCGCATCCTCGCTGCACCTTCCCCCCCTGTCCAGCCTGGACTCATCAGATTGGTTTAGCTTTTCTTTTCCTCCTTTTTTAAAAAAAAAAAAAAATTAATAAGAAAAATAAAAAAAAAAATTAATGCTTTCATGGATAAATGACAGGCGAGTAAAAGCATTCCGGTCCTGAGAGCCCTTTCCAGGGGCCAAGCTCTCCGAGGCTGCCGGAGCGATGCACACCGGTTAGCCTGGACTCCTTCTGCAGGGGGAGAGGGGGCCAAGCACCGGTCTCGGGGTGCCCCTGGCCCCCACCATGGCCCCTCTGGTTTGTGCTTCACCCCTGCTGGCCCTGGCTTGCCTAGAGGAGCACCACCACCACCACCAGCGCCGCCGCTCGTCATAACTCCGTGATCTCCAGAGGGCTCTCCATGATCACCTCCCGCATCTTGTGCAGGGGGGTGGACTTGGCCGACTCGGTGCGGGCGTTGTGGTCGCTGTAGCCCCCGCAGTCGGCGGTCAGAGTCTCCAGCGAGCGGCCCAGCACCTTCTGGTCGTCCTCGGGCAGGCTGTTGAGGTCGGAGGCGAGCAGCGTGCCTGTGCTGCCGTGCACCACGTGGATGCCGTCGGGACCCTTCAGCTCCACGGGCTGCTTGTGTCGGAAGCGGAGGCTGCCCTGGCTGGGGCTGCGCTCCTCCTCGCCGTCCTCCAGCTCCTTCTGGATCAGCTGCAAGAGAGTCATGGAGTGGGGGGATCACCACCATCACCCTGGTGTCCTTGACTCCAAACCTCATGTGATGCTGGAGTCCTGCAGGGAGTCCTACATGCCCTCCTCTTCTGGAGCACCCTCAAGAGTGTGGTGATGAGGGTCACCAGGGGATGATCTCCAGCTGAAGGACTCAATCCTTGGGTGGATGTCCCAGCTCAGGCACCGGCTGCCATCTGGGCTGTGTGCCCTGCAGCAGCTCCCACAGTGGCTGAGGAGGTGTTTGGACCCAGGATGGGATTTGGGGTTGTATCAGGGTGGTGGGGCAGGGAGAACACAGGGGAAGGAGTTCAGGGTGCTGGAGGGGGATAAAGGCATGGACTAATGGAGGGCAGAAGGGCTAAAAGGCATCTACCATCCCACTGCTCTCCTCTGCTCTCTTTGCCCCTTGTTTTGCTCCCCCTGAAGGGCAAGAAGGCTGAAGAAGGTGTTTCTCAGCGCACCAGCCTCCCTACACCAACACCCTCCATCCCAATCTTTTTGCCTCAAAAACCTGATGGCTTGATAGGCTCAGAGGAGCAGAAGGGAGGGAAGATGTCCCCTCACAGCTTTGGCCAACCTTGGCAGAGATGATAGACAGACCTCACCCCACAATGAGGTGGGGTCCTCCCCCAGGGTGGGAGAGACCAGGGGAGAAGGCACTGACAGTGCTCAGAGGAAACACAGAGGGTCACAGGAGTTGGGGTACTGTGGGGAACCAGCAGCACTGGTGGAAAATAAACACCTGGCTCATTTTGGCCAAGCAGAGAATGGGAGGACCACTGGGTGATGGGGACAGCCTGTGGGACCGGGAAGACACACTGCATCCCAGAGGGCACGGCAAGCATCTCCCCACGCCCATGCACACCCCTCTACCTCCGAGACCGAGGAGCGGTCCCCCTGACTGGAGGTGGCCTTATGCACCATCCGCTGGGCAAAGAGCTTTTTCAAGCGCATGTAATCATCCAGGACCACCTTCAGGAGAGTGCCCTGGGTGGAGGGGGAGAGATGGGGGGTTATCCAAGGGAGATGGTTCGATCAGAGGGAGGCTGGCCTCATCCCAGCAGTTTTTGGAGCGACATCACCCTCCAGTGCTGCAGCTGCGAACCTGGAAGGTGCAGAATAGGAGAAGACCCCCTCGGTGGAGGCTGCCTGCACTCAGCACTCACCTTGATGGGTCCCTCCCGCATGATCTGCCCCAGCTTGGCAATGTTGTCGTACTCCTGGATGGCTGCCCGCAGGTAGCGGTCATCCTCGGGCTTGGCAGCCGAGGGCTCTCTCCCGAAGGTCCCCTGTGGGGGGAGAGACAGTGGCTGAGGAGGTGGCACAGGTGACAGGCGTGGGCAGACGGTGCCCTGGCGGGGGCTGTGTCTCACGTGGGTGCGGGCAGGGCTGTTCCAGAGGTCGGTGATCTCGCTCAGGTTCTCTGGCAGGTCGTCCTCGTGCTCCGCCTGAGCTGCCAGCTCCATGTTCCTGCAGAAGGGGTCCAGCCATACCGGGTTGGCCCTGCCCAGGGGAGGGGAACAGCCATCAGCTCAGGCAAAGACCAGGAGTATCCCTAATGAGGATGCTGAGGTTGTGCTGCCTCCTCCTGCCCTGTGCAGGTATGAATTCAGCTGCTCTGCACCCACATGTGTGTCAACACCTGCCTGTCTTCTCTGCCTACCCCAAACCTGGCCAGCATTGGCAGAGAGTCACAGGAGAAAGCACAACATTTTTTAGCTTTGGAAGCTCTCAAGGGGCATGTGTCCCAGGGCCAGAGTCTCGCTCCACATGGAGCAGAGCAGCAGGACATCATGTCTGTACTCCTGGCACATTCCTCTCTTGGGAGCAGCCTGTGACCCCAGGAGGCAGCACATTGGGGAGGGGAAGGAAGGGGAACACTCACCCATCAAAGGAGTACTTGTTGGTGTTTGGCATGTCCATGATGTCCATGAAACCTCTGTTCCCTGCAAAAGGCAGGGGCGGTGGTTACAGTGCAGCACACTGGTGGGCTGAGCAGCAAACCACACTTCTTTATCAGGGAGGGAAATTTGGCAACCAAAAAGCCACCGGTGGTGTGAGAAACACTCCAGGTTGTGGCTGATAACACAAAGCCTGGATGCTGGGAAAAGTATCCCACCATTGTGCCTTGCTGGGTGGGATCACTTCTAATACATCCCCTGCTTTCCCTGTGTATCCCCCCACCCCTGTGCTATCCATACACCCCACTCTCTCATGCAGCTGGGACACCCTAAAACTGCTCACCCGTGGAGCCAGCGACTATGGCTTTCAATTTCCTTTTGTGCCTGTGAAAGAAACAGAGCAAATCAAGATGGAAAATAAAGATGCTGGAAAGGAGAGTGACACACAGATTCACAGTAAACCTTCACACAGGGATAACCCTCTATTCCATAAGGCTGGTGAGCTTGAAGGGGAGAGGTGATGTCAGTATTAAAACAGTGTATTTTGGAGGAAGAAGTGTTTGAGAATCTGATGCCTTCCTTTGCTCGCTGTCATTTCCAAGGCTGGGAGCAGCCACATGGGTCCCACAGCCTGTGGGGACATTGCAGCTGGTGGGTCAGAGCTTGGGTGCTACTCACACTGTCCGGTAGTACCAATTCATGAGGATGAAGAGCATGGCAGCCAGGAAGAGCAGGACAGCCAGCACAATGATGGCCATCTAGGAGAGACAGAGGGGTGGTGGAAACCTCCAGCACAGAGCCAGCACCCAGTAGTGGGCACATGTCCGAAATTACAAGGGTGAAACATCTCTCCAGCCCATGATCAGTCCCCACTAGAAGGTACATGGCCCCACCTGCAAGGAGCATCTCCAGCCCAAGCCAGACCATTACCTGCAGAGCTGAGAGGTCATCTGGTGCCCGGGCAGTGATAGCAGGCTGCACATCCAGCACATTGTAGTTCCTGAAGAGATTCCTCAGCTGCTCCTTGTTCTCATCTATCATCTGAATAACCCTGGGAAGAGAAGGGTTGCTTGGGCATCTTGACATTAATGAGGGTCCCTGAGACCCCAAGGGGCCTGGTGGTGGGCTGGGTGATGGGCCAGGGGACGTACCGCTCCACATCCAGGATGCGGTTGGTCTCCCTGTTTACCACATGGATCAGCAGCTCTGTCTGTGCAAAGTTCACCCGACCTTTCTTGTCAACATGGAACTGGGGAGACAGAGCGAGGTCTGCACTGCAGAAGAGGTGTCTCCTCCTGAGTGTGCCCCAAGGTGTGCTCGAGGTGGCAGGAGACCCTCAAGCATCAATCTGGACCCCTTTGATACGCCCCAACCTTCAGAGCTCAGGGGTGTCTATGGTTTATACAGACAGGACTCCCCCAGAAGAGATCTCCCAAGCAGCATGTGGAAGGTGAGCTACCCCTCAAAGCAACTTCCAAGGTGGATGGTTACCTGCACATCATCTGTGTTGACGATGGCGCCTGTGATGTTGGAGAGCAGGCTGATGAACTCCTCCTCGAACTGCCTGACCTTGTCGGGGATCTCATTGATGATGATTTTGACCCGCTGGTCATCTCGCAGGATGTAAATCCCTACGATGGCCGTGTCGTTGTGGCCCACCAGGTCAGAGGCCATGATGTCCACCACGAAGTAGCCAGGGTTGTAGGCGGTGAAGAGGTCGAAGGTTCGCAGGATCCCATCGAGGGTTCCTGGTGGATGGACAGTCACAAGTGACTCGGCCATGGGGACGTTTGTGGCCATAGGGACATCTCTGCCCAAGGCCCCATGCTCCTGTGGCATGCAGGGCACCCACCAATGCTGAAGATGTTGGCCACCTCCTCGGAGTCATTGGAGTGCTGCTTGATGTAGCGGATGCCCAAGATGTGATACAGGACCAGACTGTTATTGCCCACGTCAGCGTCCACTGCCACCACCCTGATCAGCTCCGATCCCACCTTGGCATCAGTGGCAACCCCTTTGAGAGAGAGATGGGAAAGGGACCTGGGGCCAGGCTGGTTCTTGCTGCCCTGTCATCCCGATGGATTTTCCTTGATGTATCTCTGGCTCCTGGTGGCCCCCCCAGCCCCTGGCACCCCTTACCCGCCGTGTACTCCGACTTGGTGAACTGGGGAGACTGGTCATTGATGTCATCCAGGAAGATCCGCACCTCCTGAAGGGTCAGGTCCTCGCTGAGGTCCCACAGCTGGGCTCTCCCTGCCTGCTGGCCTCGAGGAGGGGACCAGTTCCTCTGGCTGGATGCTTTGACAATGATGGAGTGGTATGGCTCCTTCTCCCGGTCCAGGTCTCGCAAGACCTTCAGCTTTCCCTCTCGGCTCAGATGGAAGTTGCTCTCTTGGTTCCCAGCTGGGTGTAGAAAGGGGTCCCCAATTAGTCCCCTTTTGGCTCAGCATTTCCAAAATGCCACCTTGCCCACTGACCAGGGCAGAGCGGCAGCAAGGAGACAACGGGAGTGACAGAAATGCTCGGTGAGGGATGTGCAGGGGGACACAGAGTGCCACCTCAGCACCCACCTGCTATGAAGTAGTAGACAATAGCATTGGAGCCCTCATCTGCATCCACTGCCCCAGTGACATTCCCTACCACAGTGCCTGGCTGTGAGTGCTCGGGGACAGAGAGTGCCTGGTACTGGGGACTGTCCCTCTGCCAGAGACCCAGAAGAAAGGAATGTTATGAGCATTGAGGTTGCTTTAAATAAAACCAGACAAGCCCCATCATGCTCCCCACCACGGTGATGCCCAGCTGTGCATGCTTCACCATCCCTGCATCCCCTGTGTTCTGCACCCTTCACCCCAGTGCCTTACAGGTGGCCTGAGGAACATGGGCTCATTGTCATCGATGTCATCAAGCATGACCTGGAGGGGCTGCATGGTCTCATAGGGTGGCTGGCCCTGGTCGCAGGCCACGATGATCAGCTGGGGAGAGAGGCAAAAGGGCCATCCTCAGCCTTTGTCCTGGGATTTTGGGGGGATTTAACAGGGAGTTGGGAGCTGGCCCACCAGGATACAGGTCCTTGATGGTACTTGATAACCACCCAGTTCCTGCTAAGGTGTGGTATCTTCACTCCTGCAGCAGCAGACCCCATTCCCACCACATCATTTGCATCCCACCAGCCCCACAGCCTCCAGGACCACTCCAGCCACCCACCCCGCCTGGCTTACGTTGTACACTGCCTGCTTCTCCCGGTCCAGCCGCATGGCTGTCTGGATCAGCCCACTGGTGGAGTCGATGGTGAAATACTCCCAGTCCTTGTTCCCTGCCCCAGTTTTCAGCAGGTTGTAGAGCACCACTCCGTTAAGCCCCTCGTCTTTGTCCGTGGCATAGACCTCGTAGACATTGGATCGGAGGGGGATCTCCTGCTTGCACACACACAGACCTTCAGCCCCAGCATTGCATGTGAGCCCTCTGCTCCCCTGCCCCTCCAAACCCCCTTGGCCCCAAACCCCTTGGGTTTGGAGGTCAGCAAGCTCCCACTACCCAAAGCCCAGCTGAGGGCTGGACACATGAAGCCATGAGTCCCTTGGACAGGGTGGGTGCTCTGTTGCATGCACTTGGGGACTGGCTGAGTCAAGTCTGGCTTCCCAGAAAGGAGAAACATCTTAAATGTCAGCATTTCCCACCCGTAAACAAGCCCCACATGCAGTGACTGGCTGTTTGCTTATTTTGAGTGCTGCTGGGGTTTCTGTTCCCCAAAACTGCCGCAGCATCCCCATTCACAGATACAAAGAGAGGCTGTTTTCAAATATCCAGCCCCATGACCCAGACCTCCTCGCCACATGTTAAATCAAGGTCCTATTCCAGCCCCAGTGAAGACGGAGATTGGATTTCACTGCTGACAGGAAGGAGAGCTCCCAGACAGTCTCAGCATGCCATGACCCTGCTCCTTCTCAAGGGGTTTACCTCCTTGATGTGCAGGATGGTGCCATTGGGTGGGCGGACAAAGACAGGGCGGTTGTCATTGATGTCAATGACCTCGATGTGAAGCATGGTGGTCCCCCAGAGAGGGGGATGCCCCTTGTCTGTGGCCACCACAGTCAGGTTGAACCGCTCGTAGGACTGCAGGCGCCGCCGGGATGTGACTAGCCCAGAGTCTTTATTGATCTTGAAAGCCTCTAGGGGCAGAAAAAACCCACATCTCTGACTCAGGACACTTGGCACCAGATAAGTTATTAAAAACTAGTAAAGCAGCTGAACTACACTGGTAGCAAATCCCTGCCAGGGATTGATGGAGCAGAACCAACTGTGTGAGGCCAGGGGTGTCTCAGGGTTTTCAGAGCATCCCTGCCCATTGCTGCATCCTTGTCTCAGGGCCCTACTCTCTGGTGACCCCTGTCTGTGTTTCACTCCTGTCCAGGCTGAGGCAGTGGAGCCAGAGGAGCACATGGGTCTCAGGAAAATGGATGTTCTACCATTCCCCTCTACACTTATGCTGGCTTTTGCCTGACTTCTATAATTTCTCAGTGTGCACATACAGGATTTCAGGCACTATCACTATCCACCCACACCCCCGAGCCCTTCACCTAAAGAAGGCAGTGAGTTTGCTCCAAGACACACTTGTGTACATAGAAAGTCCTGCTGGGGTGGAGTAGACAGTGATAAGCCAAGGCTGGGCTGCAGGATAAAGGCAAGCAAAGTCAAAACATCCCATTTCATGTGGAATGGGGAACTGTGGAGCAGGAACAAAAGCCACACGCTTTCAGTATTGCTCCCAGCAGTGTGTGCAGAACATTGCTCCAAACCAGCTGCAGGAGATGGGGTATAGGCTTGGCGACTCTTTTTCCTCCCTCATCATACCTCTCCTGCCTGGGGAGAGCCCCCTGCCCCCAGCACATACCCGCTCCAGGACCCTCGAGGCTGTAGGTCACCACGCCGTTGTCCCCTTCGTCCAGGTCAGTGGCGGTCATGGTGATCACTGATGTCCCTGCTGGCTCATTCTCATAGACACTGGTGCTGAAGTGGCTCTTGCTGAACTGGGGCCTGACATCATTGATGTCCAGGACTGTGATCAGCACCTTTGACAAAGCACAGCCAGCTGGGTGATGTGAGGCTGGGAGATGGCTGGGCAGCCCCCGGGGGCCGCGCCCCTGCCGTGACCCCCAGCTCCTCTGCCAGAGCACAGTGCCCTTCCTGCCATTTGTTTAACCCTGCTGGCTGAATTCCTGCCTCCAACAATGGGGGCTGCCATGGCTGGGGCCCCCATTCATGCTGGAGCACTGGCAGACAATAGTGTCACCCTCCCCTGCCCCTCCTGCTCCCTCCCCTCCTGCCGACGTGCTGTCTCCGTGGCACAAAATGCCCTGCACCATCCAGCCCACAGCCCCTGGTGTCACCTGCTCTCCCTTCTGCCTAATTCTTCCCCAGGCCAGCCATGGGGGAGAAAAGCTACAGCTTTAACACCTTCTTGCTAGTATGACCACACAAGTGGTGGTGAGAGGAGAGCCCTACCTGCACAGAGTTCTCCCGACGGTTACTGGAGACATCCCCAGGGTTGTCCCTGGCCACGGCTGTCAGTGTGTAGTGATCCTTCTTCTCCCGGTCCAGGGCTGACAGGATGTAGATGTCACCCTGCAGCACACAGAGACCTTCAGGTGGACCTCGTCTGGCAGAGCTGGTACTCGAGAAGGGGCAGAAGGTGAGGTGTGGGAGCAAGGCACAAGTTGGGACATTTCAACCTCCCCTCCCTTTCCCTGCTCTGCTCCAACCTTGGTTGGCTCCTTACCGTGTTGGGATTTATCCCAAACTTGCCCTCTCCATCCCCCAGGCTGTACTGGATGAGAGCAAACTGCCCAGAATCCGCATCGGTGGCCGTGACCCTCAGGATGACTGTACCCAATGGCACGTCTTCAAAGACAGCTTTCTGCAAGCAAAGGGAGCAGGCAGGACTGGTTGGTTCATCACATACTGTGGGCAGTAGCCAAGGGCATAGGGTGGCATCCAGGGCTGGGCACAGCCAGACCCAGAAAAAGGTGCTCACACAGAGAGCATTGCTGGGTTGACCATCTTCTTCAAATGGTCCAAAAGCAGACAGAGGGAAGAGAAGGTGTCCCTGGAGAGCGCTCAGCTCTGTGCCTGTCCTCACCTGGGAGGCACTGCACAGCCCCGTATGGAGTTTAACTGGGGACCCCAGCTCACCTGATAGGATGGTTGACTGAAAACAGGGTTGTTGTCATTGATGTCCACAATCTGGAGGTACACGGGGATCTCGGCGGATCTGCGAGGAGAGCCATTGTCGGAAGCTCGGACGGTGAAGTTCAGCCACTGCACCTCCTCGTAGTCCACTGTCCTGTTGGCTATGACCTTCCCTAGAGGATGGCAGACCTTGAAATGAGAAACCCACCCCAGGTCACCACCCTGCTCCAGACTCCCACCTCCCCAGGCCACCAACCTGCCGACGGGTCTTCAAGACAGGCGTAACCTTCCGGAGAGAGGTTCAGCAGCTCGTAGGTGATCTGCCCATTGGCACCTTTGTCTGGGTCCACTGCTGAGATGGAGATGAGCGTGGTGCCCTGCGTGGCTCCCTCCAGGATCCTCTCGGTGAAATAGGTGACCCCAAAGGGGCGGAAGCGGGGAGAGTTGTCATTGACATCCAAGATGTTGACTGTCAGCTTGGCTGTGGCCATGGTGGAGACCACAGTGTGGGAGAAAGAGAACAAGTGAGAAAGAGAAGGGAAGGAAGGATGGGAGGAAGG
Organism: Xenops minutus; assembly: GCA_035221455.1. Lineage (NCBI taxonomy): Eukaryota > Metazoa > Chordata > Aves > Passeriformes > Furnariidae > Xenops > Xenops minutus. The sequence goes on from JAWWEE010000159.1 coordinate 1,837,780, forward strand.
AGGGTTGTAAGGCTACAAGAGTAAAACTCTGGCAGAGCCAGTTGGTGCTCATTCATCAAGAAAGATTGCAATATTCCCCAAAGGCATTATACCCTGAGCTAGCTGTGGGCACCTACTCCTGACCTGTGTGTGTCTTCTCACTCAGAATTTACCAGGAACAGGGTGACAAGACATGGTGGGGATGGTAATGAAGAAATGGGTGTCTCCCATATTACAGTTATGGGCAAATGGTCCTTTCCATCCCCAGTGCAGCCCTGGGATATCTGGGACATTCTCTAAAGGGGTGCTCAGGGGAGAACCCAAACCTGATGGGATTTTTCCCTCTGTAATTGTTGCTGATCAGGATGGAGAGGGAGGTGGGAGAGCTGCTGACTCCCCAGATGCTGCACCGGTGCCTGGGAAGGGCTGTGCCAGCCCCTGGCAGCTGCCAGCCCTGTTCCCACACTGCCTGGGCAGAGCCACACTTACCATTGGGCACACTGACCGAGCGGTCAATGACTTCGCTGGCATTGTCGTGGACAGAGATGGTGATCTCGTAGGTGGCCACCAGTTCACGGTTGAGGGGACTTTTGACCTTCACAGCTCCTGGGAACCCCAAAAAGATGGATGTCACAGGCTGTGCCTGTGGGCCCCACAGAGGACCCTCGTCAGGGCGGTGTGTACCGACAGATTGCTCCACCCTGGGCTGCACTTGCTCTCCTGCCTCCCCAAAGGCTAAATGGGGAAAACACCTGATAGCTACAGGAGACAATTTATCTCCCCCTGCTCTTCACCTCCTGCCTGCTCCGCTCTGCCCAACCAACAGGTTCTCACACCACCTGAGCCAGGTAAGTTGTTGGGTTGTGCATCCGAGAGGGGTTCAGGAGCAACTGCTGCTGCTCCCTTATACAACCCCATTTACCTTAGCTCAGCATCTTTAACAACATGGTCCCGTATCCTTTCCAACAAGGGCATTTTTCTTTCCTGAATCAGCTTTGAGCCTCCAAAACAGATGTGGGGAGCTCCTGGCTCTCCTTCCCCAAAGGCAGAGCCCACCACCTACCCCAGAGTGCCCCCCTGCTCCCCCAGTGAGGGTGCTCGTGTCCAGTCTGCCAAGGCTGAGCAGCCCCTGGCCCACAGTGGGGCTGCCAGTGGAGGTGGCTGAGATGGAGGGAGGAGATGGATGGCATGGAGAGAGAAATGAGCACAGACACAGAGACAAACCTGGCAGGCTGAGAGCCAGAAAAGAAAGAAAAGAGTTAGTTAAGTCAGTCAGTCAGGGAAGAGAAGACAGGGCAGGGTGAGAGGGGAAGCTGGAGGAGAGTGGGGAGGCAGGAGAGGTTCATCATCTCCCCATGCCTCGGACACCTACCTCCAGGTAGAGAAGGAGAAGAAGCAGAAGCAAGGAGAGGGGTCCGCACTGCCTGTGCTGCCCTTCCCACTCCCCTACCTGTCCTAAAATCCACTGTGAATGCTCCTTGCTGTTCAGGCACCAGTGCATCTGTGTCATCGCGGGCCACGATCTCCAGCAGGTAGTACTCCAGGCGAGGGTGGAGGTCGCGGTCGATGGCAGTCACCTGGGCCACCACGGTGCCAGGGACAGCTGACTCAGGGATGCTGACCGTCTGGACGGGGTTGATGAACTCGGGCCGGCAGTCATTGATGTCGTCGATGAGGATGATGATGGTGGCAGTGCCTGAGAGTGCTGGCGTGCCCTGGTCCACGGCCACCACCGTCAGCCGGTAGGCATCCTGCTCCTCCCGGTCGATGGTGATGTGGGCCACGCGGATCACCCCTGTGGTGGCATCAATCAGGAACCTGTCCTGGCCACCACCCTCGATCCGGTAGTCCAGCTGCTGGTTGAGGCCACTGTCAGCATCCGTGGCTGTCACCTGGAGGACGGAGAAACCTGGAAAGGTGGGACACAACCCTCTCAAGCGAGGGTTGGAGCGCAGCGGTAACAAGCCCTTGGTCCCAAGGCAAATACCATCAAACAATGTGGGCAGCCCCAGTCCCCAGATTTTCTCTTCAACCCCAACCTGGTCAACCATGACACTGGGAGTTGGACCTTTGCAGTCCCAGGGTGACACCCAGATCTCCCCATTGCCCACTCTCACATCCAGTCCTGACCTGGGGGGCTGTTTTCCAACAGCCGTGCTGTGATGAATGCTGGCTGGAAGACAGGATGGTTGTCATTTTCATCTAGGATGGTCACTGCCAGGCTGGCAGTGCTGTTCAGCCCCCCCACGTCACGAGCCAGCAGTGTGAACTCCAGGTGAGGGTCCAGCAAAGCCTCTCGGTCTAGCACACCACCAGGCTTCACTGAAACAACACCTAGAGAAGGGGAAAAGCTTGGTGACAGACCCCGTGGGTGCCTGGTGGCCCTGGGCTGGGGACAGGGACCAGCTGAGCCACCTCACCTGTCTTGTTGTCGATAACAAAGAAGTCCAGGGATGACTTCAGCAGCTGGTAGGTCACCACGGCATTGCTGCCCTGGTCAGCATCCAGAGCTAGGATGGGTCCATTGAGCATCGTGATCAGAGTCCCTGGATGAGATGATAAGGATTAGGGTGGGTGGCAACTGCCAGCTGAGCCCCCCTGTCCCCCTCCCACCCTGGAGACACATAAGGGACAACAATGAATGGATGGAGGAGATGACAGAGTGGGGCCTTGTGGGGTACGAGGCAGTGGGAGGGATCTGCTGCAGCCTTGCAGACTGACTCGCGAGGCCCAGGAGAGGTGGTGGGGCATCCAGCTAAAAACAAACAGACACATCCATCAGACTGGGCAGCACCAGCACCCTGCCACCGAGGGTGTCACCTGGAGAAGCCCCAACCCTTCGCCTGGGATATCCCTCAGTGGTGGGACAGGATACCTGAGGTCTTGGAGCAGGGAGCGATTTAAATAGAAGGAAGGCAAAAGAGAAAAAAAATAGCATTTCTAGCTCTTTGTCTGAAAAAAGTCTACCTGGAGAGGCTGGACTCTTTTATCTCTAATCCCTGGAGCAAGGAGGTTCCAGGTGATGGAGAGATGGCAGCCCATCCCCTGCAGGGGTGCTGGGGAGGTGGGTGCCCTCAAGGCTGCCCCCAGGCTCAGCTCAGCCCATGAGCACTTTTTGCTCCCTGCAGCTGAGCAATTCCCAAGTGGGGCTGATTTCTGATCTGTGCCAAGGAAGGACTTTCACCAAAGCCATGGCCTTCTCAAGGCTGACATCCCTGTGCAGTCAGCAGGAGCCCCTGAAACTCAGCATCCCTGTCCCACCAACCTGCAGCCTTGCCTTGCTCAGAGCTGTGTCTCCTCCACCACGGCCAGGAGACAACTCCCCTTGCCCAGCCCCAAAGGGTGTCTCCAGGAGCCACATATGGGATTGAAGAGAGACCTACCCGGGGGTGAGTTCTCCATCACCTCAGCCTGGTAGGAGCTCTGGGTGAAGAGGGGGCGGTTGTCATTCTCATCTGCTATGGAAATGATCAGCAGGTCAAAATCCTAAAGGAAAATTGGGACAAGAGAGCAATGACCGTCATGTCCCTTCCTTGAGCTCACCTTCCACCTGTCCCACCCCCAGTCAAAGCTGTGCAATCATGATGTTGTGCTCCCTAGACCACCCCTGAGGGTGTGCAGGGACCCTCACACTGGGTCTGGGCATCCACTCCCAGCCTGCACCCTGAAGAGTGATGTGTGGGACAACTCAGCAGAGCCAAAGGATGCTCTGGTATCATTTTGGTTGTCCAGACTTCCAGGCCAACTCTGTCCCACCTTCTGTAACACCTACTTCTGTCACATGGAGCCAACAAGTGATGCTGGGCTTGTCCTAAATCCTACTACTCGTGTTCTCTGCAGGGGATAGTGTTGTAATGCTCTCCTTATGACCCCCAGAAGCTTTTTGGGGCTGGGGTTGCTATTGGAAACGCTGTGGGAAAACGCACCCCCTGCTTTTGGCCATGGCAGGAACCCCTTTTCCCCACTGGCCATCGGTGGAGGTCCCGACAGTGTCCATAATTACCCGCCTGGCATTGCGTATGTTCTCAGGGTTGTCCTTCACTGTAATGGTCAGCCTGTACTCTGCCACCCTTTCCCTGTCCAGTGGGCGGTTTACGTAGACAACGCCACTCTACCAAGAAAAAAAACATGGAGAGAACAGGTACAAGGGATGTGGGACCCCCTGGGGCATCTCCTGCTAAGACAAGGACCCCATGGGTGCCCAGGGAAGGCAGGGCTCTGTGGTCAGGGGCATCCATCCCACCCCCCGGGGGCATACAGTGCTGTTGATGTAGAAGGCATTCTCCGTGTTGCCTGCAGTTATGTCGAAGGTCAGGAGGGCATTTGACCCCTCGTCTGCGTCTTGGGCAAGGACACGGGTGACAAAGCTGGAAACAGCAGCGTTCTCGCTGAGGGTGATGTTCATTGGGAGGTTGAGGAGCACAGGGTCATTGTCGTTGATGTCCAGCACACGGACACCCACCAGCATCTGCCGGGGAGAGAAGCAGGGCAGGCATTTGGCACTGATTTCCATCCCTCCCATCCTTTTCTTGCACTCCCCAGGCTAGAGGTGGGCTTCCCCACTCAGCCCAGTATGGCCTGGGGGAGGAAACCCCCAGGGACAAGGAGGAGGAGGAGGAGGAAAGGAGGACAAAGACAGAAACCAGAGGGAAGGAACTGGGAATGGGGAACACCCCAGGGGACCCACCGTGGAGCTGAGGGGAGGCACCCCCCGGTCCCGGGCGGCGATGGTGAGGTTATAGAAGGGGATGTTCTCGCGGTCCAGCTCCGCATCCTTCCGCACCCGCAGCTCTCCTTCCACTGGGGAGATGACAAATTCCCCTGCCGGAGACAGCAGGGCTCTGGCTCGTGCTGTGCCCCTGCAAATGGCCTGGCTCCCCAAGGGAATGGCTTGTCTGGGAGCCGGGGCACAGGCACCATGGCAGGTTTGGGGACAAACAGATGCCCCATTATATATATGGGAGGACTGTGGCAGCTGGGGACTGTGCTACTGCACTGCCAGGTACCAGCAGGAGCAGGAGATGGGGTGAATACCCAAATAAGAGGTGCCTCTGCCCCTTTGCTGGGCCTTTCTGAAGATGCCAACAGCCCCTCTGTGCCCTGAGATGGCCATAGATGGGTGGGCTACACAGCACAGACCCCCACAGGCCTGGTTGTTCTGGAAAAGCTTTGCAGTGGGGTCAGCTGGGAGATGGGACTGAGCTCTGCCTTCCAAATTCCCTGGACTGAAGCCACTGCCCCCTTCACAGAGGGACAGCCCGATGCTCCCATGGTTAGGGATGCCCACTGCTCCTCTGCCACCTGCCCCAGGGTGCTGGTGGAGCTGTGGGTTGCAGAGTAACTCAGTGCCCAAACACCCTGAAAACCCCAAAAAGGGGTGAGGGGATGGGGCTCACTTTTCTCTTTTTTGCGGTTTGTTTCTTTGCCTTTTGGATTTTTTTTGGCCTTTATTGTTTAGCAGTTTGCCCCCCCTCCCTTGCACAAACCCCGGCCACCCCCCTATCCAGCCACGAACAGGTTAAGCTTCCTGTTGCTCAAAACAGGATTTCCTGGTGTCGAAAGGCTGAATTTGCAGAAGCAGTGCTGGGAGGGAGGATGGCTTTTCCGAAACTTCCGCCTGCGCTCCCACAAGCCTGGCTCCTCCACGGGGCAGGCAGCAGGAGGGGCCATGTCCCCATGTCCCCACTCACCAAGGGGGTCCCCAGAGATGATGCTGTACTCCACTTGCCCGCTGGGTCCCGAGTCACCATCATGGGCCAGGAAGGTCCAGACCCTTGGGCCAGGCTGCCCTTCCGTGATGTCGAAGGGACCCTCGTAGGGCCGTGGGAAGGTGGGACAGTTGTCATTGATGTCATTGAGGTTCACCAGCACCTGTGGTCAGGGAGAGAAAGTTGAGGGCTGTGAGAGGAGAGGGATGAGTATGGCCATGAGCATGGGAAGCCACGGACAGGGGACATCACAAAACACCTCCTGTATTTCTGGCTTCTCTGCATTCACCAAACATCTGGCTCACAGTTCAGAGATTCAAACTCAGTTATTCCTCAGCTCATCCTACAAAACTCCAGCTGCACACAGGTGGGGCACTGTTAAACCTCCGGGCCATGCACCGTGAGAGAGAAGTCCATGTAAAGTCCCACATTCACATCCTAAAACTCAATCTAGATAGACAAAGCCCACGGACGTGGGTTTGACCACCAAAGCCATGTTTGGAGAGACCTAACCTCTGCAGGCAGCTGCACACTTACTCACTCCTTTTCCACCAAGAAAGGCTTAATTCCTAATGCTGAGCAAACCCTAAAACATTTGCAGGTTTCATCACAAATCCACTGGTTATGAGAAAGACACTGGGAATGAGGAGTTTTTCATCCTCCTGGATTAAAGGACAGAAAAATCTGTCAGATGGGCATTTTGCTACTGGTTAAATCTAAACTTTACAGAGAGTATATACAAGTTTCTGCTCCGTTTCCTAGCAGTGGAGAAAACAAACACTGGCATGCCTTATCAGGGTGATGGACTTCCTATCACTCGGGATCTTAAACAATCCCTAAACCTCCTCCTAAAAGCTGTGTTTTCATACAGTGCTGGCACATAAGGAGAGTGTTTCCTATCCTTTTTGGCTTTGGTGCTTGTTGCTGCAGGGGTTTCCAAATTCATGTCTCTGCTTGAGCCAAGTGCAGGGGAAGCTCTGCAGGCAGATGCTGCCTTCCCTTCCAGCAGTTAAACCCTGGGTCTGCTGCAGTTTTCCTGGGCCAGGAAGTCATCTCCAGCAGCATAAGGTGCCCAAATCTGAAGGCTAACTGCCCAAGCATGGAGTACAGCTTGGGGGGATAATCCCCCCCACTGGTATCTCCCCTTCATTTTCTTTTGTTTTAACTTTGCACACGAGAACTTATCTCCTTTTGGGGGACCACAAAACACTTGGCTCCATATCTGGGTGAGGCATAATGGTCCAAGGGAGTCAAGACAGAAGATTTAACCAATCCCTGTCACCTGCAGACCCCCAAATTAATTTGGGCATGTACAGCCTGTCAAATTGTGGTGTTGGTCATGGAAATAATCAGCGTATTCAATTTCTGCAAAATATTTCTTTTGGAGCTGCTCGTCTGCCCTACCCATGCTTTGAGCAGTGCACTAAGTCCAGGTCACTGTGGTCCAGGAAAAAAGAAGGAGCTATAGAGAAAAGTAACAAAAAAATGACTAGAGGCTTTAAATAACCTCCTTACAAGGAGGGAAAAGGGAATTTTAAAGCAGGTAAGTAACCTGAGAAGTTAAACATAAAGCAGAAATTAATGCTCTAGCAATGCTTTACTACCTGTTGTCCCTTCATGTAAGACATCTAAAGAAAACACAGTGCAACTTAAAAGGAGTCCCAAGAATTTCTCTGTGTCTTTGCAGGACCAAATAATCGGTCTAATTAACCCACAAGTGTCCCTGTTTTGAAACCCCCATGAGGGAGCAGGGCCACAGTAACTGGGCCAACTGGCCATGGCTGGGAAAAGCGTCTGGTGACCACTGGGAATGAGATGTGAAACTGCTCACACGAGACAGAACTCCTTGACCCCAGAGAGGCCAGGGTGTCGCAACCCTGCTGGGAAACTCCTTACTGTGGTGGTCGACGTCAGCCGGCGGGAGATGATGGGGCACTGGTCAGTGGCAGTGACAATCAAGGTGTAGCGCCCATGGCTGATCTCATAGTCCAGCTCCTTCACCGTGCAAATCTCTCCCTGCAAGGAGAGAGGAGAGCAGCTGGGAGTCAAGGCAGCGGGACAGGGACATGTCTGGAATTGGGCCGGCATCCTTACTGACCGTGGTGTTGTCAATGTGGAAGGTACCCAAGATGTTGCCTTCGGTGATGGCGTATGCAACCGTGCCATTGGGTCCCTCATCCTGATCCAGGGCCTGCACGGTGACCAGGGTGGCGTTGAGAGAGGAGGGACCTTCGTCGAGGGTCACCTCATAGAGCTGCTGTCGGAAAGCAGGAGCGTTGTCATTCTCATCCAGGACGGTGACATACACCATGGTGGTGGCCTGTGGGGCATAGGATATCACATTAAGCATTGTGGAGGGATTTGTTGTGCAATCTCTGGAGCTGGCTGGGAAAAGATATGCCAAGGTCAATGACCAGTGTGGGCTCAACCCTGCCAAGAGACACAAACAGAGGGCAGGGCTCAAAATGAAATGAGCCATGGCTGCAGACGCACTTCAAGGTAAATGGCTGGGTACAGAGATAAATGTCCTGAGATTAAATCACACCCTTGTTTCCAAGCAAAACACGGCTCTGGGGGATCCTTCCCCTTTTCACACAGTTTGCCAATGCTGGCAACACCGGGAGCAGCCCACAGATTAGGGAAACCCAGAAGCTGAACCCTTTGTGCCTCCCTGCCTTTGGAGGAGACGTGTGAGTCCTTTCCTTGGCACTGAGGACACCTTGGCTGTTATTAACAAGTGTGACAATGTGGATGGAAAATACCTGGAAATAATGCTGACATGGCTCAGGGGAGGAACAAAACCAAGCATCTCGGACAACCGGACTGCCCTCTCATGGTCCCACCATCTACCTGCTGATGACAACTTCAGCTGGACCTGACCCTCTTCCAGCCCTACCTGGCCCTGCACAGGCACCTGGATGTCCTTACTGAAGGCTGTCATCTGCAGGTGTCACCCCACCTGGGGATGGGGAGGTGACAAAGGCATGCACAGAAGTGGGATCATGGGACAATAAACCATTTTCTTGGGGTCTCTGGACTTCATGCCTACACCTTCCCCCAGCAACAAATTTCCTCCAGCCAGCCAAGAGTTAAATTTTTGGCAAGAGCCATCACAGCCATGTTTGTTGTAAAAACCACAAACCCGCACGTTAATTAGCTACTTTTCCATTTCCCTGCACGCTCCAGATTCAGAGCGGGCTAGCAGCAAAGTTTCCTGCGGTTTGCAAACCACCACGTGTCTCCAGGCTCCACTTTCCAGGGAACACTGTCTGGAAAGGAGGCGGCTCTCAGCTGCAGCCAGAGACTTTGTTGATGCCTTTGGAATTTGAAGAGAAGCTCCAGGAGGAGTGATGTGTCAGACCACGGGGCTGCTTTGCTATTCGAGAGCAGAGTAAAGGTCCCTCACTGTGTAAAAGAGCTGTGCGGGGGAAATGCTTTTCCTCCCCCTTTTTTTGGGGAAAGCTCCGTACCCTTCTCAGCCAGCATTGCCTTGAGTTATCCTTCCCTGTACCTGCCTCCCGCTCATCCCGGGAGGGTTTCTGTCTACTTAATCCTCACAAACACGGGAAAAACAGTAATTGCAAATAAAATAATTACAAGCCAGCCCCAAGGGCTCAGCTCCTGCAGGGAAAGGCGTGGAGACCAGCACCCACAAGTCCCCCAGCAGGGCGAGCATCCCCCTTAGCGCCCCAAAAATGTGCGCAGGGGGACGGGCTTGCTCTAAGCGATGCTGTAAGGGACGAAACCCGGAAAACGCCTCCCCCTCTTCCCAAAGAGGTGGGGACCGCGGTGACACCCTGCAGCCTCTCACCTCCTGGGGGTGCTCGCCGTTCTCTCCATCCCTGCGCAATATCGCAATGAAATTTCCTGTGTGTGCAAGCCCGGCAATCGCGGCGGGGCTGCTCAGAGCGTGCGGGGGCTCCGCAGAGGCCACCTCTGCCCGGCCACCCCTCTGCCATGGGGGCGACATCCCCCCCAAATAGGCTGCTGCTGGCTGCGCTCTGCCTGCTCGCTTCCCACGGTAAGCTCCGGCTCGCTTCCCTCTCCTCCCCGCCCGGAGAAACTCTCCTGGCCGGGGCACCCTGTTCCACAAGGAATTTGGGGCGTTTTTTTGGGGGGGGTTATTTGCTTTCCACCCCTGTGATTTTGGGAGTGTGT
>JAWWEE010000159.1:1847634-1902753 GCA_035221455.1 Xenops minutus
GGGGGCGGGGGTCAAGACAGAGTTCCACATGATGCTGGTTGTGTCGGGATAAAGCGGCCACGGAGGAGCTGCCCTTCTCAAACTCTGGGACTTGTTTTTTTCTTTCTTCCTCTGCTTTGATCTAACATGCGTGGAAGGAAAGCAGCCCCCCCCGCCCGTCCCCGCCAGCCCCCGCTGGGGACCCCGGGCTGGAAAAGACGCTCTTTCCCCTGGTAGTGGCGGGGGTTCCCGGCTCTGCCACGATGAGAAGACCCTTCCATCAGCCCTGGGGCAGCGGGGAGAGGGGATTTGTGCGAGCGGGGCCGGGATACCCTCCCTGAGGATGCTCCGCTCTGCCGGCATCGCTCCGACGTGCCGAGCAGCTTCTCCGGGTGGGCACCCAGCCGTGGCCAGGACCACCGTGGTCCCCCGAGGGAGCGCTTCCCAGTGCTAGAAGCTCGCTGGATGTTTTGGGAAGGGGCGCTGCTCTATCCCTGACTCCGCACCAGCCCTGGCACGCAGCGTGTCCGTCCGGGGCTCCGGGGCCAGGCAGTGACATAGGGGCGGTGGCAATTAAAATCACAATTCCTCTGCGGACCAAGGGGCAGAGAGGGAAGCTGGGAAGGAGCTTGCTCCCTCCCTGCCCTGCGCAGGCACAGGGCAAGCATCCTATCGGGCTTGGCTTTGCCCTCTCCGCTGGGACAGCGAAGTGACTGCCTCCAGGGTGTCGGCCAGCATCCCCAGGAAGAAAAGATGCCAAAGATGCCCCATTGCAAAGGGTCTGGGGGGCGTCTCATCTCCTCTCTCCTCCGGGACAGCAAGGCTGGCATGGATTGAGCGACACTTTGCTTCTCATCTGAGTCTCGGCACCGGGGAGTGACTCCCAGCATCTCCACGGGGATTTGAACTATTTCATTTATGCATCTGGGCTGCTGGGACTGAACCTCTGTCCTTCTGCAATGAAACAAACTTGGTTGCTGATGTTCAACGTGATCCTGGTGCCAGAGGAGCTGAGCTTTGTGCAGCTGCATGCCTGCCAAAACTTTCTGAACCCTTGGCTAATTTTAGAAGGGCTTGATGGAGAAGCAGAGCCCTTGGAGACATCCAGTTTGGGAATGCTGGCAGCAAGATCGATGGGGAAGCAGCTCCTCTCCACCCAAAGGATGGCAGCTGAGATGGGCTTTCTAAAATTGCACCCCCAGTGCTGTCCCCAAGCCAGGGCTGTGGTGGCAGAGGAGCAAGGCAGGAGCCTCCAGTAAGAGCAGCAGCTCCAGGCAGTGCCTGGATGATGGGTATTCCTATTGCTGGAAAGCCATTTGGCTCCTCGGGGTGCAGGAGGTGAGGGCTGTTAACACAGGCATCTTGGGCATATTCAGTAAGTTTTTCCTCTCCTTTTTCTTGTGTGGAGGTGTGGATGCCCCTGCACATCTCACCTGGCTGATACCTCTGAATCACAATGACAGCACAGTGATGATTGGGCTTCTGACCCAGAATTTGGTGTGAAATCCTGATTTATTTAAGCTGTTGGTTGGCAAAGCAACATAGACTCCTGCACCTCTTCTGCATTTCTTTGTGCCTGAAAGGAGAGCTCCCAGATTTCAAGCAAGGCAGCGACGGCAGCACTGGGGATGTACCAGTGCTGCTCTGGGCTCTGCACAGCAACCAACACAATGCCACTGCTTGGAGACAAAGATACCGAGGTGCCAAAGAGGAAGAGGGGCACTTCTGGCACCTGCTTGAGACCTCCTCTGTCTTTACCAGATGGTGACAAGACAACAGCTCTAGCACAGCCTTCAAAGGATCCAGTCTCTCTCAGCTGGAGATGTGCAGAGATGGGCACCTGGCTTGATTTTGGCATTTGCCAGCAGCTCTGACTTCAAAGGGAATGGTTCAGTTGGGGTGTGGATGGAGCCAAACATGGGCTGTGGGCATGGTAGAAGCCCAGGAGATTAAGATCCATGGGCTTTAGTATAAAGACACCACCAGAAGATGTTTCCTCTGGGCACCATCTGGTATCCAGCATGGCTTTAAAGCCTCATTACATCTTGGGGAGAGAACACCAACTTCCCCAGCACTGCTATGGGCTGCACCATGCCTTGCCAGCTGCTTTCTCCTCCACTCGATGGCTTTTGAGAGCCTTCCCCCGCTCAGGAGCAGGAAGGGAAGTTGGTAATGCCGAAGGCTGCGCACACATGGTAACCTCAGCCCCTCCCCACTGCTGAAAGCGTGGGCTGTGCTGACTTTCCATCCAGACGGTTCCCATCAAGCTCTGGAGATGGAAGCTGGAGGGTTTAGGAAGGCAGAGTTTTGTAAACCGTGTGGGGATGAGTGGGACGGCCCCGCTTTATTCGAGGGGTGATTTTGGAAAACAAAAGACTCCTGCAGATACTTTTGGAAGGTGTTGGAAGTGTGGCTTCCTTCAATAGAGCCCTGGCTTCCCTTCCTCTGGCTCCCGGGAGACCCCCGATGTGAATGGGGCACTTCCCGTTGCTGCAGGTATCAAGAAGCACATCTGAGGTGCCTTTTGTGCTCAGTGGGCTGGCAAGGAGGTGGGGGATCCGCTGTGCTGCCTGCCAAAACCCATGCAGCCCAGCCGTGCACCCTGGTCCCAGCAGCACCTGAGGATGAGGAGAAGTCAGGGCTTGAAAACAAGACTGAGTGACGCAGCGTTGAGCTCAGGCTAACACACCTCTGCCCCAGAGCAGCTCTGGGGACGTGTTGCTGCACGTGCCATGGGGAGCAGGAAGCAATTAGCCAGAGTGGTCCGGCAAAGGTCACACCATCCCTGGCTCAGTGGGGGCACCGTGTGTTGCAGACCAAGGGGCCGCAATGGGGCAGATCTCCTTCTCAAACCCTCCCTCTCCCTGCAGAGCACCCTCAGGCAGGGCTTTTCGTGGCTCTTCTTGCACCATCACCTAATAGTCAGAAATAACCACAAGGGGTGGAAGGCGGGTTTTCAGTTTCACTCTCTCAAGTGGAGAATCGTGCCGGGGTGGTGACACAGTGACTGTACCCAGAGCAAGAGGAGGATGCTCTCCAGGTCATCTAGTGATGGGGAGCCTCTGGCCCAGCTGGATACTTGGGGGCAGGCCCAGCACACCCTGCCTGCAATCGACGCCGGCTCGATATAGCAAGCGAGAAACCTCAAAGCCAAATGGTGGCGGAGCTAATGGCACAACAGGATGTTACCAAAATGAAAAAACATCTTGTCCTCATACCATCTTCTCTGCTGCAAACCAGCCCCAGGAACCTCCTTCCCACAGTCATTTAAAGTAAATAAGCCTGGAATCTGCTTTTGCGCTTCTGTTACAAAGTGTTGGCAGGGCTGGAGCACCAAAACCTCTCCTGTCCTTGCTCTTTCCTCTCCCCCCATGCATAGCTCCCCTTCCCCACCAGTATCCTCCACACACGTCCTGGGAAAAGACCAGTACCACTGTAGTGTACCCCTCACTCCTGCACCTCTGCCAGGCCTCCCGCCCACATTCCAGGATTTCTTGCTGAAAATTGTTTTCATTTTCGAGCAGCTCCTCACTGTCAGCATTAGCCAGTTCCCCCTCCTCCTCCCCGGGGGCTGAAAAACAAGGAGGGTGGGACCTGCTCCCCGCCTGATCTCGGGAGGCAGCCCCTCCTAGCTCTTTTCTGTTTACTTTTTCTCCTCTTATTTTTTTGCAGCTGGCTCACCAGCACTTGTGTTTCCTCCTTCATGAGCCATAACCCTGATGCCTTGCTTCTCCTCTCATCCTTCACACACTTCCCCCTTCCCCAAAGCTCTTCCAGCTCTGCTGGCCCCAGACAAGGTTCTGCCTCCTTGCTGCAGATGCTTAACTATATTTAAAACATGTTTCTCCTCCAGAGTTTATTTTCAGGGTGAAGTTGTGCCCGCAGCCCTACTGAGATGTTGCTACAGAATCCTGGAATGATTTGGGTTGGAAGGGGCCTTAAAGACCACCTAGTTCCACCCCCTGCCATGGGCAGGGACACCTTCCATTATTCCAGGTTACTCCAAGCCCCATCCAACCTGGCCTTGGACACTTCCAGGGATGGGGCAGCCTGTGGACAACCTGTGCCAGGGCTTCACCAACCCCTCTGCCAGCATTGGTGGTGGGTTTGAAGTGCTTGTCTGGAGAGGGGTCCCCATTTTGCTACAAACTCGGGGTCAGCCCAGGGTCTGACTCATTGCCCTGCCTTCTCCCCCCAGGAGGACCAGCAGCTTTCCTGATCACCACCCCATACTCTCTCTGCATCTGCCCTGAGGGCCAGAATGTCACCTTGACCTGCCGGATCAGTGGCCCCCTCGCCGACCGCCACGACCTGCTCTACAAAACGTGGTACTTCAGCAGCAATGGTGACCAGAGCTGCTCCGACAAGAGGCACATCCGCAATGTCACCGAGAAGGAGCTGCACCACGACGCCGGCAGGCACCACGAGCCTGGGGGCAATGGCACCCAAAACCCCCCCCCAGGGCGGCAGACCAGCCATCACGGGGTAGAGTTTGTCCCCGACCACCACGGCGCCTTTCACATCGTGGTGATGAACCTGACGCTGCAGGACAGTGGGAATTACTGCTGTTACGCCGTGGAGCTGAGGCGGGAGCACGGCAAGCCCCACACCATGCAGGCTGCTCATGGCTTTGTGGAGCTGCAGATCCAGCAAGGTGAGGGGGGGCAAGGGCAGCCCCTGCCAGCCTTGCATCCGTGCAGGGCATGGGGGCCAAGAAGGGGTGGTGGGGGACACCAGGGTGCAGTATCAGGGCTGGGCAGGCAAGGAGTGAGAAGGCTGGAAGCCCAAGCCATGTTGCAAGAGTCAAAGAGCAGCAGATGTTGAAGGTTTGAATGAGGGCCAGAGAGCAATGGAACATTAAAACAAAATGAAAAAAAATAATAACTCGAGAGGCTGGAATGCAATAAAGTCCATGGTACATAGTTTCACTGATCTTCTTCAGCCTCTTTCTGGAAGAGAGGAAAACAAACCTCAGCTTAAAAGGAGCTGGCTGGTGGTGTGAGCCCAAGTGAGGGCTTGTAGATAACCTTGGGACAGCAGCCCAGTGGGAGAGGCATGAGGGAGGGGAAGGCATCTCCTGCCCTTGGTCTGCAGCATTAGGATAGATAAATTTTCTTTCAGACCAAAAAAAAACCAAACCAAAGAAGGCTGCTTAGCCAGGAATGGGCTCTGCCACCATGGGGAGAAGGGGCCTTGCAGCAGGAATCTCAGTGTAAGCTTCCCAGCATGAAACCCCTGCTTTGGGGATGCTCTGAGGTGATATTCTTATTACCAAGGAAAAAAGGCAAGGACAACCAGCAGGTTGGGGGTTCTGTGGTACCTAGATGAATCCCCTGAGGTGTAACATGCTTTTCTATTCTCTTCTGCAGGCAGAGGAGGGCTTCAAAACTGCACATTTCATACTGCCACCAGCAAAGGTACAGGGACAAAAACCTCTTCCTAACGTGCTGCTCACCATCCTGGCCCATGTTTTGCCCTAGGGATCACTGCTTGCTGCAAACACCAGTGTCCAGATGCTACCTCACAGCTGGGTGTTGGGAGGGTTGTTTCCAGTGCTGTCCCCACAGGGTGCACCTGACAGGAACACCCTCAGCCTGTGGAGAGCCTTCTTTAGCCCCTCGCCTGGACATGACTGTCCTGAAGCCCCTGGAGATCATTCACCCTGTGGTTCTAAAGCACCCAAGCCCCCCTGCCCAAAACACAACCAGGGATTTAGTGGCCACTGCCACACGAAGAGGGGAAGGGACAGAAAGGTAAAGAGCTGCAGGAACCTCTTGCAACACCCCAAGCCTGTGCCACCTCTGCCTTGGGCAGGGGAAACCCCCATCTTGCTTGAGTGCTCAGGCAGTGTGTGGCTCCCCCAGCGCTGTGTCTAGACATGGCAATGCCCACACTTCACTGTGCACGTGGTTTCTTTGTGGGTTGCTCTCTCTAACTCTGTCTGCTGGCTGCTAAATGGGCAGATTTGGCCAGGATTGCTTTGTGGCATGGTTGGGGTCAGCCCAGACAAGGGAAACAGTCCCCCTGTTTCTCACAAATAGTGCTTCCTGTTCCAAACCCTCAGTCTCAAGTGCTGGGACACCCTGTTCTGCCAGGTAAAAAATGGGGAAGATGTCCCCCCCCAAAACACAGATACACGGAGCAAGAAGATGCTTCCTCAGATGGGTGTGTGGGAAAGAAGGGCTTGAGCTGAACCTGCCCGTGATTTAGGCAGCCCTCAACCCCATCATGAGCCATCCCACAGATGTGCCCTCAGGCTGCCAGCCTTCTGGGATCCTCTGTGGGTCACGTTCCTTGGGTAATAAGCCTTGGGTAATGAGCCCTTCGATGCCTGAACACTGTGAGGTTGCCTGTGGGTTGGAGTCAGCACTCTGAAGTCACTGGGAGCTTTTATCAGGGCTTCTTTCCTCATATCTAGAAGACAAAGACCTTGGGATGTCCTACGGTGATGAAGGACTTTGGTCAAGGTCCTAAAACGATGCCTCAGAGCTTATCTCCACAGCTGGCAGCGCATCCCAGCACAAATCCCAAATATGTGGGAGCCACACTGCATCACATTTGGGGCAATGTGGGATGGCCCCATACTGGACTTGGTGATCTTAAAGGTCCCTTCCAACCTAAACAATTCTATGATTCTGGCCTGAGGAAGCCTAGGAAATGGAAGGTGAGGCCTCCCCATCTCTGCTTTCCTCTATTGCAGATATCACGGCCGCCGCGCTGGCCACGGGCGCCTGCATTGTGGGCATCCTCTGCCTGCCCCTCATCCTGCTCCTCATCTACAAGCAGAGACAAGCTGTCACCAACAGACGTATGTACCAGGGACATCCCTCTTGTCCCCTGGGCTGCAGTGAGGTGGCGAGGATGGGATGGGGTGTACCCCACTGGGATCGGCTGGTTTGGCTGCTCTGAGTCCCACGTAGTGTAAGGTCTCCCAAAGACAGACCCCTGCCAGGTGTCTCCCACAGAGCTGTCCTGGGAAGGGCCAGGCGTGCCTGCAGGCTGCAGGTGAGGAGGGTGGGATAGGAGGGTACCCCAGGAGCATGCTGGGGGCACTGAGACTGCAAAGATGCTCCTTGCTGAGCCCATTCCTCCACTGTCTCATTTACTCACCCCTCCCTCCACTGCACACCTGAAGTAGAAGCTTTGCCTTCTAAGTGATTGAAAAAGCATTCTTTGTACTTTTTCTCCCTCTCTTCTTTAAAAAGACCCCTGACATGTCTATGGCAATAGGACTGAAGCAAACCAGGTCTGTCCTCTGCTGCCCCAGCCCTGGAATACCAGGCAGTGCTGGGGCATAGCTGGCTGCCAGCTCCTGCCCATGCTTGGCTCCCGGAGATTTCAGTAATTAAGCGGAAAGGGGCACCACCTTAACTGGCAGAGGCATTTCATCAGCCCTTGGGCAAGCAGGGGCCCTGTGGTTTCCCTCACCCAACTTGGTGGGCGGCTCTGTGGCTCCAAGCAAACCCTTTGGAGAAGTGGTTTTTGCAGCAGGCGTGGGCACAATGCCAGCCATGAGATTGGGAATTGGGCTTCTGACACCCATCCCCTTCACGCACCCATTCAGCAGTGGCCAGGAGGCAGCTCCCACCTCCAGGCTGCAGAGCATCATGTGGATGCTATTTCACCCCAGAGGGAAGGAAAAACCCAGGGGGTTTTGCTTTTCAGGTATCATGGACCAGGCTATTTCCACACAGCACTTTCTTTGGCACAGTTTGAGCTAAAACTCAAACAGCTCAGGTCAGGATCACTGTGCAGGCATCCAGCACAGCCCAGGAATGTGGGCTGTGAGATCTGCTGCAGCAAAGGGGATGAGGAAATACATAACAGGGTGCTGTCCAGCCAAATGTAGAAGCAGCCAAATGCCAGGTAGTCTTTTGTGGAGCCCCAGGAGGGTGTCTCAGGTGGGTGGTGGGTGCATCTGGGCACACACAAGGCCAGGCTGCAGCCCAGGCACTGCAGCTGCACCTCACTTCACCCTGTGCCTGCAGAAATGTCTCTTCCTCCTTCTTTGGAACCTGTGGTTTCAATCTGGGGGGAAGCTGGACTGGGGAGTAAACAAGGCAGGAGAGGGCAGGGATGCAGATGAGGTTTGGGAGTAAAGTAGAGGGTTAAAGAAGGGATGGAGGAATGCAGAGGAAGAAGAATTGGAGGTCGATGAGACACCACAAAACAGTGCTGGCAGTGGGTCTGGGTCTGACAATACACCTTGTGCTGCCAGTACTCGCCCCAACTATTTTATCTTTGGCAGGTGCCCATGAGCTCGTGAGGATGGACAGGTAAGGAAAACCACCCTCCCACACCTCATCACACCCCCTCTGCCTGCATCCCAGCCCCTGCCAGGATCTTGTCCTCTCCTCTTTGTCCTGAGTCCTGTTCCTTTCTGGGAAGCCTCTTCTCTCTCTTCAAGTGGGAATTGCCTCCTTTCTTTTTGCCTGTGCCTCCCCATGCCCCAAGAGAGCCTGAAACCACTTTGGCTAAGCTTTGCCCCCTGCACTGGGCTCCCTATTTGCTCTCAGCCGAGGTGCCACCACCTGAACCTGCTCCCTGCCCTGCTTGGCTGTTCCAAAACCCTGGGGATAACAAAGGGGCTCCTGAAATAAAAAAGCAAATCCCTGTCCTCTCCCACAGCAGCGCCCAGGGCATTGAAAACCCCGTGTTCGAGGCGGTGCCGTCGGCGAGCACCGAGCCACGGCCACGGCCCCAGCTCTCCTACATGGCCAGCCGGCTGCCCTCCGAGTCTGGACGGCACCTGCTCTCGGAGCCCAACACCCCCCTGTCCCCCCCTGGCCCCGGGGAATGCTTCTTCCCAACGCTGGGTGAGTGACCTGTGATGCTGAGCCCCCTTGGAGACCACTGTGGGAGAGGTGGGAAGGAAAAGGGGGAGCTGGGAGGGGGTGAAGGGGAAAAGGGGGGGGGATATAAGATGTGAACTTGGTGTTACATGAACTTAGAAGATGGGAAGGACCCAAACCCTCTGTTTTCCATGCAAAAGCAGAGTTTGGCCTCTTCCTGAAGCGTATCCCTTTTAGCTGCAGGCTGGACTAATACCCCTGCTCTGCCCTTTCCAGATCCTGTTCCTGACTCACCGAATTCTGTGAAAGCCTAAACACCCCAGAGGGAACCACGTCCCGCAGACCACGCCATGCTCGCCCAGATGAGACCCCCGGGAGGGTGGCAGGGCCAGGGCCAGCAAAGCCTTAAGAACTGGAGCTGTGTCCAGGATCCCTGCCCTTGTCTCCCATCCTGCCTCTGCCCTGGGACTGGAAGTGAACCTCTCTTGCTCAGAGCTCGATTTTTAACTACCTGTTTCCATGGAGAAGAGCATGGCTCTGTACTGCTCACATTTTATGGACTGGCTGAAAATTGAGGATGTGGGGATGGAAGGATGTCTCACACATGCAAAGTTCCCTGAGGATTTAACTTATTGCCAGGGGTTTAAGCTCTGCAACATCAACATGTTTCTGCATCCTTGACTGAACATCCTCTCTGGGAGTGGATGGTAAAGTACTTTATCCAGCATGAAACAAAACAGGGTCACCAGCCAAGCCTGTACTACCTTTTTTCTCTGCAAAACAGGAAGGGGAGAGGCTCCCTGCTGCCACCAGAGCCCTCCTTCCCTACCAGCCTTTAGAGATGGCCATGGACTTATGATACTGCTGCCTTTTCAGCTGGACACATGCCAAGAGGACATTTATTTCTGCTGCAGTTTTATCCTTGGCTTGGGATCAGGGGACTTCACCTTTCTGTTTGTTTCAATATCAGTGCTGATTAAAAGGAAAAAAAGGATGTTTATGTTTTTTCTTTTGTCTTGTGTGGTTTGGTTTAGGGGTTTTTTTTTATGCCTGTCAACTAGAAAGTTCATCTGGAGGGTGTTGGTGGATGTTGCTGTGATGCAGCTGAGAGCTCAGGTGCTGAGGAGGAGGCACAGGAATGCAGCAGGCAGTGGGAAATGCTATGGGTGGATTCCCCTGACCCTCCACGGCCAGAGCACTGTGAGAGGACACTGTGATGCTCTGGGGGATTACATGGGTGCCCTCACTTCACCCAAACCCCAGCATTGCTTATCCAAGAGAGGCCATGGGTCAGGTTCCAGCGTGACTCAGCCCCAGTGAGGAGATACAACTTTGTGGTGTTTTTTTTCTCTTTGTTTTTGTTGTGAAGTAGATGAAAAAAAAAAGTCACCACAAGACAAACATAAACATTAGTCATACCAAAACAGTGTCAGACCTGAGCAATAGCTGTACCAGGCAGCGTGCCCTGGCAGGGCATCCATCCCCTGCAGCACCCTAATTCCCACACCACGTGGCTGGAGGAAACAGCGTTTGCCTCTGGAATGGGCTGGGGACACCCTGGCCTGCTGCAGGATTTGATTAATCCGGCATTGGCTTCAGGAAGAGCAACTTCAGGATGGTTCATGGATCAAGGAGAAGGCAGCACCCCCTCCCTGCATACCATGGATGTAACTTCCTGAGCACGGGAGGGGGGCTTTATTGCCACCCACAGCTCAGCCCCTTCCCGGCTCTGCTGGGAAAGCTTTCCCAGTGCCTCCAGCACTTCCTTCTCCCTGTCCCAGCAGCTGCAGCTGCAAAGGCACGCCAGGGTTTTGCCTGCCCCCGGGTCCTAACTGCTTCAAAACCCTCTCCAAGTCCCTCTGCCTGCTAACGAATGCACTGTTTGATGACAGAATAAAGCTTTGTTGGAAACTGGTTTTGCTCTGTGCGGCAGGGATCCCATTCTCCGGGATGCCCAGAGAGCTGAGCAGCCTGGTGTGGCATGTTGGGACACTTGAGTGGCATTCAGGGACTGTGTCTCACCTGGAAAACTTGCCAGAAGGAAAACTAAAGACTTCTAGGGGAGAGACAAAATGGCTATCCAGGTTTCCACATATACTGGAGCACTGGCACACTGGGTGCTGGCACTCCACCCTGGCCTCCACTACCATTGAGACCTTCCAGTTGCAGCTCATCAGCTTGTGAAGGTTTTCTTTCCTGCAATGCTTTTTGGGGTGAGTATTTTCCTCTAATCACCAGCATTTTACTCTTTTGTCCCTGTATTTCCAGCTCCCAGGAGCATTCTCTTGGCCAGTCTTCCATGCTCCCTTGCTGGGTGTCACAGATCACCGTGGGACTTCCAAGCCCTCTCCCAGCTCCATCCCCTCTTCCTCTCCCACACTCAGAAGGGTGGGAGAATCTTGAAGCACATGGACAAATTACAAGCAATTATGCCCTTTTGTGCATTGTTTCATCAGCCTGGACCTACTTGTGAAACCACAGTTTCTGGCAGCCAACAAACCCCTGACAGACATCATTTCACCACCCAGGCGTGAGGCCAGCAGGCACCAAGCGACACGCTGGACAGCCTTTCACAAGACCTAAGTGTCCTCAAGCTCTGAAATGGGCCAGAACTCTTCTCCCCACTCAGGAATCGGGTCACTGGGTTCTTTGTTTCGCTGCAGCGTGGTGGGATTTGGATGGTTGTTGCTGGCATAACTCGTGCCAGTGACATGGTGGTCACACAGCAGGGCTGCTGGGACCCCACTTCTGCAGCAGGAAGGGATCAGCTGCACCACTTGGCCTCTCTGGCAATGGGAAAGGAAGAGGGCATTGTTATGGCAACGGGATTTTCTGGCTCAGCACAGGGAGTTCCTCAGCACAGCACCATCAGGGTGTTCCCACAGCGCTGGGGTGATGGGGACAAGGAGGAGCTGGTGGCACTGGATGCTGCAGTCACACAAAGCTGCCTTCTCTCATTACAGGGGAACAGACTTACCTAAACTTAACCTGCAGTGGCAAGACAGCTTATGAAAAAGATGGTGATGCAGAAACAGGAGCGTGAACTACCCAGGAGGGAGGAGCTGAGAGTGCAAAGCCTGAAGTGAGAATCACAGCCACAGTTTGCACTGCTGGCTGTGACCTGTTTCCTGAAAATGCAGAGCAGGGCTTTGCAGGCAGAGATCTGCTGGGAGAGCAGAGAGATGGTGAGAGATAGCAGGTGGGGGCTGCGGGCAGGAAGGATGGCACAGTGTCACACAGGCTGTCAGCCTGTCTCACCCTTTGGGCTTCTTCGTGCACATAGGTGCTCACTCACCTCCCTACAGAGACCTGGGGTTAGAAGGGACTCAAGGCTGCAAAATGCCCCTGGTGGTATTTGCTCTTTTGACTCTCCCATGCCAGAATCCTCCTTAGAGGCACAAATAATGAACAAGGCAAGACAGTCACCTCCCCAAACCACAGGATGGTGGATGGGGTCTTGTATCAGCCCCTAAACACGTGCTCAGACCCTGCTCACTGTTGGCAGGACAATCCAGATTGCAGCAATGTGACTAACGAGCTCCTCAAACCTCACACTGGGTGGACTGCAATGGCTATAGCAGTAATTAATCACAGAATTCTAGAATGGTTTGGATTGAAAGGGACCTTAAAGCTCATCCAGTTCCATCCCCTGACATGGGCAGGGACACCTTCTACTAGACCAGGTTGTTCCAAACCTTATCCAGCCTGGCCTTGAACACTTCCAGGGATGGAGCAGCCACAGCTTTTCTGGGCAACCTCCCCACCCTCACAGGGAACTATTTCTTCTTAATATCTTATCTAACCCTGCCTTCTGTCAGTTTGGAGCCATTTCCCCTTGTCCTGTCATTCCATACCCTTGTCAAAATTACCAGAGCCCTCCTCACTCACAAGGACCACAGCAGACACACATTGGTTGGTGGTGAATGGAACTGTGGTTCAGCTGCTGCTCCAGCCACTCCCGGTGCTGAGATGGGTGGGCAACATCTGGAGCCCTTCCAGACTCAGCACACAAAGACCCTGTGAGCAGGACAACTCCAGCAGCCGCCGGCAGGCTTTCCCACTGGGATTCTCAAGGTATTTTTGGCATTTAGAGGTGGGAGATGCACCTCACTGAACAACTGCACGAGAGGTCCTGCAGGACCAGGCGCCAAAGGATGATGCTCTGAAGCAAATCTGTGTGCAGGAGGTTTGGACCCTGAGTCACAAACATTGCACCCCGTGCCTGCTCCACTCTTCCATACTCGGCGTTTCAGTACTAAACTTGCTCCCACAGTGCTGCCCAGCCCCATCCTCCCCCCCAGAAGGCCCATTTTGGTGGCTCACCGACAGGGAGGGGTTGCCCTCGTCCTCGACGGTGACCACCAGGCTGTAGAAGCTCTGCCGCTCGCGGTCGGGCGGGGACGGCCGGGTGGCGATCTCGCCGGTGACGCGGTCCATGCGGAAGGTCAGGTCCTCATTCCCACCCGTGATGTAGTAGGAGAGGACACTGTTGAGGCCGATGTCCCGGTCCGTGGCACGAACCTGGGCCACTGCTGTGCCACCACCCACATTCTGCAGGGCGAGACATCGGGGTGAGCAGCTGGGATACATGGTGTGAAACCCGTGAGCCTCATCACACATAAAGCACTTAATTAATAACGTAGCTCTAATATAGAGAGGGGGTTTTCCAGGCACTGAGGTGCTTGAGGCTCCAAACTTGCTGCCCCAACACCCAGCAGCTCAGCAGAATTAGGTCTTATCTGGTCTGGCACAGCCTGGAAGAGCATAAAACCCACTGTGTGTGCAAAGGTGAAGGCTGTGTAATGGATTCAGAACTCAGCTAATTATTTTTGAATAGTCCCATTACGGAGCAAATCAAAACAGAAATTCTGTTCTTCAACCACCTCTGAACATGTATTAAATAGATAAGAAACACCTAACAGGGCAATAACCTTAATGCAAAGCTATAAATCATGAGCAGCAGTTCCTCACAGTGAAGTGTCGCCGGCTATTACTCATATTTCATTTTTCATCACCAAATTGAGAATCCCCCCCCACCCCCGGTCCAGGAATTAAACTGTCAGGAAATAAGTTGTCTCTCCTTATGCCTGATTGTGTTTTATTGCTTCATTATCTAGCCCTTGCCAAGCTGCTTCCTGAAAGCCATTCCTATTCTGTTCCGCACTGCCTCTTGTGTCACTTTGGTGGCATTTCCATGGGTGTGTAGCCATTTCTCCTTCCGGATGGTCCCAGCAGCCTCACGGGCTTAAGTTGCCTGCAGAGCTTTTGGCTAGCCCAAAACTAAGAGCCCATCACCAGCGAGGGCTTTCAAGGGGTCACCAACCCTTAAATCACCCAAGGTGAGGACAGCAATGGGTCACCAACACTTAAGTGACTGAAGGTGAGGTCTGCAAGGGGCCACCAACAATTAAAAGACCCAAGGTTAGATTTGCAAGGGGTCACCAACCCTGAAATCACCCAAGGTGTGGTCTGACCACAAGGTAGGTGCAGATACCTGCCCTGTGATCAGACCTCACCTAGGGAGGGTGGAAGGAGAGGAGCAGGGCTGGGTGCTCACCTCGCTTACGCTCACGTTGTAGCCGAAGGGGCTGTCAATGACAGGGGGGTTGTCATTGATGTCAAGAATGTTCACTCGCAAAGTGTGCTCCTTCCTGCGGGGGGGCACGCCGCCATCTGACGCTTGGATCTGTGGGTGGGGATGGAATTTCAAACAAACCTCTATTTTGAAGCTCACAGCTCCCAGAAAACAGCTTTGCTGCCCAAACCAGGAGAAGCCCAAGGAGGTTTGGTGCTGACCCGTAAGGTGTAGTGATCCAGTGTCTCCCGGTCCAGCGGCCGTGCCACAAACACCTCACCATAGGTGTTGTTGGTGGTACGGATCTCAAAAGCCCGGCCAATATTCCCTGACGTCAGCGAGAAAGTCACCTGGAAACATCACAGGGAAAGAAAGGCAGGGCAGGCAAAGTGATGCTGTGGCAAGAAAGGAGAGGAAAAAAGATCCTACAAAAATAAACGCAGCATCACCTCAAGAAATCTCTGAGCTTTTTAGAGGGTCCAATGTACTGGGATCCACAGGTGTGCTGTCTTATTGCAGCCCCCCAAAGCAAATACTCCTGTTTGACCCCCAGTTGCATCCACAGCAACTGCAACAGCAATTGCCAGCAATTTTTGTTATTGTGAGTGATGGGACCTCATTAATGCCTGTCTGCGTGGTAATGAAAATAACAAATGTCAGCGAGCTTCCTGCTCAGCCTGCTAAGGACTTTGCTGCTGGCCCCCATGGTGGGAGAGCCCACAGCTGGTTTTCAGATTGCTGGGCTCCTTTTGACACGTGTCCTGCTGAGCTCTTTGCCCCAGAGCCCAAGGACAATGTTTTTCCTCTAGTGCTGCACGTCCTGACTGGGGAGTGCTGGTACCCACTGCACAAACCCCTCCAAAACCACCAGCATCAATGAGTTTGCTCTGACAGGGATGCAGAGGGGAAGGGGTTGGGAAGTTGCTGGTGGAGGTGTTTCTGTGCCAGTGAAACACCACCACAGCCTCACAGGCAGCTCCGAGACTTCTGTGTAAGTCTCATCGTGGAATATCCTGAGCAGGAAGGGACCCACAGGGATCACTGAGTCCAACTCCTGGCCATGCACAGGAAGACCCAGGAACCAGACCACGTGCCTGAGAGCATTGTCCCTACCTGCCCATTCTTGCCTGCATCTGGATCCCGAGCCAGAACCACGGCCACCCTCCTGCCGACAGCACTGTCCTCTGCCACGCTGACGGATGAGTCCGAGGTGATGTCGAACTGGGGGCTGTTGTCATTCTCGTCCAGGACTGTGATGGTCACCTGTGGGAATGGCATGAGGCTCAGGTGGGGCATGGGCAGAAGCTGGACCCCTGCCCACCTGGCATCGACAGCCACCCTCAACCCACCACACCCCTCTGAGGTGCCAACAGCTCCATCGTGCATCCCATGTGGGAAGGATGCAGCTATCTGAGCCCAGGAGCTGAAGTTACATCCCTGCCTGCAGAGGAGGAGGAGAAGGGGGGATGCTTGGAGGCTGGAGAAACAGCTCAAGGCTGCTGCAGCTCTTAAATGGCAGGTTTTTTTGTGGAGCATCCTCTGTTTTTCATCCTCCAAATAGCTGGGCACAGAGCAGCTCAGGCTGCTGCAGGGTGACCCTTTCCTGCTGAGCCTTTCACAAGCAGCAGTTTCATCTGTGCTCACAGCACCAGGGTCAGGCAGGGTTGGATTTAAAGTTCAATGGGCACAAAGAAGGCAGAGCTGAGTGTGTTTAACTCAACCAAAGCAAGCTGAGTGTAGAGGAGACCTGAGCTCCCTCCTGGGAAAAGGCATGTGGGTACGAGATGCTCAGAGGGGACCTGGCTACCTCGGCCACAATTAGCCAGAGGAAATGCTCTCATCGAGTTTGTAATCCAAGTGCTGCAAGGCAACACAGAAATGAGAGAGGAAGAGCCTTTCTGTTCCCGGGGATTTATTTATGGGTGCCCCAAGCTCCCAGGTGCAGCCAGGCTGAATGGGACAACATCCCGGGAGGAAGCCAGGAGCGAGTTGTGCGCCTTGGGGTGATTCAGTTATTGTTGCTGCCGAATTAAAAACAGAGAGCCGGGTGCAGGGAGAGCTCAATCAGCCACTGTGACGGATCCGGCATTGCTGTCCCAAGAGGAGGATCTGCTTGCCAGCAGCAGGATGGCTCACAGGAGCTGCACCACGTCCTGGGTGGTGTCAGGGATGCTGGTGGTGCTGGGATGGGGCTGGAGACCTCCACCCCGGTCCCTCCCCACAGCTCAGTGTCGAGTTTGGGATGGATTCTGGTGCCCAAGGTGATGCCAGCAGGACTAACACGCTTACCTTCTGTTGGAGGAGAGCAGAGGGGGGAAACAGAGAACACACAGAACAGGGAGTTAGTGGCGGATGAGGAGGTGTGGGTTAACCCTGCACCCAACCATAGCAGTGTAGCTATGGTAGCCACTGATACCCTTTTGCTCCTCTGTTGGTGCATCCCTTCAGCTTTTTTCTAGATAAGGTTGGCACATTTTCCCCTTGCCCTGGGGGAGGTTCAGACAAGATCACAGCAGTGTGTGGAGAGCATGGTGCCAGCAACCATGGGCTGGCCCTGCACCCCCTATGCCTCCTGCCCCAGCTGAAAAATGCAAATCAGCTGCCAAATATAACCCTCTTAAACCACCATGAAGTATTTTAAGGCCCCTAAATTTACCTCCCTCAAAACTGTTTTAGCAGGTTTTCCCCCAGATCAAGGTTTCTGGACCCTGGAAGCTAGAGCAGGGAGGACACACTGTCCTATGCCAGAGGAAGAGGGAGGTGATCTGAGGCTGACAGAGGATGGTGAGGAAGTGAGGAGATGCTACTCACCACCGTGGAGTCAAGCTTTGGTCCTCCATCATCAGCCACCACTGTCAAGGTATAGAAATCCCCTTTCTCTCGATCCACCTGGCCTTTGACTGTGATCACACCCTGTCAAGGATGAAGAAATTGTGTTGGTCACCAACAGCAAAGTTCATGGCAGACAACCAAGCCAGGAGTGACCACGCTGTGGCTACTTACAGTGATCCCATTGATTTTGAAGAGGGAGAGGGCTTGGGTGTTGGTGTTGGGGTCAAACTTGTAGGTGATCTGGTTGAGGTTGTCGATGGAGCGAGCCTGGACCCGGAGCACCTCAGAGCCCAGGGGGATGTTCTCCATGATCACAGCCTCATAGCTGCTGTTGGAGAACTGCACAGCTTCATCCAGCTCATTCAGCAGGCTGACGTACACGCTGCAGAAGCCCTGGTTGTTGGGGGGCGCTTGGTCCGTGGCAGAGACATTCATCAGGTAGCTGGTTTTGGTCTCGTAGTCCAGGTACTCTATCGTCGTGATGAGGCCCGTGCTCTCATCAATCTCAAACTTCCCCTCTGCGCCCGACACGATCTTGTAGTTCACCAGGCCACCATTCCCTGGGGAGGGAGCAGGAACCGTGGTGATGGCTGGACCAAGCACCCCAAAGTGGCGAGCACCACCCATGTCTACCCCCATTTCAGCCCTTCCACATCAAGATCTGTGCAATGGCTGATTGGACCACCCCACCCCGACCCCAAAGCAGGTGTTTCCCACCCCAGCCTTCCTACCTGTGTCCCGGTCAGTGGCCCGCACCACCACCACAGAGGTGCCTATCCCTGCTGTCTCCCGCAGCCCCAGGCGGTTGTACTGTCGCTGGGTGAACACTGGCACCTCGTCATTGACGTCTTCCACGTACACGATCACCTGTGGAACCCCACGGAGAACCCACGGCTAAGCTTGTGAACACCCACCAGCTGCTTACATTGGTGGGGGGAAATACATCCTTCATGGTGCTCGTGGGGAAACATTTCAGCAGGTTCAAGGCTGGGCTGGATGGGGCTTGGAGGAACCTGGTCTAGTGGAAGGTGTCCCTGACCATGGCAGGGGCAGGTGTTGAACTTTAAGGTCCCTTCCTACCCAAACCATTCCAGAATTGCACGACAAACTCTTCTACAAACACCACGTGATGGAAAGTGAAGACAAAGGGTTTAACATCACAAATTTAAAAAAGCCCTGTGGTCCAAGTGACTCAGTCCTTCCATGGTGGGAGGGAGGCATGCTGGGCACATTAATTCCTCCATCCTTTGGGATCCCTTGCTCCGAACCTTGGAGACCCCACAAAGCAGAAACGCTGGTGACTTGATGGGAAATTTTTCTCAAAGTTCAGTGGGTCAACCTGCTGTTTCCCCAGGGAACGTGTATTCTCCTCTTGATTTTCTACTCACTGCTGGTGCTGCAGGCACATTGCACTTGGCCAGAGCCCACCCCACCACTGGGTCTAAAAATAGATGCAACTGGAGGGCTGGGTTTGTGGGAACTGTGGGAAGTTGGCGTGTCATGGCTAAAGATTATCACCACTGGGTCCTGGATTGATGTAATAATAGATGCCTGACCAGGAGACACAGCTTTCAACAGGCTGAGGCTCAGCTATTCCTCCCAGCAGCAGAGCTGCATCTCACGGGGCAAGTGGGTCTCCCTCTGACAGTGACTGCAGCCCACTCAGCAGCCTCACTGCGCCGAAATGTCACAGGAAAAAAGAAAAAACCCAACCAAATAAACCCTAGCAAGACCTTCTCCACCCACGGGAAGCCCCCAGGAGACTTTCCGTCAGCATTTCCATGTCAGATCTCTCTAATTTCCTGCATGACTGCAAGGGCTGGAAAGGATGAAGTATCCTAAATATTTTGAGTGGACTCCCCTGGTGTCCAGCCCTCGGTGGCCACGAGGTGCTTACCCGCACAGAGCTCCTCATGGGTCCCTGCTCCGTGTTGTAAGCCTCCACCTCCAGGACGTGAGAGGAGTTCTGCTCCCTGTCCAGGTGCCGCACACCTCGCATCACCAGCCCCGTGCTGGGATTGATGCGGAAGTGGTTCTGCTCGTTTCCTGGCAGGGGGGTGGAAAAATGAGAGGGATAAATGAGAGGGAGGCTGCCCACTGCCTCTGCATCCATCTGCATACAGGGCTGACATGCTGAGCCCTCCCCAAGGGGCTGTGTTGGAGGAGGATTATTGAGCACAGCCCCAGTCCCACCACCTCCTGCTTCATCAGGCTCAGCTACATCAGGGTTTGGCCCTGGGTCAAGCCAGGAGATGCCTTGGAATCTCATCAAATAAGAACAATATGGGCTTGTTGGAGTGAGTCCAGAGGAGGCCATGAAGATGTTCTCAGGGCTGGAGTATCTCTGCTAAGGACACAGGCTGACAGAGCTGGGGATGTTCAGCCTGGACAAGAGAAGGCTCTGCAAAAACCTTAGACCCTTTTCCAGTACCCAAAGGGGCTCCAGGAGAGCTGGAGAGCTGTGGACAAGGGGCTGGAGGGACAGGACAAGAGGGAATTGATTCCTACTGCCAGAGGGCAGGGTTAGATGGGATGTTGGGAAGGAATTCTTGGCTGGGAGGGTGGGCAGGCCCTGGCACAGGTTGGGCAGAGAAGCTGTGGCTGCCTCATCCCTGGAAGTGTCCAAGGACAGGTTGGACGGGGCTTGGAGCAACCTGATCTAGTGGAAGGTGTCCCTGCCCATAGCAAGGGGCTGGAACATGATAATTTTTAAGGTCCCTTCTGATCCAAACCATTCTGGGATTCTAGGATTCTGTCTATTGTCCATCCACAACAAATCATCCACTGGCAATTAACCCGAACACTGGCATTTTGCTTAGGGGTGGGAGAAATGTTTCTGTGGGCTGCCTTGTGCAAAAGGATGGAGAGCACAACCTCCTAAGGCTGCACATGCCAGAGCCTGGTACAAACCCACTCACCCACAAAGGGGCCCTTGGACTTACCCTTGACAATCCTGTACCACACTCTCCCGTTAATGCCTTCATCTGCATCTGTGGCTTTCACCTTCATGGAAAAGGAAAAGCAGCAAAGGTGAAGGGCAGAGAATTCCAGACTGACAAACCCCCCCACCCTGCCAAGGCT
Source organism: Xenops minutus (assembly GCA_035221455.1). Lineage (NCBI taxonomy): Eukaryota > Metazoa > Chordata > Aves > Passeriformes > Furnariidae > Xenops > Xenops minutus. The sequence goes on from JAWWEE010000159.1 coordinate 1,867,894, forward strand.
GCTCCTCCACTTGAGCCAGGGAGCTTCTCAACTGAAAAGAAAAGTCAATTATCCTCTCCTCATCACTGGACAGCAGGGACAGTGGGCACAGGACCCCCAGGTGTGATGTTGGATGGACTGATGTGGGAGCTGAGCCAGAGGACCGTGCCATGAAGCCCAGGGGTCTGTGCACTGGTGGAGGTGTGTGCACAGATCCTGCCTTGCACACCAGTGCTTGTCCCAGTGGTGACAGCACCGAAGACAGAGCCTTGCTGAGATGATTTGAGCTGGGCAGGAAGGACTGCTCCCACCTGTGGTGGGCACACAGCCCACAGCATCCTGGCGAGTCACCCAAGCAGCAGCATATGTAAAAATGACCGAAAAAAAGGGGAATGCAACCAGCCTAGAGCGTGCTGGTGCTCTGGACACTGGGCTGAGCCCTCCTGAGCCCCCGAGCAGTGGTGGGAGCACCCCTTAGCTGTGACACACTGCACAGTCCAGGCACGTCCTGAATGAGCCATCCGTCCCGGGAAACCCAAGGCACGGGTCCCCTCTGGTGTCACTGAACAAGACTGCAGTGCTTTCCCTAAAAACCCAGCTAGCAGCCAGCCCCGGCAGCTGGCAAGCCGGACCCGGTGGTGAACAGCAGGGCAGGGCTCCCCACCCAGCTGGCACCGAGCTGCTGCATCTTCTCTCTGCAAAACCAACTTCCCACAAAGCAGGCAAAGCTCGATCTTGGCGTGGCCACTTGTGAATCACCACGGGGAGGACACGGGGGATGCCTCAGCCTTTATTCCCCTCCTGCTTTCCTCTGCAAGGCATCTTCTGCCATACCTTCTCCCTACAATACTATCCAGTGTTTTCCTTCCTCCAGGCAGGTGGAGGTTTGCACCTAGACTGGTGCTGGAAAGAGGAGGGGTGGCTGCAATGGATTCACATGCAGTGGGAAAAGTGAGGGCTTTCACCCCCAGACCCAAAACGCTTGCAGAAGTTACAGATGCTCTTCTGAATAATGATTTTGAGATGCTTTGCAATGCTTTTGTTCCCTTGCTTTAAAACACCCTGTGCCAGCAGAAACCTTGGAAAATACTGACCTCTGCACTTGTAAACTCTGTATTTCCCATCCCTGTGCCACACATGCTGTTCTCCTCTGTCCCAGACCAGTTCATATCTTCCCTGTGGCTTATTTCATGTTCCACCATGGACCCAGGCACCTTCAGTTCACAGTGGGGAGTTCTCCCTCCCAAAGCAGCTCTTCCACCCTTGGCTGTTTCTGGGCAGGAGCTGGGCTGTCTCCACTGCTCTGGGATGGATGGGCCCCACAGCAGCAGGCAAGCGATGCCCAGGCACATGGGCTGCTTTGGCATGGCACTGGCTCCCTCCTGGGAAATGCTATCATGTGCCCAGAGGAGGAAAAATGAAGGGATGGAAGGAAAACTCCACCACTTTTTGTATCATTCCCTGACCTGCCGTGCCCAGAAAAATGCATTTCAGGATGAGCCAAATGCACCCTGCAAGCTGCTTGGCTGCTGCTGGTTTGACATGCTGAGATCCCAAAGGAGAGGCGGTACTTTGACAGACTGTCCCAAACTTGGGAAAACAATGGCATTGGAGTGCAAGTAGTGGTAGAAAAGCTCTTTTTTGCTGCAGATGGAAGGCACCTAATGCAGCTGAGCAGCAGTGCCTCCAGCCTGCTTTATCCCTCTGCTAGAGAGTGGGCTGCTGTCCTTTTCACAGCTCCCTTTCAGACACCTCTAGCTACTGGAAAGGTGTCAGAAAAGGAGGCGGGGAGGGAGGGCAATAAAAGAATGGGAAAAAAGTACAGCTGCTAGGAAAAGGGGGAGCAAACACATGCAGGGCAGTCTGACATCCCTTCCCCAGCACCGGGGGCTCAGCCAATTTAGCCTTCCCACAGGGACAAAGCCTGGGAAACACATCCAGGGGGGCTCAACCATTGACTCCAGGGAGCCACAGCTCTGGGGCACTGTGGCACTGGCAGAGCCCGAGAAGGGGCTCAGGGCCCCTTGGCTTTGCATGCTCAGGCTGTCCCCATTGCTGTCCCACCCTCCCAAAAGGGAGGAGGGGGCTGGCAGGCGGCAGAGCGCCGTGGGAGAGGAGCAAGGCAGGAGTGCAAGAGGCAGAGCCCGGGCTCAGCCAGCCAGGGACAGGTAGGGAGCCCAAACCCCCGTGGCAAACCCAGTTCTGGTCCCTCAGGGTCACCCCGAGGGGTGAGAGACAGACCAGGCTGCAGAGCTCCTGCCCTCAGCCCTCCATCCTCCTGGGGAAAGGGCTGCAAAGAGGGGGGAGATGTGAAGTTTGGGGTGGGTGTGAGGTCAGGCATCAGTCCTCCCTCCTCCCGTCGTGGTGCTTTGTCTGTCCCGGTGAGAGAAAGCAGGAAAGTCCTGAGGATGCTCTGATGCTTAACAGTGATGGGAGATGGGGAACAGCATCACTCACAGCCCTCTGGTTTCGGTACCCACCCATCTGGGTCGGGAAGCTGGGTGTTTGGTACCCTCCAGCATCACCTTCTCCTGGGAGTGGGTGGAAAGACTTAGTGCATTGGGGAAAGCTGGGGAGCTCCAGGAAAGAGTCGCTAAGTAAGACTGGGAGGGGAATGAGAGCTGCTTTTCATTACAGGCAGTGCTAGAAAGCAGCCCTTTCTTTGCAGGCTGAGGAAAGTAAGGGAGAGCATATGGAAAAACACCTGCCAAACTAGGCAGCTGGGCCAGGCCAGGGAGCAGTGCCTGGTGCTGGGCAGAATAACCCTCTCTGCTGCTCATGCATGAGAATCATTCCTTCTTCCTTTCCACCTTCCTCAGGGGCATTTTACCTTTTGCAATTTCTCATCTTTCCCTCTGATCCTCGGCTGCCTCGTGCTCAGTGCTGGGTCCTGAGTGCTCATGGAAGCGTGTCATGTTCGGAGCTGATCAGGCAGGGGGGGATTTTCAGAATGGGCAAACCTCTTATTAACCCACCAGGGTTGATAGCGTGGGGCTTGGGTGGGACAGCGATGCTGTGAAAGCCCAGCCCTTCCCTGAACCCACAGCTCTGCCAGCTGATCTGGGTGCGAGCAGAGGCTGGATGGGAAGCAAGAGGAGAACAGGACACGACTGGAAAAGCCTGGGAAAACATCAATGTGATCCCTCCTGATGGGTTTCTATGGAGCACTGTCAAGTGAATTTAAAAGACAAACTCTGCAGCCAGGACCAAGGGAGTGAAAAACAGCCTGAAGGAATTGCCCACGCCTCCCCGTTGGCTCTTAAGGAACAATATAAGGTCACCACACAGAACACGTGCAGTCAGTAAATGCCAGCATTGAGGTAGCCGTGGAAACCTTGATTCAGGCTGCCTTCAGTGTGGGATAATGCAGCCCTGCCTGCTGGTTTCCAGTGCCCAGGCAGCAAAGAGTAACAGCCTGTCCATGGAGCAGGAGGTCCTTGGGATGGCTGATCTGCTCCCAAAGCTGAGGGGATGGGGCTGAGTCAGGCAAGGAGGGGCTGCACAATAAAAAAAAACCCACTTTTGGGATGAAGAGAGGGGAAAGCATCACTTTGGAGGAGATGGCAAGAGACCCAGTCCCTAGACTTGCTTGCAATACACATAGGGATTCTGTCAGTGTTCTCAGGTGCTGACTCATTATTTTTGCAGTTTCCATTTTCCAAGCACAGACCAGGCTCTGACTGATGGAAACAGCTACATCTCCCCAGAGTCCCTGAGCTCTGGGCAGGCTGATACAGTCCTTGCCCTGAGGGCTGCCAGCATCACAGCTTGGAATCCTCAAGCCTAGGTGGTGCAAAGTATTCCAGAAATAAAACACATTTCCCAAGTGCCTCAAACCTGGCACCCAACTCCAGTGGCAACCTTTGATCTTGCTCCCTCTGTATCTGAGTTCACTCTCTGGAGCACGAATCCCACAGGAGCAATTCTGAGGCAGGATCCTGGCAAACCAGAGCTGGGAGCTCACCTATGTAACTCGAGGGGTACGGCTGGGGCATGGACAACCCAAGTTCAAGGGTTCCTGAAGCCCTGAGTGCTCGGCTTTGCAGCTGCCACAGTGTTTGCTGAAGGTTGTTTCCTCCTGTGTAATTCGGGCGGTGAGTGATGCTCGTCTCTTCTGGCGCAGCACCTTGCTTTCCAGTGGGCTTGTCTCCACCAGGGTGTCTCATAGTTTCCAATTAGCAGTTAAAGACATGTCACTGATGTCCTCTCTCCCCTTTTTGAAGGGTTTATGGTGAATGTTTGGCTGCTGCCTACACTCACACCTGTGTGACTTTGGGATGGTGGCTGCAAGAGCAGACCCAGAGACCCTGACAGTACCTCCTGCCTCGCTGTTCCCCCTCTAAGATCTTTATTTCAAATGGGCTCAATCCAAATCCAAATTTGTCAGGAGAGACTGCCGAGCCACAGACCAGCCAAACAGCTTTCCATCACTCTTCTAACTCTCACATCTCTGTAGGAAAGTATTAAAACTTTACCTCCAGCATAAAGGCTAAAGCACCCAGGCCACAGCAGAGGTTTGGCACAGCAAGGTTTCCCCAGCCCTCATCTCCAGGCTGGTGGGATGCCAGCCTCTGGCACAGCTTGTCTGGGGCTGGAGAGTGTATGGGAGCTAAAAAGTGGGTGCAAGCTGCTCTTGGGAGCACCTGACCCTGCAGGGAAAGGAGAGGACAGTTACCATGGGTTATTAGGTAAGAGCTATCACTGAGGAGGCTTTGGGAAGCTGGTTTGCATCACCCTTTGCAGAACTGCCTGAGAAACCTGTGACATGTCTGAACCTGAAAGCAGGTCAGCAAAACACCTGACACAAGGATTTTTGGCACGAGCAGGGTGAGGGTGTTACACATCACCCCTGCAAAACAATAAAGACAATGCCAGTGCAATACCACAACTCAATGGGGAATTACCAAAGCAGAGCCTCAACCAACTATCTAATCTCTTCAGGGGAATAATCAAAACCCCCAAACGTCAGCCAATCCAACAAATCCACATTTCTGGGGAATGGAGAAGATCCAAACCCCAGCAGCGTGGGGGGACTTTGGTCCTTTTTTAGTGCATGGATATTTTTCTCCTCCAGAAAATCTTCATGCAACGTGTGTGTGCCCCCTTAAAGGTGTCCCCACAAGGGCCCAGGGTGCCATGTGTACATAGCACTACCTGCGCTAGATTTCTTTGCCAGGTGGTTTTGCACTTCAGTTCAGGGAGGTACTTTTCAGGTATAAATCCTACTGCTGTGTTTTGCCTCCTGGCAAAGCAAATGGACACCTCCTGTCCCCCTGTGTCACAGAAAGCACGGCTGGGAGAATCTTGGACAAGAATCCATCAGTTTAACCAGAGGGTGGCTGCCTGTCCAGCTTCTAGGTGTGACCATGACATTGGCTCAGGTGGTTACAGCATGTACTAATAACAGCAAGGTTGTGTGTTTGATCCCTGTTTAGGCCACTCACTTAAGAGCTGGACTCAATAATCCTTGTGGGTCCTTTCCAACTCAGAATATTCTGTGAAATCTCCTGTCACTTCTCTGTATCACCTTGTGCACTGCAGGGAAGATGAGCCCAGAGGACTCTGCCAACTCTCCCACCCTGCCTTCCCTTGGGCTTCTGGTTTCAACCACCGAGCTGGTCCCACCCAGCTCCCCATCCTCTGAGATGACAGACCCACTGCCTGTCATCATCGTACTCGTCTGCATTGTCCTCCTCCTGGCGACCTTCCTCATCTCTGTCACCCTCTGCAAGCCAGTGCTGCTGGACCAGTCCCTCTCTGGACCCCGGGAGTGGATGCCCCACCACCCAACAGATGCCAGTGAGCCCCAGCTGAGGCTCTGGAAGCGTCTGGGCTCCCTGCGGGGCTCCCTCAGCAGCTTCAGGAGGAGCCAGCCAGTGCCTCACAGTCAGCTCACCTGCCCCAGGAGCATCCCTCACAGGCAGGACTGGGACATCATGGAGTCCACCAAAATGTGATCTTGTTCTGCTATTCTCTCCCAAGCTTTTGGCTCAGGCTCAGTTCCCTCCTCAAGCATCCCTTGGTATCCTGGGCATCCCCACAGAGCCTCTCTGAGTGATTCATTTCCAGGCAGTGGCTCTGTGAGGCAACAGCAGATTTCACAACTTCAGGTTCCCAAATGCTTTCCAGGTTACTGTTTCCTGTCAGGAAAGGTGGAGGCATCCAAACTACACCCACACACAGCTATCACCGGGCAGTCCCCCCCCAAAAAAAATCCTGCTGCTTCATTTCTTTTGGAAAAAATTGTGCAAGTTGTGCTGCACCTGAACAAACAGCCTGGAAGAGAGTGGAGCAACCTGGCTGCCTAAAGAGAGGCATCCTGGGGCAAACCTGCTCCACAAAAGGCAATCCTCAGCTGAGATCTCCCCACTGAGCTGCTCCTGAGCAGATGGAGGGGCCTTGTGCCCCCCACATACTGCCTGGTCCCTGTCCCTTTCCATGGGTTGCTGTGGTTGATGCTTGGAAGGGTGCATGGCACAGCTGTATGCTGGAACCTGCTGCCATAAATGAGTAGCAGGAGGAGATAAAAACACCTGTAAATGCATTAAAAGGGCCTTTTGATGCTTGCAGCTGCTGCTGGCTCGGAAAGGCACTGCACAAAACTGAGCTAGTCGTTTCTGCTGGGAAAGGTACAAGAGCCAGCAGGGAAGCTGATGTGCTTAAAGCACTCAGAGACCAAAGTGGTTTAATTCTTCTCACACTGTCTTTAGCCACTGAGTTCACTCCTTTGGGTGAAGCCTCCATGCCCGTGGTGAGCACCAAAGCCCATTTCTTTGTGTTTCACATGGTTTCTGACCCATTGTGCAGTGCAGCTCTATGTCAGGACCTCACTGGGCTGCCTGGGACATTCCTACTCTCCTTCCCTCGGCTGCCTGGCCTTGGGAGGAAGGGATGGGGAAATATTCAGAAGCTGTCCTGTTGTCATAGGGATGTGGGGATGTATTTGAAGGGAGGGACCTTCTGTACAAATGGTTCACACGAAAGATGTAAATTAAACTAAAGCCAGATGATGACCCTTTTCTGTTTCCCTCTGATGTTGTTCTGCTGAAACAAACTTCCCCCAAATACCTCCTCTGCTTTGCCACAGAATTCCAGGGGCATCCTCCTCTTTTGGGAAGCAGGTTCTAAGAAAAGGCACTTCAATGCCAGTCAGACTCAAGTTTCCTTCGTTCTTTCAATTTGCCAAGCTGACTCAGTTTCAGGAGTCCCAGGCAGGGCTCCTCTCCACCTGTAACCTCCACCCTGGCACTGCAGGCAGCTGTCTGAGCCCCGAGAGATCACCTACACTGTGCCACGGCACAACAGGTGATGAGGAGCCACTCCAGTTTGGGGACCAGCCACCCCAAGCACCACACAGGGCTCCCAGCAAACCTTTGTTGCAACAGGCGAAAGGCTCCTTTCTTCTCTCCAAGTGACTCACCCTGAGAAACCAGGGACAAAGCTGCCCCTTTCCTTGTGCCTGGAGAGGTATTCAAGGCAAGAGGAGCCTTCCCAGGGCTCTCTGCAAAGGGTCTTTGGTGCCCTGGGTTTGAAGGGATGCTGGAAGGCTTCAGAGGCAGGGTGAATGCCTGCATTCATTCGGTGCTCACTGAGCCATTCAGCCCTGCCACCGCTCTCTCAAAGAGCAACAAAAATGAAAGCAAAGTCCAAATGCTTTTCTCCCTCCCGTTTTTCAACCCCTCTCTCAGCATCTCTTTGCAGCCGCTCTTCTCCCTCCCCCTTGTGATCTCTGCTTTGGGAAGAGGGAGAAAGCAGGGACGCAGCCAAAGTGGCCTCACCAGCACAGGGCTTGGCTTCTCCCATCTCACCCTGTGCAGAAATGGGGTCAATCTCTTAATTTTCCCTTGTTCTTCACTGCCTTCTCCCCAGCCTGGGTTAGCAGAGGGGCGCACAAGCAGGAACGCATCCATCCCAGCCCCGGGGGAACAGAGCACTGACAGAGAGAGAAAATCTCTGCCCTGCTCTTCCTGCAGCTCACAGGCAGGGCACTATTAGTGGGGGGACCCCCTTCTCCCTCCCAGGGGTCCCGGAGGAAGAGCCACATGCCTGGACGATGCTGCTGGCAGGAGGGATGTCCTCGGGGACACTGACTTCGTAGCTGCTCTGGAGGAAGATGGGCCGGTTGTCATTGACATCCAGGACAGTCACGTACACCGTGGCAGTCCCAGTGCGCCGGTTCCCAGTGGGGCCGTTGTCTGTATGGGAGAGAAAGATGAGGTGGAGGGAGGTTCAGCCACCTCCATCTCTAAACTGAAATCCTTTGTCTTTTCCGCGGTTTCCAAATCCCACACTGAACCAAGGGTTGGTTTGGGGCTTTTTAACTTTCTATCCTGAAAGACAGAAAAAGCCAAGCCACCCCCAAACTCTGCCTAGGAGCCCCGTGAGGCTGGAAATGCAACTGGTCATTACAGAGGATCTGGAATTTCATGCACTAAATGTGTATCTGCTGGAAGGCACTGCTGGAGGCCAGGGATTTGGCAGATGAAACAGGGAGGGGTCTGATGAGTTTTTTGAAGCCACAGCTCAGCTGACAATCAAATAGCATCAGGGTGGGTTGATGTTCCATAGACAAGGCATGTTAGCACAGCTCTTGGATTTGCCAGGAAGGATGAGGCACTGGGAGGCTTGGGCTGGGTTTGGTGTTTCAACATGCCTGATGCAGTGACCACTAAACACGCTCTGCTGGAACCCATGGGATCTGGTTTCTGGGAAAACACAGGCAGCCTGACATCCATCAGAGGAGCAGAAAAGACCCTTTACCCTTTAGGATCTGGTCCTGTGTGCCCAGCTGGTGCAGCATCCCTGCTGCAGCCCCCGTGGCACCTGCAATGCTGTGCCCTCAACGTTGTGCCCCCAAATGTGACTGGCCATTTATTTCTCCTTTCAAAAGGGGCATCCAAGTGGTCTGTAAACAGGCACATCATTATAAAGCTCTGAGGATGACAGCCAAGCTGTGTTTGGCATGCAGACCCTCTGCACGTGCCAGGTGGCTCAGGGTTCATCAGCAGCCACAGAGCCAAGGGCTGGCAGGGGTTAGGGGAATGATGCTGTGGTGCTGCTGCTGGCATTTTGGCTGGAGGGCTGTCCTGGACAGTACAGAGCCTCTCAGGAGTGGGAGGCCTTGCCTTCCCCAGGGCAAAGGGAAAGCCCTGGGGCTGAGCAAACCTGAGAGGGGAATATACCGTCTGAAAAAGTCATGGTGCAACCAGTTCATATTAATTTATGTGGGTTGTGAGGTGATAATGCCAAGCACAGGCTGTGGTTTACAGAGTGCCCTGGAGGTTGCTGCCTCTCTGACACGTCTGTGAGGAAGCTCAACACATGCACAGCCACCCCATGGGGCTGTGTGGCAGTGGTGCCATGGGATCAGTGGGAAATCCTTACCAATGGCCTCCAGGATCAGTGTGTATGATGCCACGGTCTCCCTGTCCAGACTCACGACTGTCCTGACCACCCCATCCCTGAAGCCAACGCTGAATTTGCCATCCTGATTCCCACCTGCAGCAAAGGACAAGGACCAAGGAATCACAGAATCCTGGAATGGTTTGGGTAAGAAAGGACCTTAAAGCTCATCTTGTATCAACCCCCTGCCATAGACAGGGACACCTTCCACTAGCCCAGGTTGCTCCACGCCCTGTCCAACCTGGGACACTTCCAGGGATGGGGCAGCCCCAGCTTCCCTGGGCAGCCTGTTCCAATGTCTGACCACTCTTTCAGTGAAGAAATTTTTCCTAATATGCCATCTGAATGTTCCCTGGTGCAACGTGGATTCTGCAGCCTGGGTACAGGGTCAGCCCAGCTGTGTAAGGATGATCTTTTATCTTGTCCTAGGCAGAGCTGCTCTGCAGCAAATGTGGGCAGAGCACCTTCCCTCTGCCTCATCAAATGCTGTGCTGACCTCACAGCGCAGGAACAGATCGATGGCTGGAGGAAAAGGTGAATCATACAAGATCCAGATCATATCCTGAATGTTTTGGAAGCAACTGGGATAACTTTGCACGTGAAGCGTGGTACCTGTGGGACAACACACCCCGTTTCACTTGTGGTGAGGCTGGAGGGGCCGTGGCATGAACCGCCAGGGCTGCTATTGTGGGAAAAATGACTCTCCGCTGACACTTCTGTTTTTACCCTCTTCCTGAGGCCTCAGTGCCACGTGTGCAGTTTGCAAGTCAAAGCGTGGCCAGGGGGTTCCCCAGCCTCCTGCTGCAGCTGCAGGATGAGCCAGGTGATTCCCAGGCAGCATCGCTGCCCACCTGCCCCCCTGCCCACCCAACCCCACCTGCACACGGGGCTACGAAACACCCCAAAATTCCATTTATGGCTCCAAAGCATGAACGCACGTGAACGTCACCCCAGCCCTTGCTCCCCAGCCGTGCCCATGCCCTTGCTGGCTGCATCCCAGAGATGCTGGGGGGCAGTGGTTCCCTCCAGGCAGGGCACAGTGGAGTGGTCAGCACGGCAGGGAGCCAAGCGGGGCTGTTCAGCAGAGGGCGATGCCGGATAAGGTTTGGAGGAGCTGGGAAAGGCAGCGCTGGAGTGCAGAACACCCTGGCCAAGGTCTGGGGCAGCCCTGCGACCAAAGCTCCCGTTTCACACGGGCTTCATACCTGTGATGAAGTAGCTGAGCTCAGCATTCAGCCCGATGTCGGCATCCGTGCAGTTGAGCCGGACCACTTTGAAATCCCGCGCCACGTCTTCAGGCAGTGACACGTTGTAGATGGATGGGAAGAAGGTGGGGTTCTCGTCATTCACGTCCAGAACTGAAAAGGGGAGCAGAGCTGAGTGTGCCCCCAGGGCTGCAGAGGCCAGGCTGGTGTCTGCCGGGCTCCCAAAGCTCCTGCCTGCTGCTCTGAGCATCCCAGGGAATGCTCTGCCTGACTCTCCCTGCCATTTGTGTGGTGGGGGTGCCTGCAGAGCAGCTGTAAGGACTGGTTACAGGCTGTATTTAGCTGCCTCTGATACGTACAAATCACCCTCCTCACAGGCAAAAAAACCCTACCTCACTGTAACTCAATTTACTATTTGCACCAAACCCATTTCCGTCCCCATTCTAAGGGAAAGCTGGGGCTTAAATATAAGCTCAGTATCTCCTGGTGTATGGCAGAGCTCTGGAGGTACAGGACCAGGAACTTCTTTTCCAAACCCAGGCCTGAGGATGATCCAGGCTCACTTTATCTCCAGATGATGCTTATCCTCAGCCCTAGGCTCACATGAAGCCAGTAAATAGCAATGCATTAAATTAAAGACAGGCCACGCAATAAGGGTCCAGCTCTGAACTGGGAGTGTGTGGGCTGTCCAGGCATGCAGCTGATGGGAATCACATGCTGAAGCAAAGGACAGACTGAAAGGAAAAGCAACACTTTGAGATGGGGGAATGGAGAAAAAACAATAGAGAATTTGGGGGCCCTGCCAGAAACACCGTGTTTTCCCCATTTCTGCACTGTGCTGATGGCAGACACGAAGCCTGTGGGGACAGCAGATTGATGGGCTGCCTTCCCCATGTCCTGTCACACACAAAACCAGACACAATCCTGTTTTCAGATCATACACCCATCTGATTCCTCTGTGTGCCCCCCATATAAACCGTATCTCCTCCAGTGAGGAGCCTTTGTCACCCAGGGACCAGAGGGGGCTCTGTGGGCACGGCTCAGGGGGTTCTTGGTGCCCCCACCTTTGACAGTCAGGGTGCTGGTGGAGCTCTTGGAGGGCGTGCCGGCATCACTGGCCACCACCCGCAGGTAGTACTGGGCGATCCTCTCCCTGTCCAGCACGGTGGTGGAGGTGACGAGCCCGCTGGTGCTGTTGATGAGGAAATCCATGCGGGGCATCCCCACCTGCATGCGGTACGAGACCTGCCCGTTTGGACCCTCGTCCAGGTCGATGGCCACTACCTGGTGGGGAGAGCACGGGGGAGCCTGATCACCTCCTGACAGGGAAAAGCGTGGTACAGAAAGCATGAGTGTTTCTCTGTCTCCAGGGATGCTGGGATGAAATGTAAGGGGCCTCAGAGGATCCGCCCTGCCAGGAGTGAACATATGCGGTGGGGATGCCACAACCCCTTCTGCATCTCCCCCAGCTGAACTGGTAGAGAATGGAGAGGATGGGGGAAAATGTAGAAGGTGGAGAAGGTGGGGAAGAGGCCTCGGAGCATCCCCCTTGCTAAGAGTGAGCACACAGGGTGGGATGCACAACCCTTCTGCATCCCCCCACTTGCATTGCTAGAGGATGGAGATAATGAAGGAGATGCAGAAGATGGAGAGGATGCATTGTCAGCCTGCTTTGCAAAAGCAATGGCAGCAACAGCAACAGCTCCCAGTGTGGGGCATGGCAGCAGTGGGACACACTCACCTGGAAGACAGAGGTGCCTGCAGAAAGGCCCTCAGCAATCTCAGCAGCAAAGGGAAGGTTTAGGAAAGTGGGATCATTGTCATTCAGGTCCAGCAGGTTGACAAAAACTGTGGCACTGCTGGTAGCTCTCAGGGGTGGCCTCCCACCTGTGGAGGCCAGAAACAGCACCTCAAGGTTAATACTCGAGCTGTTTCCACCCTTTCCCCCTTTCTCCCGTAGGGAGCCCTCACTCCCTACGCAGACAGTAGTGCAGGAAGGGTGATGCCCCTGGTTTGTCATGGGTGATTTATCATGGATGGACCCTTACATGGAATCCTAGGAGACCTTAAAGACCATCTAGTCCTAAGCCCTTGCCATGTGCAGGGACACCTTCCATTAGACCAGGTTGCTCAGAGCCCTGTCCAATCTGGCCTTGAACACTTCCAGGAATGTGGCAGCCACAGCATCTCTGGGCAACCTCTTCCATCCCCCTCAGAGTAAAGAATTTCCTCCTAATATCTAATATAAATCTCTCCTCTTTTAGTTTAAAACCATTACTCTTTCTCCCATCACTGTCTGAAAATAGAGAATTATCTTCAAATCTCTTTTTTTTTTTTTTCTAAAAAGAAGTTTCCCTCATGTGCTATTTCCAGAGAAAAATTCATCAGCTCTTTTTCCTCCACTTGCTCAATTGACTTTCTTGGATGCCAGTGGAGCCAGGCTGAGGGGAGGGAGAGTTCCTGCCTCCCAGGCTCACGTGGGAACAGTGGGAGAATGGAGGGTGTGGAGGGATCACCGTGGCGTGGGAGTGGGGCTTACAGTCGGTGACAGACACCACGATCCTGCGCATGAGCTGCGCCTCCTGGGCATTGGGATTCTCCCGGTCCAGGAGCACGCCCGTGGTGCGGATCTTGCCCGTGGTGCTGTTGAGGCTGTAGAACTTGTTGGGAGGTCGGATGCTGTACACCACTGTGCCATTCTCCCCCAGGTCCGGGTCCACAGCCACCACCTGCCGTGGAGAGACAGCAAAGAGTTCAAGCAGAGCGGTGGGAATTAACTCACACTCAGATCCATCAGTGTCTAATAACAAGGCTGAGCTCACATGAGAGGCTTCCCTGCACCAGCACCAGCAAGAAGTTTCCCTTCCTCCACCCAGCTCTGTATTTTCATGATATTTGCAGTGATTTTGCACTCTTTAGAGACCTGTACCATGGTGTTAAATCTCCCCCAAACTGGCCTGAAAACCCAGGAGGCAATGGCATGGCAAGAGAGACACGAGCACAAAGCAACAAACCCGGCTTTCCTCCTTTTAAATAAAACCAGCTAAAACACAAGGACCCTTCAGAAAACCAAAATAAACGGGACAAAGAGGCACTCTGAGGAACTTGTGCTGCCACATCCAGAATGCTGGAAATAATTCCTTGGTGGAGTTCTCCTCCACGCCAGATATTTTGTGCTTTATTGCTCTCCCTGTGACATTTTTAATTACAGGGGACATTTACATTAAAAAACCCCCAATTTCATTGCACTCATAACTTTCCCAGCTCCTGCTGCTTGTCCCACAGCTGAATTTACATCAGATCAGTGACAAAATAATTATTTTCCCAGCAACTAATTAGGATGTCAGAGGCAAGATGACTTCAAGCTGGTGCCGAACAGGGGGGCTGGTGGTTCATGGAGGAGAGAAAACCACTGTGCTCTGGCTCAGGCAGCGCTGCCCCTCAAAAAAACCCTCTTTCGTTTTTTTTTGCAGCCTTCCTCCTTATATGATTTTGTGGATTCTCTCCACTTTTCCCTCATTTATTTTCCGTTCTGTTCCCATCATTTTTCTCTCGGCGTGATGGAGTAGAAGCCTCCCCCTCGCCTTCTCTTTTATTTCACCAGAGGGACTTGAAAGGCTGTAAATCAAAGTCTTTCAGAGAGGTCCTTGAAGGAGGTCACAGGCGAGGCTAAGAAAAGGAGAGTTTGGCCAAAATCCACTCAATTTGGAGAGGAAAAATAATATCCCGGCAGGGAGAAGAAACACAGGGGATGGGCAGCAGGCAGCAGGCTCAGGAGTAACCTTTTAAATGGAATTCTGCAAGGTGGTGCTGGACTGGAGGTGACACAGGTTTGTAGGTGACAACGGCCAGGAGGTGTCACCCATTCAGACGTGACTTCCCTGCTCCTGGTGACAACCTCACCAGGCTTTCAGTACAAACACTACCTTCCCTCACACGCACCGTGGTGACATCTGAGTTGGGGGGGGTCATTTCCACCAGGTTAATGAAGTATGGCTCATCCTTCCAGGTGGGATAGTTGTCATTGATGTCCAGCAGTGTGATGTTCACCTGTAGGAGAGCAAGGAGGCAATGCTGTAGCAGGAGGTACAGCATGGTGTGCCCCCTGGATGTACCAAATATGTTTCAGGCATTGGAACAGGCTGTCCAGGGCAGTGGTGGGCATTATAATCTCTGGGGGGATTTAAAAGATGTGTAGATGTGGCACATGGGGACATGGGTAGTGCTGGGCTTGGTCATCTTAGAGGTCTTTTCCAACCTAAATACTTCTATGGTTCTGTGATTCTGTGTTCACCCTCTGGAGGGAAAACCTGCCGAAAATCCACATCCTGCATCTTCACAGCCAAGGTTCCTTGGCATATCCCACCTGGGTTTGGCTCATGTGTATTTGTTAAGACCAACCACAGGGCACAAGGTGTGTTTTCAAACAGCTACTTCACTGGGAGGGGGATGCAAATCACGGGGGGAGAGGATGCAGTGGAAATGTGGCAGGAAAGGAAGGAAAAAACCTGAGTCACTGGTAAAAAGCAACATAAAAAAAAAGAAAAGATGAATGAGAAATCAGGAGACAGTAGAATAACAGGGGGTGGGAGGTGTGAAAACAAGAGAGCACGGGCAAGGATGGTGCCCTGAAGTGTCACCTACCCATATTTTCAGCCTGAGAAATGACATCTAAGTGACAGTAGTGAGCCTGTGGGATGCATCCTGCTGCCTGGGTGCCTCTCACCTCCCTGGATCACCCATCTCAACCCAGCCTGAGAGGCTATAAATGTGTCTGAGGGAAGAGCTGCAGCTCCAGGGGAGAGGGGCACAGGGGACCCCTAAGCAGGGGGTCTCAGTGGAGCTTCTCCTGGGGTCTTCTCTGCTCCCAAGTCCCTGTGTCCTGCTGACACACCAGGCTGAGCTGCTGGTGCCACCCCGTGGTAGGAGAGGTGGGTCTGGACACCACAGTCTCCAGGGACAAGCCAAGGCACCACTGTGGTCCCTGGGGAAGGTTGCTCCATCACACAGGGACCTTGCAAAGAACCCTTATTCCTGATCAAAAACGATTCTTTTGGGCTCCAGGTGGATATCCCTGCTAATGGCAGCAGACAAATTTACTCAGCTGCCCTCATCTCACTGAGTTTTAATATTCTTGAACTTTTTAGGAATCATGAGGCATTTTTTTCCCCTTGTTTTGCCTTTCAACAAAGCTATTTAGGAGAATATAATCTCATCCAGAGCTCCAGAAGTGAACTCAGCATTCCACTGGCCATGCTGGTGCCTGACTATGACCATCACACATCTCTGGGAGACTCCAGAGGGAGCTTCCAGTTTGCTAGCACAGACTTCCTGATGGCCCTCGGCAGGACCAGCTATTTTAGGGATATTCCTTAGCTCAAACACAGATCTTTCTGCACTGTCCTGCATTGTATGGGACATCTCTCCTGAAACCCAATTGAGCATCCCAGGAGTGAGAGCACCCTAATGGTACAAAATGTCCAAAGAAACGTGGTGCCAGTGAGAGACAGAATCACAGAAGTGTTAAGGTTGGAAAAGATCTTTTCAGATGGACCCTTGGCTTTGACCTCCTCATATTTCCAAAGAGTTTTGCAAATGCTTTGCCAGCAGTGGGACTCCCTGATGCCTATGAAGGGCACAGCAAAGCAGGAGGCTTTACCCTGCAGCTCCACCAGAACCTTTTGAGAAGCCCAGGCATTCCAGGCTGGCTGGAAGCCCTTGAACCAAGGCAGCACATGAATAGACTGCTATTCCTTAGGAACAACTGAGTGTGCCCACAGGCTCTCCAACTAAGCCTCCTCTCAAGAGGCACAAACAAAGGGAGCAATGCTGCAGGTGAAATAGGTACCCATTACCACCTCCATATGGAGAGTTGGATACACAAAGCTCTGGAAGGTCAAGTGGCTCTTGCATGCTTTTCCAGGAAAGTGAGCTGGTTTCAAGGTCTACACAGCCTGGCCAGTTGTTTTGTGAGCAGCTGTGGGGGAAGGAGCCCAGGGGGCAGGGACCACTGTGTGGTCTTTAGCCACTCACACAGCTAACCTGAAACACCACAGCGCTGCCCAGTCCCAGCCCCAAGTGGGCACCAGTGGCTCGAGGAGAGGGGAATCACTCCTTTCCACACTCACCATAGCAGAATCACTCCTTTCCACACTCACCATAGCAATGCCTGTCTTCTGGTGGTGGCCCACACCTCCATCCACTGCCCGGACAATGAGGATGTACTCAGATTTGGCCTCTCGGTCCAGCAAAGATGTTGTTGTGATTTCCCCTGCAGCCACAGGAGATGACAGGGATAGAAGAAAAACAACATTGAAAACCATGGCCAGGATACTCCACAAATGGGTCTTTCCTTCTGATTCAAAGGGATGGACCCTGGCAGCTCCTTAGCTAACAGAAGCCTTCAGAGCCCAGCCTTTCCTTAGGTGTCACTCCCACCAGGGGCTGAGTTTCCACGGGTGCCTCTGCTGAAGCTCACATGGTGACTGAGCAAGTGGTGGTGTCTGAAATCTGGTGAATGCCTTAAATTGTGGGTCTCCTAAGAAGGATGATTGGAGGAGGGGAGGGAAGGGCAAGGGAAGGAGCAAGGGTGAAAGAGAGAACAGAAAGGAAAAGGTGGAGAGCACATCCAGAGTCTCACCTGAGCGAGCATTGATCCGAAAATGTGAGGAGCCTTCCAGGGAGTAGATGATTGACTCCTGCCCATACTCCCTGGACCGATCCATGTCCGTGGCATTGAGAAACAGCACTGTGGCTCCTTGGGAGAGGCAAAAACATGGGCTGGGTTGGGTCAGGGCTTCCCTGGTCCCCCACACTGATCCTACAGGTCACCCCTCCTGCATGCACCGTGTGGCCAAACACCCACAGCTATGGGAGGTCTTTAGGAGGTCTCTGGCTTTACCTCCCCAAAAAGGCAACACACCCACCCTGTTCTGAGTGTCAGACAGCCAGTGCCTTTCTGGGGGCCTGGAGAAGGAGAAGGGGTGCCTTGTACCTGCCATAATGTCCTCCATAACAGTTATCACGTAGGAGGGCTTGCTGAACGTGGGTGGGTTGTCATTTTCATCCTGAAGCAAAGAGAAGGTCGAGAGGCTGGTTGGGAAAAAGGCAAAATGGTCAAGAGCTGCGCAAGTCTGGTACAGGGATGCTCCTGGCCAACTGCATCTCAAGGTGTGACCAGCTCACGGTGCCAGCGTGGGGGAGGTGCCTTGGGGGTGAGGCACTGGGGGTCTGAGCACATGGTTTCACCATGGAGGCAGCTGAGGCTGAGGTAAGATGCTTGTCAGTGACTTTGCTGAGCCCTGCAGTGGGGATGATACTGACTGCCTCATCACCCAGCACCCTGGGCACAGCGCTGAGGAGCCACTGCCACTGGTAGCTGAGCATTCTCCAAGCTGCTCCTGTCTCCACCACAGCTCCTGGGAAGCCTCAGGCATCACATGAAGCACAGCAGCACCATGCCCAGTCTCCCTCTCAAAGCAGCACATGGGTGACCCAGTGTACCAGGTCACCCTGGCCACGGGGACATGAGGTAAACTGGACTGACCAGGTGAGCTGGTGAGTTTTAGCTGCTTATCTTTCAGAGGAGGAATGCTGTTGGTGTTTGCAGAGAGGGCAGCCACAGCATTTTTGGGGGGAAGCTGGTTTGCACACCAGCTCCCTCCAAGTCTGTCTCTGCCAGTGACTACAGCTGTCCTGGAGAAACCAGGCAGGAGCAATTGCTTGAAACATCTCTCAAAACAGATTTTGGACTGGTTTAAAGCTCCCCCCAGAGGGCCTTAAGCGCTGTTTAAACATTGTTAAGAATCTGTCTGAAATGACCCAAACCCAACCGCCCATGGAGGGAAGGATGGAGCTGCCAGGACATTAAAACACCAATATGAGCCTCGCCATTTCCCTGGGGCTGCTCTGGAGATGTTTTCTACCTGGAGACCACTGATGGACCTGCAGGTCCAGCTGCTACTGAACTTGATATTTGAAGCAATTTCACATGCCAACGATGCTAATCATACTGCAATTAAATTGCCATCCCCTGCTTTTGCTTCTGGAGGCAGGTGGTCTTTAATCAGCCTTTGCATCACTCAGCTCTCCCGCGCCTCCTCCGAGGGCAATGAGGAAATTGCCTGGGTGCTGTCCCCCCCATCCCTCCTCCTCCTCCTTGCACAGGTGGGTAGGGGGCATCCAGGGCAAACCCAGGAGATCTGGGCACGTTAAAGGCAAAGGAAATGGAGAAGCTGAACGTGCATCCACATGCCACCTGCAGCTGGCCCCGGGTGAGCTGTGCTGAGGTCCAGGCTGGGTGGGCACAAGCCAGAGCAGACACTGTGTCATGTCATTAATGTTCTTGAGATTAACAGGCCATGCTCAGCAATGCCATGGCCCAGCAAGCCTTCTCCTGAGGAGGCAGGGCTTGCTTCTGGCTGGCTCTCCATCTGGCCAGAGCTGGTGTGCACCTGCCTTCTAGTGGAGCAGGACATTTCCCACTTCAGCAATATGAACTCCAAAGCTCCCCACAGGCAATGCCAGGTGATGCCAGACAGAACCCAGCACTCTTCCACTCCCACAGATGAGGTCATGCACCTAAACAGCTAAAAACTATGTTCTCCCTGACCCTCAACCTTCCTCCCTACACCCTCACCTTCAGACAGCCACCTTATCGTAGAAACACAGAATGGATTGGGTTGGTAGAAACTTTGAAGATCATCTCCTTCCATCGCCTGCCATGGGCAGGGACACCTCCCACTAGCCCAGGTTTCTCCAAGCCCCGTCCAACCTGGCCTTGGACACTTCCAGAGATGTGACAGCCACATCTTCTCTGGACAACCTGTGCCAGGGCCTCCCCACTCTCACAGGGAACAATTTCTTCCTAACATCTAACCTAAACCTCCCCTCTCTTCCACTCTGAAGCCGATCCCCCTTGTGCTATCACCCCATGCCATCTCCAGGGATGCTGAGAACCACGGATGCTCACACTAAGCACACAGCCCCTTTTCTCCAGGCACAGGCAGGCTGTAAGTCTCTGGCTCATCGCTCTGAGCAGGGCGTCAGTGGCAGGGAGTGAGGCAGAACCTTATTAGCAGTGATATTTCCCAGGATCCTGGCGCGGCGCGCACTATTAGTTCTGACTCGGCGACTCCCTCTACAAAAGCGTATTGTCCCCTAATGGGAAATCTACAAGGCGAGTTTGACTTCTTTATTAAAAACCAACAACCAAAGGATGGAAAAAAATTACCTCCCTCCACACTCGCTCTCGCTCTGCCTTTTCACAGCTCTTGTTCCTCAAGTGCTGTCATGAAATGCTTCCCCCTGATTTTATTCCTATTTTTCGGCTTTTTCTTTTCTTTTTCCAGTTGAGAGAAATTCCCTTTGGTCGAGAGTGGGAAAAGTGGCAGCTATTTAAACCCCACCAGCATACAGACCCAACCTGAGGAGATGACCTACTGAAGTGTGGTCTTTAAAAAGAGGCGTTTATGCTGTCTAAGGCACAGTGTAGGAAGGAGGTATTTAACCACCACTAACTCCCCCAGGACTTCATTGTGCTCCCTCTCTTGAGCACAGTGAGGGAGCTGGAGGAGAGATATATTCCTGGGACTTCAATCCCATCCTACAGCACTGTGGGCTCCATCTCCCTCACCTTTCCAGACTGACGCTGCCACCAGCCCGGGATAGATCCCATCACTGCGAGACTGACAGGTTATCAGCCAAACTGTCTCCACCACTGATACCTCCCTCCACACATCCTCAAACCACAACGTGCCTCAGAGTGACAGTCTGATCTAATCTTCCTGAGGAATGGTATGATTCTCTGCCTCTCCCAGCAGCAACCCCTCCTCCAGTGGGTAGATTTCCACTCTTCCTGGCTCTGCTCCTCACCCCGTGTTTAGCCGTGGCTCCTGCCATGCTAATTCCTGTGGTTTCCCAGTGCACCGTGCACAGCTGAGGAAAGGGAGGAGGTGCATGGGATCAGGACAGTCCATCTGCAAGGTGACACACCTTGGAGACACTTTCAGTCACCCTTTGTCACTCAGACCTTCCCAGATGTCAGGGACAGCATTTCTTTAACTGACACATATGACACATATGAATCTGTGACATATATGACACACCTATGAGAGATATGTAACCACAATCCACACATACACATCGATGGGGTGGGATGGTCTCGTTGGGTTATTGATGAATTAACAGCACTGCTATGGAGCAATTGCAGGGATGCCACGAGAGGAATGTCAGGCGCCGTACTTACAAACACCTCGATGGTGACAGGGACAGTGCTGTTGAGTGGTGGTTGTCCACCATCCATGGCCATCACAGTGAGGTAGATGACCCCATTGGCCACCTGCTCGTAGTCAAGGGGGTGGTTCACGCTGATCACTGCAAGGATGCAAAGTGGGGTGCTCAGGAGGGTGTTCATGCACTGAGCAGGATGGCAGGGGCGGTCAGAGAGGGTGGGCCACCCACACCACACCCCCAGGGCCAGCAGTGGCTGTTAGAGGGATCAATACCCCAGAATCACGATCACTGGGCATCACTGAGCTCCTTTCTCTGGAAACACAGCTCAAGTCCTGCTCCAAAGGTCTGTGCTGCAAGTGAGGTCAGCACAAGCAGAGGAGCTGCTGGACCAGCTTCCTAAAGGCTGCTGACATGAGAGCTTGCAGGGCTGCGAGCACAGCCTGAGGTGCTGCTGCTCATCAGTGGCACCGTGGTGCCATTCCAGTGCTTACCTCCATACCCTTCTGACACGGTGATGTCAAAGTAGTCACGGAAAGCAGACGCCTGCACGATGCTGTACGTGATCTGGTTGTTGGGAGGGGAGTCCTCATCGGATGCCTGGGGTGTGAGCAGAGGGAGTACATGAGCACAGGAGCTGTGCCAGGGACATGTGACAGGAGAGAGAGTCCAGGGGATGGGAGGTGCAGGTTGGGCCCAAAGGAGAGTGGAAAAAGCGATGGAGGAACCCGTGCCCATCAGGGGCCCCAAGGGGATCTGTAAACCAGCCTATTCTCTCCTGCTTCTCTCATCCTAGAAAGAAACCAGTTGTTGGGACCTATTCTGGAAAAGGTTTGGTAAACCCATCACAGGCACTGATCATTTTAAATCGACAAATGGAGGTTTAGATTAGGTATTAGGAAGAAATCCTTCCTTGTAAGGGTGGGCAGGCCCTGGCATAGGTTGCCCAGAGAAGCTGGGGCTGCTCCATCCCTGGAAGTGTCCAAGGCCAGTTTGGTTTGGGCTTGGAGCAACCTGGTCTAGTAGAAGGTTGTCTGTGCCAATAGCAGCGGGCTGTAATGAGATGAGCTTTAAGGTCCCTTCCAACCCAAGCCATCCTATGATTCTAACTCCTGCCTCCCCACTGTGCATCCCAAGCAGAGGAGCCACTCCAGTCCCTCACCCGGAGCCGGACCACTTGGGTGACGGAGGGCTCGTTCTCCCGCAGGGCCCCCAGGTATGCCTCTTTCTGGAAGGTGGGCACGTTGTCATTGACGTCGAGGACGTTGATCCTGATGCGCCCCGCCGTCTCCTCCCCACCACCATCCCGGGCAATGACTGTCAGGGTGTAGCGCTGCGTGGTCTCAAAGTCCAGCCGAGCCGTCAGGACGATGACACCCGTGTCCTTGTCCAGGGAGAAACTGAGGGGACAGGAAAGGAGGGGGAATAAATCCCTGGTGATCACACACCACGATGGAGAGGTGGGGTGGCAGCAGCCTGACACCTTGTGGGGCAGTGGGTGAAGTTCATGACTTTCTTCTAAGGCATATGAGGTCCCAGGGCATCTTCAAGAGCTCAGTGCAGCTGGTGGGGGAGAGACCCACAGTGCTGCTCTACAGGCAGAGGAAAGGGGTGCAGAGGCCCCCACATCCTTTCTGCTGGGCATCCCACATGCCTCTCCCAGCTGCCTCCCACGAGTGGGTCACAGGTGATGCTCCAGGGCCAGCAACTCACTGCAAATGCATTTATTTGTCTCAAGCATTGTTGGTGCCTTAGGCCCCCATTTAGCAAAGCAATTAAATATGCAGAGCATGAGGCATGTGCTGAGGTTAACTCACCCTGCTTGGAGACAGCACAGAGAAGGTCTCATAGGGCATCTTGCAGGTTGGACATAACCAAGGCCCTTAATTGCCCTGAGACTTCTTAGTGAGGTTAGAAGAGGGTTTTGGAGGATCAAAGTCCTGACAGTCAGTCACACTTACCGGTCAGGGTCATCACTGAAAAAATAACTGACTTTCCCATATGTGCCCACATCATTGTCAGTTGCCTAGAAAAGATAAAAGTTAATTAATAAATGAAGGTATTCATCAAGTGTTATATTACACACACCAGTGCAGACCTTGTGTGCTACCATTTATCTCCAAAAAGCTGCAGGGCTGGAGCTGTTTGTGCTCCCCTGGGTTATCCTGCTCATCCCTGATTCTCAGCCTGCTCTAGTTAACAGCCTTCCATCCACATCTCTCAGCATTGTTCCCAAAAACTTTGGCAGTCAGAAATGTTATGCCTAGTTACCTTCCCTGACACACTAAACTAATCCGGAAAGCACATGTGAAATAAAGGTCTCCATGAGTAATTCTTGAGGGCCATCCATCCTGTCCCTGTGAAGGCAAAAAGCTGGGACCCCACATCCAGAACTCATATCCTTCCCTGTGTATTCCAGGCTGGCAGAATGCCCGAGGCTGCAGGGAGAGGGATAAACACCTATCCTGCTTCAAAACTCCCCCCTCTAGGCTAAATTACAGACCTGGAAAAGCAAGGAAAAGGATTTCAACCTTGCTTTCCACGAAGACAACCCTTCTGAGGGTGTAATCTGCTGCATCCCTGTGGCTGGAGAGATGTGGCTCGGGATGCTGTGGGATGTATGTACTCCACCAGGCTGGTCACGGCTAAGAGACCAGCACCTTCTGGGAAAGGTGTGCACAACTCCCTGTGTCAGCTCTGGATGAGCAAGGCAAGATTTATGTGTGTTTTAAAGTCTTTGCTCTAATGAATGTATAAAATATGCATGAGCAGCAGCAGGAAAATGGAGCAGAAAATTTTATTTTTAGGTAAGGGAAGTGGAATAAAAGCCCCAAAATATCTTTTTTCTCCCTCAGTATATTTTCAAAATTGAGTCCTGTCTGGAATACTTAGAGACCAACAGGTCTGTGGAAAAGCAGGGTCAAAGACACATTTTATGTCCAGATCCTGGCAAAAGGCTGTATTTTAGGAGTGGCATGGAACACAGTCTGTTCCTGAAACCTTCCTGATTTATCGATGGCCTTGATTACCCTTGACAGCACAGTAGGTGCTTGAGCACGGCTTTACCCCCATGTGCTGTTTACCTGCCACACCATGGGATGACAGAAAAGGCAGGGAAACCAGACAGGATTATTTAATTTTTTCTCCCCCAGCCTGAATAGTGAATTCCTGTTTCTTTAGACCAGCTGAAGGATGCACTGGTGGATCCAGCCTTCCAGAGCTACTGATTTTGCTGATTTACCTCTCCACTGCAAAAATGAGGCTTCCTTTCCACGTGCATTGCAACTGCAGTCAGTACAATGGAACAAACCTGCCCAAATCTGACTGGAGAGATGCCCAGAGGGTGAGCAGCACCCTCTCCTGGAGGGCAAGTCCCTCTGGGGTGCATCTCCCCATGGGACACCTATGAAGGTGTTCCATCCCAGGCAGAGCCGGGCAACTTTTCCATACTGAAACACCTGGAGAGAAGGGTGGGATCAACCCACTATGTGCCTGCCACCACATTCCTCAGCCAAGTCATACTGGTGTTAATCCTCCATCCTGACACCTGCCACCAGCCCTTTCTTTTGGGTGCTCTCTTCCCAAAATCCTTGAGTGCTTTGAGCACCCTCAGCATCGCCTGGTATGAGCCAGCCCTCAACCTCCCGGCCAGGATTTTTCCTATCCATTACTTCCATGCCCACAACCTCTGTGAATCCCTCGGTCCCATTAATTCCTAAGTGGCTGGTACGTGAACAGAGCCCAGAAAAGCATTTTCCATGCACCTGGATGGGCTGTTGATGAGATAATGATTTACAGGGGGCCTGACAGTACCACAAAGCACTGGTAAAACGAATTCCCTTCATTTGGCCCCATACAATTGCACTCCTAAGTGCTTATTGCAGTGACAGACAACACTGGGAAAGTGTAATTTTCTTCTGATGGAAAAAAAAAAGATAGGGAAGGAGGAAGGTTAAAAGAAGGTTAGCACAGAGACGCTTGGAATGGGAGCCCTGGGGAGGGGAGCCAGCAGTGCTGTTGGACCACAAGCTGTGGTGATGCCAAAAGTGACAGTGAAGCAAACCAGCCTTCTCCTGAGGAGCCAGGAGGGTGGGCAGCCTGACCCTGCCTCATCCACCACCTCACCAGCCGTGCTAATTAATGACCCTGATTTACACCAGGAGAGGTGGAAGGTGATGCTGGCTGGATGGCTTCCCTGGCAGCTGAACATCACGGAGATAATGCTGGGCAGCAGAGCAGGTTAGTTGAGCGTGACAGGGAACATGCAAAAAGCCAAACCGTGCACGCTCAGCATATTTAATTCGGGATCTACGCTTGTTTCTGCACTGCCAAGCCTTTTCCCTCTGAGGGTAAAAAGAGATGCTCAGATGCTCAAAACGCTGGGAGGCGGCACACACTCCCTTTGCAAAGCGACGCCAAAGGGCTCCCGGGGAGCACACGCCTGCAGAGCACCCCAAATCCCACCGAGCCGATGGCAATCCCTGGGTACCAGCTGTTTTCCCATGGCTTTTCCCCATCACTGACTCGTTTTCCCCCCCAGCACGCACGCATCCCTCCCCACAGCCGGGGGAGGAAAGGCATCTGGCTGGAAGTTTCCTGGGGTTCCACCTGGAGAAGCAATCAAATGGCTTTTACCGCCGCTCCTCTCCTGCCCGGAATATTAAAGCGGGATTTGCCCACTGGAGCCTGCAAAAGCGCAGGATGAAAATGCGGGTCCACATCTGTACTTTTATGAGCTGTCACCGCTGCAGACCATTTCTAAAAAAAATCCCACATTTGTGCAGCTAAACTCCGGGACAGTGGCAAGAAGAGGATAACCCTAAAGGATTAATTTACTGCAGTGGGGGCGCCCAGCACGTGAATCACACAGAAATACCCACAGCCCAGCTCTCGGTCCACCTCCATCCCTCAAGCTCAAATATTTTGGATGTCTCTGATGTCTTTTTGTCCCACCACATCCACCCTTCCCCTCTGGCTCAGGGGCCGGCAGAGCCAGAGACAAAAGCGAGGAGCTGTTCTACTCTCGTGGGCAAATCTGCAGGAAAGGGCATGTCGTCCAATTTGTTCAGGAAACAATAGCAATGTTTGACATGTCATCAGGATTGATGGAGCAGAAATTTACATGGGAGAATTCAGTTTTAAACAGCTCCACAGAGCATCGCCCGGTAATGGTTTCGACATTCATCATCCGCCAGCCCCACTCTACGACTCCTTAAACTGCCGGAGATTAACTCGACTCACAGCAGCTTCAGGGAGCAGCGCAGGAGGAGCGGGGAAGGGCTTAAAGAACCAAGAAGAGCCTTTCGAGGTGGCTCAGATTCCCCACGGAGCCCCTGGGACGGCAGTCCCCCCACCCCAGATGTGTCAGACAGGGATGAGCAGCTGGAAGGTGGTTGCAGGGGTGAACATCTGGAATGATGCTTAGGGCTGCCACGTCCTGCTCTGCTGGTACCAAGGGAGCCAAATCCTTCCCACCCTTCCTTCGGTGCGGGGCTGCCGGAGCGGGTCCCAGCTCTGTTTGTTCTCCTTGTCTCTCTTTGTTTTCCCTCCCCTCCCTCACATGCACAAAGCGGGAAATAAAAATTGATGGGGAGCAAATTGCTTTGGCCAGGAGCTCTCTGCTTAAAAGAGTCGTCCAGGAAAGCAATTACAGGACGTCAAAAAGCTGTCAGGGTACCGGAGTGACCAGGAGTGAGCCTGGACCCTGCCTGCTCTCCCAGCTTTGAGACCAAGGCTGCTCCAGCAAAATGCCTGGGACTTGGGAAAGCAAAGAGAAGGGGGATTTCTCACCCGCTTCCTACTTTTTGTTTGGTTTTGTTTTCTAGGAAAAAGAGGCAGATGTGGCTGCTCCTTGGCACTGACTGGGCAGCCATGGGCTGCTCAGAGCGTGGTACAAGAATCCCAGGGTGGGGAGCCATGGCCTGGCATCATGCTGGTTTTTGGAAGCACCAAAACCTGTGTGTGTTAACCAAGCAATAATCCAAATATCCCTTCCCAAATGCAACCTTCAGGTCCCAGGGTAGTAACAACGAAGTGCAGGTATCTGTGAGGACTGGGGTATGATTTGTGATCTGGGGGAGAGAAATTCAAAGGGCCGAGAGCTTCTGTGAGATGCAATTGCCGGGCTCAAAGAAACGAGACAGAAAACCAACGGAAAACCCTACTTAAAAGTTATTATGGAATGACTTTAGTCAGAAAACAGCTCTTTTGTTGGTGTTGCCTGCCCTGGCCATGCTCTTTGCTAGGCTTTTAAAGAGAGGCTGCCCGGTGGGAGGTGGCAATCAGGTGGATGGCCAGCATCACCTCACCAAAGCCCAGCAGCGTGATTAGCTGGGAAAGAGGGAGGCAGGAGCAGGGAATCAAGGCAATGCCGCGGTACTGCTGTGGCCACCACTTCCCCAGCATCTTCAAACCACGCGCCGAGCCAGGATGCTCAATCGGTGCTAATGACCCCAGAGGGCTGCGCTGAACCTGGCTGGTGGCAAAAAATAGTCAATCAACCCCCCTGGGAATGGCAGAGCTTTTTCCCACCTCTTCTGCTAGCCACTAGGGAAAACAAGAGCCTCCTTGATTGTGTTTTATAACAGCATTCCCTGCAACATCAGCTCCACGCAAGCGAGGTTAACACTTGCCTGGGCAGCTGTGATTTACTGTAGGCAGGCAGCTGGAATGGCTGGAGAGCGGGGTTTAAAACACGAGGGGATGGAAGATGGCTCAAAAGTGAGAGAAACAGGCTTCTCCAGCATGGGTTTTCACTGGTGACACCAAGACCACTTAGGTGCCTGTGTCAGTGGGTTTTACTGGAGCTCCACGCTGGAGCTGGGCTCAAGTCCTCCACTAATGAACTGTATTGATTTCATATTCTCCTGTTGTCCACTTAAATGGCAAGCAGCACATCAGAGCGATTAAATAACCACACAATTGCCTGGTCTGACATCTCAATCACTTTGCTTTTGGGTCTCTAATGAATTTTACAGCCCAGCAAAATGGAAGAAATTAAGGTCAAAGTCCAGCGGAGGAAATATAAATCCTCAATGATCCCTAAAGTATTTGCAAGAGCTCTGAAAAGCCAGTCAAGCCACCCACCATCTGCAACTCCATCTCATCCTCAGGTGAGGGGCAGGGAGAGGAGGGATAAAAAAAAGGAGGAGGGAAGAGCCTAACAGGTCCTTGCCTGGAGATGGACATGAATGTGATGAATCCCAGTGTAGAAAAAGGGAACAGCAAAGCTCAACTGTTGTCCAGCTGGAATAAAGGTAATTCTCCCTGGAGCTGGATGCAGCCCATGGTTGCTTGGAGAGTGAAGCAAACCCAGCTGGAGAGGGGGATTTTATTTCTCAGCAAGAAATAGGAAGGCCAAAACACATCCCTGCCAGGCAGAGGCTTTCCCGGAGAGAAACAATGGGGATGCACCTTGATCACACCAAGGAAAACTGTGATCCAGAAGCCACAGGCTGAGCTGCAAAAAGACAACATCCTCACTTCCCAGGATCTGGAAACTACACACGAGTCTCAGTCAGTCAGCAAACAGCCACTTCCCAAGGGTATTTTAGGGGATGGAGAGCCTCAGCTTTACTCCTATGACCACAGGTAACAGGATTGCTTCCAGGACACAGCAGCCAGCCATAGGAAGATCCAGCAGAGCCTATGGCACGAGGCACAAGCTCCCTCTGGATGAGGCAAAGGATCTCAGGAGGTGGATTTATACATCTCCTAGCTCCCAAATGGGTTCAGGTAAATCACCCTCCCCTTAACACCCCAAAAGCAGCCTGTCAGCACCACCAAGGGTTATACAAGGTCATCTGTGCAGGGGTGACATTGTCTCTGTCACAGCATCCCTCAGCCAATGGCACCTGCTGGGTGCTGATTCCCATGGGAGCCCTTTGCTCGAGGAAACAGAGCCTTGGATGTTTTGGGAGAGACGTGGAGGCTGGGGATATGGAGGAAGAGAGCTTGGAAAACAGGTTAAAAACCCAGGAGAGTTGGCCCTGTTGGAATTTTGTGGGTGGGAGAGGATGTATCAAGGTGAGGACAGCGATTGAGCTCCAGGGACCAAGAAGGAGGTGTGAAATTGGGGTGTTCACACTCACAAGGCAGAAAGCATCACCTTGGGAAAAATTCTCCCTTTAACTCCCAGCCACTTTCCAAATCGCCAGGCAAAGCCAGCAGCCAAGGAAAAGCACCCGACCCCATCTACTACAGGGAATACTTGGAAGCATGGGGGGAATCCTGTTGCTTGGCTCATGTTTTGTAGGAGGCAATTTGGACAGGAACAGGTCTGCATTTGCTCCCTGATTTATTTTTTTTTCCCTTTCCCATCTCACAGGCTGAATTGGCTTTTTTTTATTATTATTTTTTTTGTGGGGGGGTGGGAAAGGGAGGGCTCTTATGGGGGGCAGAGGAGACAGGCTGTGATTTGATGTTGTTTTCCCACCCCTGTGCTTTTGCTGTGCATTTGTCCTGACAGCTCCATCAGGACAGGGAGCGGCTGCACAAGCTGCAATAAGTGCCTCTCTCTCTCTCTCTCTCTCTCTCTCTCTCTGTGCTTGGGCTGTCATGATTCCTATTCCACCCCATTTCGGTCTTACGGATTGATATTTAGATTAAAGAGATAAACACAGCCAAAGAGCACTGGGCCCTGACAGAAAGACGAGGACTTCAGATCCGTCAATCATGATGCTACCTGGTAACTCCCTCCTCCCCTTCCCTTTACTTACAGAGTGGGATTGATAAGAATATTTAATGGGAACAAGGAGTGCAAGCATCTTCTTACACTTGTAAAAAACCCAGAAGCGTGCAGGAAGAAGACAAGTCATTCATGTTTAACTTTCCAAGCAATTTGGAATTGTCTGCTTTGATTATTTAACTCTTTACTGTTTCGTGTGTTTGCAGTTTTCCTCTCCTCTGGCAGATAAAGGATTCAATTTTCTCTTAAGCGGCAGGGAAATTGGAAGAGATTTTGTTCTGTTTAAGCACAGCTGGAGACGGAGCACTCCGGGGGGAGGATTGAGAACAACAAGATCAATTAAGATGCTGACTGGGAGGGAGAGCTCTGTGGACCTGGGGAGGGGAGAAGGGCTGGAAGAAGGGACAAAGTCCAGGCTTGGGGGACATCAGAAATGTCCAGCTGAGGGCTCTCCATCCTCCATGAGCTGTTGCTGAGCCATGCCTTCATATTCCCACCAGTGTCCTCTGAATGCCTTCCTGCCTTCCTAAATATCCTCTCCTCATGCCTCAGCCCCTGTAACACACAGCCTGCCTGGGACATTTGGCTGGCAGTCCCCAATTGCCACTGGTCTGTCATTCCCCCTCTCCAGTAAGAGCTTTCCCAGACATTTTCCATTCACTTGAAGCAGAAGGAAAGGATGGAGACTAACCTGGGAGTCCTCCCAATGCGTGATCATCCTCTACTCCCCTAACCCATGAGAGAAGGCAGGGGTGGGGTAGGTGACTCCCTGCAGAGCAGGACAAACTCAACCCCCAGAGCAAAATTTAGGCAGTCAGTCAACAGGGAAAGGTTAAGAAGCCCTGTGCCATCTTCATGGCAGCATCAGGGAAAGCTGTCCTGCAGAGCACTATAAGATGATGGGCTGCACCACTCTCTGGTGCTAATGCTGGGAGAACAGCCCAGGTGCCACGGATGGGGCAGTGGGTGCTTTATCTCCCACCTGATTCCCTGCAGAAGCTCTAAGTTTGTCCATCCCTAGAAGGCTTTTTATCCATCCACTGATTTGCAAGGTATTTCCCCACCTCACTCTCTGCTCTCACTGCCTGTGTTCCTTATTCCATGCAACATTCCCAGAACTGGGAGCAGTGCAAGTCTTGATGCTGGGCCACACAGTCACCATCACTATGTGAGAGAGCAACACAGCTCAGGGTGAGCCCCTTGGCACAGCATCTCACCCACCAGCATCTCAGATCTGCCTCCTCTACTACTGCCTTCGCCCCCTGCATTCCCTTTTCTCCAAGAAAAAGGGGAAAGAAAATCTTTGGAGATCACCAAGAAACAACAGACAGTGGCAGCTGCACAGATGTGAGGGGGTAGTGTGTGCTCTTGGCCAAAGGGATGGAGGGACACAAGGGGGGGTGAGTCCTGAAGGCAAGAAGAGGAACCCCTCAGGTTTGCAAAGCCCCATCCCACCCACAGGAGGACTTGGAGTCAGACAAACACAGAGGGATGCAACTCTCTGGCTCAGCCCAAAGCTGCCCTGGGACCACTGCAAAGCCCCGTGGTGGGATGTGGGAGCCCTTGGACCATGGGAGCCCATGGACTGCAGCATCACCACCACATCACCACACTCCTGCCAAATTCCAAGGCTGACAGCTGATTGAGCAAGCGATTTGCATTTTAAATAGCTGTTTATTGATGTCTGCAACTCTCCTTCCCAGGGTGGGAAAAGTACATTATTACTTTCTTGTTGACTGGCGTTTACAGCTGGCTGGAAAGAAGGGGAAAGAAAGTCAGGCCAGGATCGATTTTCCCATCCCTGATGCGAGGCCAAAGAGAGATCGAAGAAGCAGGAGAAAACTGACAGCTGGGTGGTAAAGGAGAGGAACCCTGCCAACCAAATTAAAGGTTGACTTAATGAGGAGAGTAATGGAAGGTTAATTAGCGCATTTACTTCATTAGGTTCTTACTAACAAGGCTTCTCCCAAGGAAGTGCAGTGACAAGGAGGGGGAAGATGAGAATTCAGGTGCGTGGATGTGTCAGGGATGATGTTCAGGGAGGGGACAGCCCATGGAGAGCAGGAGGAAAGAACTATGCGGGAATGTGAACCAGAGGATATATATTTATATCAAATGAACACATGCACACATATATAAGAACACATAGGCTAATGCACTTGCCAAAGAGACAGAGACACCATCTCTTCCTGCCCTCCATCAAATAATCTGAGAATTAGAATCTAAATTTCATAAAAAAGAAGGGAAAGCAGTGGGTTTTTTCAGCACAAGGCTGCCTTAGAGATGCAGGTTATCAAGTCCTGAGGGAACATGTTGTTTATTTTACCCGCCTTGTTGCATATCACAAGATACAGAAAATCATTGTGACGCCAAAATCGATGCCTGATGGTTGAATTGGGCACTGTAGTTTATAGTCTGAGGTCTGCTGGAGATGCTCACACTATTCCCGAGGGTCTCCAAAAGATAACTATGGAAAGTCCACCAGCAGCTTTCCCAAAAATGTCATGTGTGTGTGGGGAGGAATATTTCAAAGCTCTGAAAAGTCTCCACATCCCTTTCAGACTTCCTGAGGGAGGTTGTCATGAGGAGAAATCCAACCTTATTCCAGCCCAGAGGCATTTCAGGATAAGAAGGATGAAGGCAAGGTGAAGAGCACAACCTGCCTGGGATGTGGGAGGAGGAGGTGCCAGGGAGAAGGCAGCCAATAACTCAGCAAGGATTTGGGACAAATAGGTGCACACCCATCCTGGGGAGGTGTTGATATGATTTTCAAAGTGTGGCTCATCTGATCCATGCCTGACCTGGCTGGGGAGCACTGGGAACCCCAGGGGTTAATGCCTGCTGGGAGATGCTTTGTGCAGGGCTTGAAGATGGGCAGTGGGTAATCAATTCCCTGCAAGCCTTTGTCTTCATCCCAGCCATTTTCCAGGGAGAGTGAGCAGGGAGGGGACACACAGCAGCCCCCCCAGCTCCCTGCTGCTTGTCAGCCAGTTGATGGAGCCCATAGCCACGGATCCCAGCCCATGCAGCCAAGCCAGACCGGGGCAAATAAAGCAGAGAGGAGGGATCACGGAGCTAGGATTACTTTCCACACTTCCCTGGAGAGCCATTTTTCTCCAGACCCTTCAAGGCAAAGCAAATGCATTGTTGTGTTAAAAACAAGTTACTCTTGGTTTGTTTGGGCTTTAATGATTTTGGTTATCGGAGCTTTTCAGGAGGACTTTGCTGTGCAGATCTGTAGTGTACGAGGAGCTTAAGGAGACCTCCCAGCCCTTAATTCCTACCTCCTGCTGGGTCATCTTAGGCCCCTTCCCCATTCCTCCATGCCTACAAATACATCAGCAGTGGGAAGTGAGGCACATGCCTACACCCCTGTGCATGTCCTTGGTTTTGGGAAGTCCATGGCAGCTGCTGGCAAAGCAGCAATGTTCCCAAGGCAGGTCTGGAGGGGCACTGTGCTCTCTGCTCCCCCATCACAGCACTCACCCTCCCAGCCTTGCAGTGCAGCAGGTCCCAGAGATGCCACAGGCTCAGTGAGAGGTGTGAACACACGCTCACAGCTTCCCTGAACTTCCCAGCTGAGCATCCTCCACCGCACGCGAGGGGCATGGCTGGTGCCAGAGCCCCAGTGCATCCCCCAAATGACAGGGGGGATCCTGCACTGAACCATTCACCTCCTCCTCGTCCTCCTCTCCCTGCAGGCTGGGCTGGGTATTGGTGAACCCCAGAAGCAAAGCCATGATTACATTGCTTCCTCCACCCAAAAAAAGTCTCTCAGCTGAAAGCTCCCCCTCCTGCCCAGCCACAGGAGAGCTCTTCAGGGGAGCCCCATCAGAGCTCATGGGATGCAAGCCCAGGGGACCCTGGGCTTCCAAACCCTCCACCCCTGGGAGAGAGTTGAGTAACTCAGAGCCTTGAGTAACTCAGTCTGATGCCTGACCAGCATCAGTCCTCTTCACAGCCACTGGTCATGGGCCCCTGAGACTTCCCTTTCTCCTGCTGAGCTGATGTGCTACACTGGGTGTAGTGAAACAGCCATACTAGTCCCTGCTGCCAGCACTGAGGCAGCTTGGAGCAGGATGGAGAGGAACAGCAGCATGGGGACAAGCCTTCTCCTGCCTCTGGACTCAAGGACTAAAAGATTAGCAGAAGGTGTCCCTGCCCATGGCAGTGGGGTTGGAACTAGATGATCTTTAAGGTCCCTGCCAACACAAAGCATTCCATAACTACAGCTCAACATGGCCAGGCACAGTCCTTCCCCAGGGCTCCCTATGGCATAGAACCCCAAGTCTTCTGTCCCAGGGCAGAGCTGGCACCCTTACTCACCACCCCTTTCCAGCCTGCTCCCACTATTGGGAAAGCCAGCACCCATCAGAAGCCACTAGCCACCCAGGGAGGCAGCACCTGACAGGGATGTCAGAGCCCCAGTTAATTCAGGGTGCAGTGTATGTTCTTGCTGCCTCATTCCTGGAAGGCATGAAGTTATACCAGCTGCCTGCTTGCTCAAGAAGTGTGAAATTCTTTTTCTGACCTTTTCTGTTATGTTATTAAAAGGCTTCATGGCCAGTTGTTTCAGTAAAAAAATAGTATTTCAATATCTGTTGGTAACTGGGGCAGAACTGGCCCATATCTTCAGGCTGAGCTCTGCTCACCTCCCTGCTACACCCCCAGCCTCACAGAAGGTCTTTGCTGGTTTGTGGGACCTCCAAGCCTCTCCAGCCTGTTTTTTTTTTCTGGCACAGTAAGGCCTGGGATAGGGACAGAGAGAATTTTGCATGGGGAGACACCACTAACAAGTGCAGAGCCCTGGACATCCTGCTTGTCCCTCTGCTCAGCCTTCAGGCTGTAATGGACATGTAACTCTAGATTGCCATGATTTATGTCAGCTGGAAGCTTTGACTGGAGGAAGGAGCCCTTCATGCTGGTCTCTGCAAAAGCAAACACACAAGGAGTCTCTGGCCTAAGGGGCTTATCACACAGGTAAAGAATCATGGAATGACTAAGGCTGGAAAAGATCTCTAAGATCATCAAGTCCAACCACTAAACCAGCACTGCCGAGCCCACCACTCACCATGTCCCTGAGTGCCACATCTGCATGTTTTTGAACACTTCCAGGGATGGTGATTCCACCATTTCCCTAGGCAGCCTGTGGCAATGCCTGACCACCCTTTTCAGTGAAGAAATTTTTCCCAATATCCAATCTAAACCTCCCCTTGTGCAACTTGAGGCCATTTCCTCTTGTCCTGTTGTTTGTTCCCTGACCCCCACCTGGCTCTACTGTCCTGTCAGGGAGTTGCAGAGCCAGAAGGTCCCCCCTGAGCCTCCTTTTCTCCAGGCTGAGCCCCCCCAGCTCCCTCA
>JAWWEE010000159.1:1902853-1931751 GCA_035221455.1 Xenops minutus
GAGCTCGGCCATGTTCGGGTGTTTCCGTCCCTGTTCGGATGCGCTCGGCTCTGTTCCCTCAGGGCCGCCTGGGTGCCACACTCTGCTCCGCGTTACACTCTCAAAAAATCAATGTTTTCCTCATTCCCGGCTCCTCAACCCCACATTAAACACTCAAAAACTGATCCATTTTTTTTTTCTGATACCCTGCAGCACGTTAAACACTCCGAACCCGGCGTTTCCCGTGCCCCGGCCGTGGCACAGGGTTAAGTAGCAGCACAGCTCGAAGGCGAAGTGTGGGTGGTGAAAATCATTAATTAATTACCCAAGTCCTGTGCACCGGTGAGGGTCTTTAACCAATTATCAAAGTGTTGTGCACCGGTGAGGGCCATTAATCAATTACTGCGGCTAATTAGTGGCCATCACCCCCAGCGCCGAACGAGCTGGGCATTACAATCAAAATTAAAAATAAAGAATCGCTTTAGGTTTCATAGTTCTGTTTAAGAAAGCTACCGAGCTACGAGGGAATGGTGGGGGGGAAATAAAATAAATAATATTGCCTGCCAAGCGCCAGCGCCTTTGCTCTGTGTGATTTTTGCTGGTTTCAAGGCGGAAAATTAACTTAATGTGTGGTTTTATTTCTGTTCTTGTTCGTGTCACCGCCCAAAAAGTGGCTGGTTCTGCCACCTGAAAAGCAGGGCAGAATATATTCCATAATTCAGTGTTAAATGGGCTGCTGTTGGGAACAAATTGTGGTCACTCCACAATCCTTTTTATCTTGGCACAGGCTGGTGAAAGACCCCTGAAAGTCTTCCTTAGGTTAGTTTAAATCCGAAATGTCTTTGAGTTCCTCTCAGTCCTTGGCATTTGACACACAATGAAACGCAACTGCAGCCGAATTTCATTTAGATCAAGCATTTAAGGAGTTTCACGTAATGATGTGTCTGTCGCTTTCTTTCCTTGCAGTAACATTGTCTTGATCCTTGAAGATGTGAAGAACCCTGAATTTTGCTCAGTCTCCTGAATTTATTATTAGCATCCTGTATCACTGTTGACAAAGGACGTGATTGACAATGATCACCCATAAAAATGTCATATTCTCGTTCTTTAATGATCCGTGTCTGCCTCCATGACTCATTCAGCCGCTCTGTAATTAGCTTAGAGGGCAATTTTTCTATTTTTTTTAAGTAGAATTTCCTGGAATCCAGTGATACAAGTGGCCAAAGTAAACCAGGGTGGTTCTGCTGTGGGGCTCTCTCTTGTGTTCTCCATGAACAGCAAGACTGGAGCCTGTACAATACTTTAAAATACTTCTTTTTGGAAAGGGGGTTACTCTGGAACTACTTCCCAAGGGAAGTTGGATTAGAGGAAATTGGTGATTTTGTTATGAATATTTAGGTTTTCAGGCTCTGCCATACTGTCACTACTGAAGACTTAGCTTTAAAATACTAAAAAAAAAAATTTAAAAATACTTATTTGGGGTTTTTCTTCTCCTGTTAATGAGACAATATCTAAACTTGCAGTGGAGGGATGTCTAACCCTGATGGGGTTTATAAGAACAGCTGTAATGAATGTGTTCACATCACATTAAAATTAATTATTCAGCGCTTTAGGAAACCTGCTCAGCAGGAGGCAAGTAGTTGTTTCGGGTTTTTTTTCAATTAGGAATCACAAATGACATTTGTAGTGACTCATTTATTTGCAGAAAAGAAGTTCAGATTGTCAGTGATGTTCTAGGCAGGGATGTGAGCCATCAGCAATGAAAATGCTAGAAATGTGAAACTTCCCCACCTGCACAACCTCTGTCTCTTCCTGGAAACTTTGTGGTCCTAGTTCTTTATCCCCTTTCTTCTTAGGTATTTTAAAACACAGTATTTCATTTTGGATTCGAGAAAATTTGACTTCAGAGGGGTTTTTCCACTCCATAAGTGACGTGAGAAGAAGCAAACAATTGTGTTCAACTGGATAGGAATTATGTCTCTTGTTTTCTGTTTGCTTGTTTGTTTAGAAGAATTAAAAATCAAATTACCCAGTCAGCAGGAGCAGAAAACACTGTCTTTGTGAAACCAGCTTTCAGCTTTAGCTCGCCCCAAAAGAGTTTGACCAAAACATCTTGCACAGAAACAGTAAACAGCTTCCTATTGCTCCATTTAGCACATTTTAGAACCTTTCCTTCCTTCCCCCCCAGGTTTTTGAGGTGGTGTCTATGTGTATATAATCAGATTGCAGGGTATGGTATAACCTGTGTTTACAGTTCTGTCAAACCTCTGTTCAAGTGCCTTATTTTACTTAGTCTGTATCAGGCATTCAAAAGCCATGTTCAGTCCTTTTTTATTTCCCTAGCAATGTGTGAGATTTAAAAGTCACCAAGAACTCTGGTTGTGTTTTTGAATTTTTGCTTTCTAGCGTTCAGAAATTGGCTTTTCTTGGTGTTTCTTCCTCCTGCTGTTGAGAAAGTGGGATTTTAGTTTGGTTTTTAACAGCACGTAGTCACGCTGCAGCGATTCCTTCGGAAGGTGGGGTTTGGGGGCAGGTAGGTGTCACAGGGTGCAGTAAAATTCTGGGTCCTAGCAATAATATTTGCTTTACTATGGGATGTAGTACCACTAAGGATTTAAGCCAAGAAGGAATATGTGACTAATTATCTTGTGAGCATTTTTGGTTTTGCAGCACACTGGTAAAAAAACTCTTTCTCTTTGGGGGAGGAGAAGGAAATCCTGTGCAGGAGACAGTTCTTAAACCTAAGTTGATAAAACTTCTTCTTGGTGCCCTTGAGAAGGACTGGTGGCACAAATCCTTACTTGTGGCTTCTATTTAGCTTTCCAGGTATGTTGGAGCAAATAATTCCTGGCAGGCTTTACTCCTGAGATTTTAAACCCCTTATTTTTAGTTTGCTGCTCCTCTTACAGTCCCTGCTGTGGCCAGGAGATGGCCCTTATGTCCGCACCAAGAGGGGTAAACGAGGCAAACGCGGTTTGTCTGACTTGGAGTAATGTCAGTAAATATCTTGGGCGAGAGAGAACTCACAGGATAAAAGATCACTTTGATCTCCTAGCACATGAGGGGCACAGATTGAACAACAAAGTCCAGGAACTGGTTGCTCCACAAAAGAACTCTGTTTCCTCACTCAGTAAGAGGGATCTGACGTGCCCCTGAATTCAGGAGGCGACCATCAAACAAAAAAACCCTGTGTTGGTGGCATTTATTTGTTTATTCAATGAGAATAACCTAAAGGCGGTTTCTAGCACTTTTTTTCCCCCCCTGTTCCAGCTGAGGTGTTGAGGCATCTGTCCCTTTCACCTGCCGTTGCCCACAGACATCTTTCCATCACAGATTTATTTTCAGGATTTGCTTTCAGACCTTTTGCTTTGCTCTCAGTGAAAAGAGTAAGCCTTGTAGTGGAGAATGCCAGCTTGCAGCCAAAATTCCCCAGCCCCCAAGTCCTGTTTCAGTCAGAAAAACAAGTGTGAAAACAACATGAAAACCTGCTTCATTTTCTTAGT
The DNA here is from genome assembly GCA_035221455.1 of Xenops minutus. Lineage (NCBI taxonomy): Eukaryota > Metazoa > Chordata > Aves > Passeriformes > Furnariidae > Xenops > Xenops minutus. Next base: position 1,906,336 of record JAWWEE010000159.1, read on the forward strand.
AAAAAAATCATTATTTATACGTATATATATATATAACTTTACACACCCACACACATGCATATTGCACCACGGCTACTAACCAGATTATTTTCTACACTCCATGCAGGAGGATTCTTGCAGAGGGTGGTTCATCCCCTGGATCTGATGATCATTTTTGTGATTCAATATCAAATTAAGCTGTATCAAGCCCCAGCCCAATCTTTAAAGAAACCAAACCAAATCACAGAATGGTTTGGGTTGGAGGAGACCTTAAAGCCCATCTTGTTGCACTCCCTGCCATGGGCAGGGATACCTTTCAGAATCCCAGATTCTCCAACCTGGCCTTGGACACTTCCAGGGATGGAGCAGCCACAGCTTCTCTGGGCACCCTGTGCCAGCACCTCCCCACCCTGACAGGGAAGGATTTCTTCCTAACATCCAATCTAAACCTACTCTCTGTCAGTTTGAAGCCATTCCCCCTAGTCCTGTCCCTCTAGGCCCTTGTAAATTGTCTCTCTCCATCCTTTTTATGGACTCCCCTCAAGTCCTGGCAGGAAAATTCCTAACACAAAGTTCCTAAGCAATCCAGAGTGCTTCTGGGCCCTGTGAAGTGTGACCACAGCCTGGGAAGGGAAAGCAGCTGGAAAGCACCTCCGGTGTCAATTGTGTGCCAACATCAAACACTTGACCACTGGCAGGAGATGAAAGCAAGGAGAGCTAAGGAAGGACTGGCTGTGTCCGAAGGGGCCCTGGGGGCTGCAGCCCAGGGCAGGGGCTCAGCTGTGGTTATCCACAGTGCCTGCTCTCCCTGAACTCTGCCTTGGGTGGAAAGCAGCTCTCAGGAGCTCTTTGGGTGGCTCTCGGTGCTTGGCAGTGGGGCTGCTCCTGAATGCACGAGGAATGCTCTGCCTTCTCTGACCACGGACTGTCAGCCCAACTCTTAAATGCTTCATTTGCAAAACTCACTGGTTCGGGGTTGTTAGTCCTTTTTTTTGGTTTTTTGGGGGTTTTTTTGTTAGTTTGTTTGTTTGGGTTTTGGTGTTTGGTATGGTTTGGTTTTGGCAATATACGTTGTATCGTCATTTCAAATATAAATAATTAGTAAAGCAGACCCTGCCAAAATAAACATTACTGTGCATGTGTGAATCTCCTCTTACTTAAAGAGAGAGAACAAATTATGCCTTGGGGATGTTCTTTCACGTGCTACTCTAAAACACTCGAGTCCTGCAAAGAGAGGGGTGTTACAAGAGCCTGAGTTGCACGTAGCTGGGACCTGGGTGTGAGGGACTGTGTGACTCCAGAGACCTGGCTGCTTTCTGTGGCCATCCTACAGCATCCTGGTGATGCTCCTTGGCCATGGCAACCCTTCTGTAAGACAAGGTGAGTGGCAGCACTCTGGAGAAGTCTCTGCCCACCCTGAGTTCCATGGGATTAGTGTTTATGAAGTAGGTAAAGGACATTTGTCACTGTGGCCGAGGGGGGAAATTCAGCCTAGGTACTTTGCTGAGACAAGAGTCTAGTTAGGAACATGGTTTGTTGGTTGCTGCAGCTCAGTCACTGCCCTGGCCACCTGTGCCAGGGCTGGACAACCCTTTTGGGGAAGAAATTTTCCCTAGTATCCAAGTAAACCTCCTCTGGCACAACCTCAGGCTGTTTCCTCTCTTCCTGTCACTTGTTAGCTGGGAGAAGAGGCTGATCCCCACTTCACTGCAACCTCCTTTGAGGGAGTTGCAGAGCCAGAAGGTCCCCCCTGAGCCTCCTTTTCTCCAGGCTGAGCCCCCCCAGCTCCCTCAGCCACTCCTCATAAGACTCTTGTGCTCCAAGAGTATGGAAGCAGGAGGCAAGGCTGCCTTTGGATGCACTGTGGGCTCCCAGCATGGGGCAGGAGCTGTTCCCATGGAGTCTGGACTCCAGATGTTCTCATGCAAGCAAATGACTGCCTGAATCTATAAGATAAATGCCTTTCAGAGACAGAATTAAACAGACAGACGGATGGATGGACGTGGAGATGGAAGGAATACAAAACAGTGAGCAAACAAAATCTTAAGAGGGCAAACAAGGCTGCGTGATGCCAGGAAGGTGACTGAGGTTTGCCCTGGAAGCCACGGATGTGAGCCCACACATCTCTGGGCCAAGGGAAAGAGGCAGGGAGCAGAGAGCAGGCAGCTCCTGGTCCCTGCTTGCTGCCTGCACTTCGGGTTGTTTTACAGTTGATTTATACGTGTAATAGGCAACGTTTCTCTGCTGTCACTGCCATTAGGAGCTGAAATGCTGTAGAAACGAATGGCCATTTGTCACCACAAATGAAGTCTGCTTGCTCTTTCTTTTTGTCTTTCCCTTTCAGCTGGCCAAGCCGAGTGCCTTTCCCCTCGCCTACACATAGCCCATCATGCACAGCCAAGGGGGACTAGTCAGGATGGACTCACTGGAGGAAGGGCAAACAGCTCAGGGGCTTCTGGGAGCAACTTCTCCTCCTTCCCTATGATGCTGGGCTGGGCAGAAGATCAGCCATCTCCTGTTGCCTCGGCTCCCATGGTTTTAGTTGCTTGTCTGCCTGCTGGGAAGGTGCTGCAGGCACTGCTCTGTCCTGCCAGCTGTGCTTGGCCATCTCTAGCAACAGCTGGCACGAAGCCTCCTACCACCCTTTGGCAACCACTCATCTGGCCCACACACTCCCCTGTCCATCCTAACCCTCTAAGCCACCTGATCTGTCCTTAGCACCCTGAAACCCATCTTCCTTCCAGACTTCACTTATTTGCAGAGAGGAGCATTTTTGCTGTACAAAAAAGGGGGTAGCCAACAAAAGTCCTCTTTCATGAGGATGCCATTTAGTGCACGCCCACGCCATGTGCCTGAACAGGGTTTCTCCAAAAACCCATCCCTAACCACTGTCGGAGAATATCCAGAAAGAGCTCTCAAGCAAGTGGAAAAAAAAAAGGGAAAAAAAAAAAAAAGAAAAGAAAAGGAGGAATTTATTAGCAGGGAAAGCAGGCTTTTAGTCTGTGGCACGTGGGACAGTTGCAGAGACATGGTGCAGATGGGCAGTGAGCAGAGGGCTGCAGCTCAAAGGCAAAGCGGCCGCAGCAGGAGGAGCTGCTACTTTATGAGGGTTGTCGAAAGTTTGGGATCAGCTGGGAGGGCAATTTGGATTTCAGCACTAATTGCATCCATTCTGATTTATCACAGAAGATTCAACTCCTGGCATTTTGTGTTCACTCTGAAACGCTGGCATAGCTGGAAGTTGGGGGAAGAGGAGCCGCAGTAACAATCTCATTGTTTAGTGTCTGACGGCCTGACTAGCTAAACATCTGCTTGAAATATTAATAACTGTCAGATGGGAACAGCTTGGGGGCTCTATACAGTTTCACACCATCTGTTTGTAAAGTAAACACACTTATGCACAGGCACATACACCCAACTCTTTTTTCGGGGCTTTATTCTCTGGATCATCACGCCTGCACGGGTGGGAGAGCAAGGGCTGTGCCTCAGGAAAGCAAGGGGATAAGGTGGGGGGCCAGGAGGGCAGCCAGAGCAAATTCATTGAAGAGAGCCAAGCAGGCTCATCAATGACTAATGACAGTGGTAGTAGCTGGACTGTTAACACCCAAAAGCCTAGCAGGGGTTTTGATGCTCCCTGCTGTGATATTCCCCATCCCAGAGGAGCTTTGATTCTTATTTCATCCATTTTTCAGCACAGGGTTTTGTTGTGGTTTCTGCTGTGCCCCACACTGGCATTGACACTGCCATTGCTCTCACACACCAGGAAATCTGTCTCCTTGATGAGGGTTTTGGGTGCTTCCACCAATCCACACAGGAGGGGTGAGCACTATGGGAATGTCCCCCAGTATCATCTCCACCTCTGCACCATCGTTGTGCTGCCAGCCATGCCATACCACGCTCTACCAGATATGGCCATTCTCCCCTTTTCCCATCCTTTGCCTTTTCAATGGCTCAACTGACCTCAGTTAGGCTGAGGAATTTGGTGCTTGCAAACAAGGCACAGAGAAAACCCTCACTGAGACCATGACCCGGACCACAGGGATCAATATCTTCAGGTGAGATGCAGTGTAGGACTCTCTTTGAATTCCTGGTGTGGTAGGAACCACACACACATCTTCCAGAGAACGGGAAAAGGTCAGGACATCTGCTCCAAAACGCCACCACAAGCCTCCCCTAACGCTGCCCTAACCAAGCTCTCCAGCCTGTCCCTTGGTGATGGACACCACACACATGCCAAGGACTTGGAGAAAAGAGCTGGGATGCTCCTACTCACGTGGACCTGGAGGACGGTGGTGCCCACGGTGGTGTTCTCGAGGAGGCTGACATTGTACAGGGACTTGCTGAAAATGGGGCGGTTGTCATTCTCGTTGATAAGGCTGATCTTCACACGTGCAAAGCCAACGTGGTCCGGGATGCTCTCGTTTGCAAAGAGCTGGGCAGGGACAGGAGGCAAAGGGGAGGGAAGGAGACAGTTTGTGAGGCTTGGGAGAGTTAACCACCCTTCTTCAGCAGAGAAAACAATGCTCTTCTGAGCTCCCTCACCAGATGAGCCAGCTCAGGGCAAACCACCAACAAAGCTGGAGCAGGAGGATGGGGAGGGCTTTGGCACCTGATAGGTGCACTTAAAACAAAGGTTTATGCTCTATAAAGCTTTTATGGCCCTGCTCTGCTTAAGCTCTTGCAGCTGAGCCTTTGGATGTTGGAAAGAGAAGGTGAAGAGCAAATCTCTTCCCCACCTCCTTCTTTGCTTTATTATAGTTTCCAATTTTTTGGCTGTTTTGTTGTGCTCCAGAGTTTCACAGTGTGTATTCTCATAGAATGGGTTGGGTTGGGAAGAACCTTTAAAGGCCATCTAGTCCAAGCCCCTGCCATGGACAGGGACATCTTCAGGTTGCTCAGAGCCCCATCCAACCTGACCCTGAATGTTTCCAGCAATGGGATATGCAATGCCTCTCAGAGTAACTTGTTCTAGAGTTTCACCACCCTCATGGAAAGAAACTTCTTCCTTACACCTAATCCAAACCAACCCTCTTTTAGCTTAAAGCCATCGCCCTTTGTCCCCATTTTTCTTATAGGCCCCCTTCAAGTACTGGAACAGAGAGAGGAAGGTGGTTAATGGTCACACTTAGGTCACACTGAAAACCATGGGTGTCCCCCAGAGCTCAGGGGTGCAGCCTTACCGAAAATTCGTAGCGAGGAATGGTCTCAAAGTCCAGCGGCACCGCCACACGGACACGGATGTCCGCCTTCCCCTGGATGGAGGTGGGTGAGATGATGAAGTGGTTGGAGTTGTTGCCCACCAGGTAAACCTCAAAAATGCTGTTGGGTCCCTGGGAAGGGGAAGAGGAAAGTTGGTGCTTTAGGCAAAATCCATGTGGACATCAAAGGAATGGGAATGCATCCCTGGGATGAACTGGCACAGCACAGAGCTAAGGGAAGGCCCCTTTTGCTGTTTGAAGGTCCACACACCACAGAGGGTATCACACACTGGGGTTTCACTGTCATGGGCTGGGGGCACAGCGTGGGTGCCTCTCCCATGCAGAAGGTTCTTTCCAGTAAGATAAGCTGGGAATTGGAAAAAATCCTCCTCTCCCGAGACCTGGAGAGCAAAACAGCAGGACCATCAACATACTTTAGGAGCACCCTTCCCAAAGCACAGCTCAGCAGAGCACATGAAAAGCAAGCTCAGAAGCTGCCAGAGAAGAATTTCCAATTTTCCCCGAATGGCCTCCCTCCTATCAGAAAAAGGGGCCAATTAAATGCACGAAGAGGCACTAATAGCAAAAGCTGCCTAGGTGTGACCGCTGAGAGCTCACGACACGAGCAGAATCCCTGGCTTGCCCTTCCTCCCACACCCACACACAATCCACGGAGATGAGAGCAAGCTGAGCCCCCCATATCAGGAGCAGACCCCAAGGGCACGGACAGAGCCACACAAGGGCACCCAGAGCCCAGCAATGCTCTGCTGGTGGACGGTGGGAGCATCTCAGGGTAGACTGGCTCCTTCCAAGAGCTGTTTTGCTGAAAACTGGGAAGTGAGGGATGCTCCTGACACCCTGGACACACATCTGGGAGGGAGGGTGGGAGCAGAGGATACAGAGGATAGCAGAAGGAAGCATTACTCCCCAAGCTGTTATTTCATACCCTATCCTTAGGATGTCAATTTACAGCAAATGACCATTTTCCACCACTGACAAAAAGCCATTTTAGTGAGGAATTTCTGCCTGGCTCTGCTGAGGAGCCCCCAGCATCTCTCCCAGGACTTGGTGCCCTCCCTGCAGTACACGAAAGCACCTTTTGTGGTGGCAAGATGCGAGGGATTTTCTTGGAAGCCGGAGAAGAGTGAGTTTGTTGGAGGCATGAGATAAAAGTTGAAACATCAAAAGAAATCCAGGTATTTGCAGGAAGAGAGCTGGGTGGATTAATTCCCCTCCAGCTGGGGAAGGAGATCAGCCTCCAGATACCCACCATCCCTAATTAGCAGCCCCTCTAGTGCCTCAGTCTCCCCACGTGAGGTCTGGGGAAGGGGAACACAGAGCCTCTTGGGAGGGTTGCTGCGAGTTGCCGTTTATATATTTTTTCAGCTATTTATTTTTTTGTTTCGGCCCCCATGCTGCTTTCCTTGCTCCTGGTTCCCGGAGCCTGCGAGCCCCCTGCGGATGCCTGAAAGCAAATCTGAATATTCAAATTGTTATCAGCTGCCCAGCAGAAGGGGCTGGCTAAGCCCGCTCACAGCAAGGACCCCCCACTCCAGAGGAAGCCACGGGGAGCTGCTTACATTTTCCTCACCCCTTCCTACCTGCTCCTGCCACGCAGAGCAAACAATGGATCTGAGACAAGGTTGGGAAGAGGAAAAACAAGTGCTTCACCCCCAGGCTCTCAAAGGTCCTGGTGTGTAGTGATCACAGCTGAGCACCATCTCTCTGCAGTGCCAGGGATGAGGATGGGATGTACAGTGTGCTACTACTGCATGACCTGCTTTACTGCTCTTTCCCCTCTCCATCCCCTGACCTACCAGCTCCTGCATGGCTCCAGCTATTCCCTGTCACTGAAAACAAGGTCCTTTGCCTTCTTTTACGGCCACAAATTAAGGAGCAGCCTGCCAAAGCTTAGCAACCCTACAATAATAAACCTGTCTCTGTCTGAAACAAATGGAGCCATAAAAGAATGGGGTTTGCAGGGAAGTTTGCTCTTGCCCAGAGCCGGGATGCAGCCACACGTTTTCCAGCTCCTCTCATCCCGTGCCAGCTCACAGGGCCAGCCCTCACCGTGGCTCGAGGCTGCTGCCCGCTGCCTCCTTCCCAGCAATCAAACCTTCCCCCAGCCGTGGCCAGCGCTGCAACTGATGGAAATTTCATGTCAATTCAGCTAAAAGACAATTGTAGCTGCAGTTGGGCATAATTACGACTTTGCTGTTCGTGTGTGTATTCCTTGGAGCGTGTAATGGGAGCCGCGCCGTGGCCCTGCTGCCAGAGACAACATCAACCTCATGCTGAGACCCCACTCCCAAAAAAGCCCCCTCTGACTGATAGGCTTCATTTTTGAACAGTTTGTGACCTGTTTGACAGTCCCACCTGCCCAGCATCCCTCTGAAATTCCAGGAGCCTGGAGCAGAGGGAAGAGCCCCGGGCACAGGGGGGACTGGCAGGCAAGGGCAGAAGGAGAGGTGTGAGGCTGTGGGATGCCAGAAGGTGGGTATGGGTGTCCCTCCAGAGGTCTGAAGCATCATGTGGGACCTGCTGATGCACCTGCTCTGAAATCATGGCCAAAAATCCATTCTCCCAGCTTTCAAGCTGCACTCACAGGGCACAGCTCACCATGAATCAGGGAAACCCTTCTCCCCTCTGGAGGCCAGGGGCAGCCACATTGGCTGTTTCAGCTGGGACTGAACAGGGTTCATAATTTTTATCCCTGCTTTTTCAGAAGGTGTCACTCACTGGCTTAATCCATCACTCCTGCTCCCACCCAGCCCCCTCTTCGTGGAGGGGGCATCTGCAAATGCTTCAGAAATTATTCAGCTTTCCACCACTCAAAGCCAAGTATTTACCATCGCTTACCAATGGCTACATAGGAAAACAAAGTGAAAAATAAAATAATCCAAATCCTTGTACAAGCAGACAACCTTTCCTCAACCACACCATCCCCTGAAATCACTGAGGTGCATGAGTAGGTCGATTTCACAACCACTTTCAGCACAAAGTGAACTACATTGGGGAAAAGCAGCCTGGGATCCTCAGTTTTCTCCTCTTCACACTGCCTCAGTACAAGGCTGCCTTTGCTTCCCTCCACCCAAGCTCAGTGCAGTTTGCTTTTCCAAAATGGAAATCCCTGCCTTCCTGAAGCACAAAATCCAGTGCCACTCCAGCTTTCCCCCCAGCCACTTTCTAGGCACGGGCTATTACCTGCAGCAAGCTGCAGAGAGTTTAATATCCCTTATTCTGGGAAGTCTACAAAGCAAGGAAAGAGCTGAGAGTTCAGGAGTGGAGGAGAATGAAAGGGGGGGGAAAAGAGAGTTGGTTTTTCTTTTGAAAGCAATTTGTGTCTTTTTGTAGGGCTTGGATACCTTATGCCTGGTTCTCGTGAGTCAGAGACAACATTTAATCCTTTCTTTGAAAACACAAGGCATAAAGGGGGTTATTCTCTCCACCTCCTCCGAGGTATTTAACTCAAGTGCTCTGAACAGCCTCTCTGGCATTGCCTGCCTCTTTCCCACTGCCCAGCCAGCCAGCTTGAGCTTCCAGCACTCAGCAGCCACCCAGCATCCATCGCCCACCCACCACCAAAAACCCTTTTGAGGGCTCACCGGGCAGTTGCTTGTCCCCTGCATCCCTAAGGAACTCACTGGGGTGGTGAGCAATGCAGGATGCCCCGAGCAAAATGCTCCCAAGCCTTTCTGATCCTCCTCCCTGCACTAGCAGCCCTTCTCTCCCATCTTTCTGTCCATCCTAAGTGTCAGTCCTTGTCCTCTCCCTCCCTCCTGGAGGAGGTTTCTCCTTCCCCGCTCTCCCCAGGTTATCTGTTGAATTCCACACACGCCTGCACAGACGGGATCAATCCGAGGCTGCCTCGCCTTCAGCTTATCTCTGCTCCAAATGATTGATTTTCCCTCTTTAAGGGTAATTTGCTGGTGAATTCCATGTATTGCAAAAACCCCTGTGAAATCTAATTCAGCCCGACTGGCAGCTGGCACTTTTGGGAGAGGATACTCATGTGCCGTCAATTCCCCTTTACAGTTCCATGCCGTGTAGATCATATTTATAGTGCTTGTGCCTGTCATATGCATATATATGTTCTGGATGATTCATATATTGCACCTGCACATGCATGGGCACATACGATGTCCCTGTGCGGGTCTCCAACAGAGCTCTGTGCAACAAAGAGCCCACGGCCTGCCTTTTCTTTATTTTAAATTCCCCATTTACCTTTCCTCAATATGCTTATTTTAGAGGATTGTTTCTAAATTATTTTAAAATGTCAGACCGTCATACCGGTGCCCCTGCCCTTTTCTTCCTCTTCACTCAACCGTGTCGAGGAAAATCAAGTGGGAGCCTTGGTGGAAGAGCTGCTTTCTCTGGCATGCCCTGGGAAAAGCACAGTGCCACTTCTCTTAACATATCTCTGAGGATCTCTCAGCCATGGGACATGGGGGGTTCCCTGAAGGATGCCCTGATCCTTGTCCTGCATGGCCAAACCTGTGTCTTCTCCCTAACAGGTTGCATCATCCCACCAGGTATGCAAACCCAGCATACCCAGAAAGAATATCCGTGTCCCCCACCTCAGCCAGCCCAGGAGCAGATGAGCCCTCCAAATTAACTTCAAACTATTCCACAGCTTGGGACTGTTTGTTCTCAACCTGAAAACAAACTTTGCTGCAAAAGCAGATAAGTCAAGGCTTTAATCTTCCATCTCATACACAGGATTTATTCCTCCCTGCTGATCTCCTGAGATGTAAGGAAAGCCCAGCCCCAGCCTGGGAGTGTCTATACACACTGGTCTTCTGAGGTGTCCAGCTGAGCTTAGGCTCAATCTAAATACTGGGGAAACTTGCATGGATTTTCATAAACAGCTCTCAAATGGCTTTGGAAAGGTTTCCAAAGGTTTGTTCTCTAACTGGCGGGGAAAGAAACTCAGCTGCACAGTGGTTAATGCTTTTTTCTTGGTTCATAGAATCCCAGACTGAACTGGTTTGCAAGGGACCTTAAAGCTCATCTAATCCAACTCCCCTGCCTGCCGTGGGCAGGGACACCTTCCACCAGACCAGGCTGCTCAACAAGGCTGGATCCAAAACCCTGTGCAAACCCTGTGTGCTGATTTCTCCTACCTTCAGGTGTTGGGGAACAGCAGCTGGGGGTTTGCAAGGGCTGGACTGAGGGGAAGGGGCTTCTCCTTGGAGGTGCCTGCTTAGGCACCTTGCCTGAGAGGTTAATGCCAGCCAGGCTCCAGAAAGGCACTTAAACACAGGAGTAAATCCAAGCACAGGCTTTCAAGTGTGGCCTCGTGTGCCACGTAAATACATTTTTAAGTGTCTTGCTGAATAGTTTAATCTAACCCTTTCAAAAAGCCATCATTTAAGTTTGTGTAAAACACACCAGAAGAAAGACCAAAAACTCCACCATTAAAAAAGACCTTGTGGGCCTGGTTATGAAAAACCTTGTTTAACAGCCTTGGCAGCCCAGGCAGTGGGCAGTTTTAGGGGCAGACCCATGTGACACTCCATTCCCCTGCTCTGCAAAGGCAGAACTGGGGTTCAATGACAGGCAGGCTCCCCAAAACCACCCGACTCCACTGGACCCCTGCCCGGGGAAAAATCCAGGCATGGGCTGAAGCAAGAGTACCTGAATTTTCTGAAGGGGCCAGAACAAGGCTGGGTTGCTTGGCTCAAGAAAGAAATCCATCTATCAAGGGACTCTCCCAGGACTTCATGACATAAGTTGGGAGGCAGGAGGCAAAACTCAAGCATAGTGATTTTCCCAAAGACTCTAGCTTTGATTTCCTGTGTCTCAACCCATCTGCTCTCATTTATTTATCTATCTGTTTTCCCTGGAGATGTATATACTTCTCTGCTTGTTTTCCTTTGCCCCTTACACAAATGAGTCATGTCATCTCCAGCATGAAGGCTGTGCTGCCGAAATAACTTCTGTCAGCCACGTCCTCAGTCACATCCCTGCCTGAAGACCTCGGTCCTTGCCAACATCCCTCCACCCCTGCACCTACAGAGAGACGAGAGAGCCCGGTGCCATCTCAGCTGCCTCAAATCCAGATGGTTTATAAAAATCTCACAACTCTCAGGAGGTGCTTGAGCATCCAAACTATCACTGTCAGGCAACTACTTCCCTTTCTGTAGGTTTTGTACTGAAAGTTTGAGGGGCTTGAGACCTCTGGAAATACTAGATTTCTATTTGACATACATATTTTTCACAACCTGGGTATCTTCTCCTCATATTTTCCCCCCAAAAATGCTACCTCGAGAGTTAATCCAGTTGCAAACATATAAGAAAGATCCACCACAGGATAATGAAGAAAAGAAAAACCCATTGCTTATAACTTTCGTCCTTCCAGATATTCCAAGAATCAGCTCTCCTCTGCTTCTTATCAGTGAAAATAATGCCACGGTCAAAGCAATCTGTGCTATTATGGTGGTCTCTGAAGACGTGTACAGTAAAACTCCTTCAGACTCCCTTAGTGCAAGAGGTCCTCTCTCAGCAGTTTTAAAAATCTCAGCCAATTCTTTTGGGGAAATCTCAGGAAGTTAAAGAAATACATCAAAAGAATGGTGTCTATTTTTTGCTGGTGCGATGGGGAAGGCAAGGCTATTTTTTATTCTCCCATTTTAAAATTAGCAAGGCTGAAAAGTGAATTCCTGAATGGGAGTCACTCCACTAAAATGAGCTTTTAACCAGAAATAATGACAGATCCTTCATCCTTCTGACACAAACAGAAGTGTTACAATGCCCTTCAAGAATGGATCTGCTGACATCTCTCAGAAAGCACGACAGCGGCTCTATTCAGAAACTATCCGAAGCATCTGTCATATCCCTATCTTCTTTATTAGCAATTGACATTTTCAAGAAAAAACAGTCTCTTTATCTGCTTAATAGCTCATCTGCACCTCTTCGGGCTGCACTCATAACTCCTGGACGGTGACATCATGTCACAAGCAGATTATTAGTTCTGTGTCATAATCACTTCAGATGAAAAAAAATGGGATTTCTGGGTGGCTTGAGAAGACAGGGTGAACTCCACCCAGGGCTGGGGAATAGCAGTTCCACCATCTCTGCCAGCAAAGGCATCTTAAAAGACACACATTTTAATTGACCCACTGGGATTCTGGGGGTCAGGGGGAGATGTTCCGTTTCCTATTCCTTGGTGCTGCCTCATCATTTACCTGAAGCATCAGGAAAACATCCTGATGATGTTTTGCCATGATGCTGGACAGGGCTTGGAGCAGCCTGGTCTAGTGGAAGGTGTCCCTGCCCATGGCAGGGAGTTGGAATGAGATGGGCTTTCAGGTCCCTTCCAACCCAAACCATTTTCTGATGCCATTTATTCTGACAAACCCTTTCCCCTCATCTCCCGCTCAGCCTGAAGAGGAATAGGGATGGCAGGAGCCTGTAGCCAGAGCCTTTCTGAGGGATTTTGGAAAGCTCACCATGAGGTGTCAGCACTTGTTTGAAGCAGACACCAGGCATTGTGGCGGGGTTGGAGGGGACCGGCACACAGAGGCAGCCAGACGTGAACTGCACAAGTCAAATAATCAGAGTAATTGGAGGCTGCAAGCCCAGGGCTGGAAAACGTGCTGCCATCCCTGACATGGCACGGATCGGCGCGTGACAAACAGGAGCTCTGCTAACACCACGGAGGAACAAGCCTCCAATGCTCCTGGCTTGTTTGCAGTGATGAACGGGTATCCCAGTCCTCCCCCCAAATAGTGGGCATCTCCTACCCCCTCCCTGACGGCAGCAGGACTCGTCCTTCCTGGGGCAGAGAGCCTGGAGCTCCCGTCCTTCCCCTCCCTGGCATGTCCCCTGTGAGTTCAGGAGAGAAACTGCTCCTTTCCTGAACCAGACTGGCAAAGCACTGCCTGACAAGAGCCCTCGGAAGCAGGCGGGAGTCAGCATCCCACATAATCCTATTTTCTGGCTCTCAGGGGCCGTACAATCCTGACTGCATTAAAGCTCGTGCCGTGCCTTGGCCCCGGGGAGGGAAGCTGCACTCGGGGTACCCAGCAAGCAAAGCAACACCAGCAGCAAGAGCTGAAAAAGTGGGTGCCAGGACAGAACCTTGCACCTTGTCATGGCTTCACCAGTGACTCCTCCTTCCCTGCACCCCCCAAAACCACAGCAGAGCTACCCCGCGAAGGAGGGACAGGCAAGGGATAGCTCACCTCATCCTTGTCCTGCACCTGGATGTAGAGGGGAAGGGCAAAGCCCACCTGGGCCAGCTCTGGGATGGCCACGCTGTACTCGGAGCTGTTGAACTCGGGGGCATTGTCGTTGAGGTCAATGACCAGGATGTTGAAGGTGGTGGTGACGGTGGCGTTGGAGGGTGTGCGGTCATCGTTCAGCTCTGTCCCCTGCCAGGAGAGAAAACAGGGGAGCCTTTACTCTTTGAAAAGAATAAATGAAAAAGAAAGTGTGCATGGTGCATGTCGTGATGGGAGACTTCTTGCAGGTTTTTCTTCCTCCGCTCTGTCACAGAAGGGTGCTCAGTCGGCTCTGACATCCCATGCTGCTTCCCCTTTAATGCACAGAGATGTTGGCCCAGCACTCCCGCCACCCCTGTGTCAGGCCCACAGCACCCTCACAAACCTTCCCAGGGGCTTAACATTTCCCTTGGCATGGCTGTGGGCAAGTTCTCACTTGCCCCTATCATCTGGAGTCACGCTGAAGGACAAGCAGGAGATTTCCCTGCCACAAGCATTTAAATAATGAAGAAAAAAAAGAGAAAAATCCCTTGTGAGATGTAGGGGATAGTCCACAAAATAAGGGAAAGCACAGTGGAGCAAAGAGCACTCCTGGTCTCTCCTCTACCATCCCCTGAGGTGGGACTGGGAGCAGGCAGCCAATCACCACAGTACTACTGAAGGGACAGAAAACTAGGGCATAGAGGGAAAGAAGATTTAGACCTTAAAATAGGTTTGGCAAAACGTGTCTAAATACAGAGCTGAGTCATGACTCCTCATCACACCTCTGTCTCAAGAAGGACTTTAATTTTGCCTTCCCAAAAGGAAAAAGCGCAGATTTTATTGCCAGAGAAGCAAGGCTTGTGAAACAGCCTTTTCAGGCAGAGTCCCTCCTCTTGTCCTTTGGATAATCTTGCTTTGCTGTGGGCATGGAAAAGCAACGCTAACACGACCCACACGGCTCATTGCTATTCACCACTTCTGCACACAACAGCAGAACAGGCTGATCCCAACGAGGAGCAATCCAGCTGTATTTTCACTGTGTGCTCCAGGACAAGAACAGCAGAGAACATTTTGGGTCCTGGGGATGTGGGACGCAGAGAGTTGGCATTTGCAGGAGGATGCAAAGTTTGTGGGGAGAGCACATAGAAATCTATCGGATCAACAGAATATAGTTGGAACTCCATTATCATGCAGGGAGGAAAATGGGCAAGTTTTCAGGCTCACAAACCTTTCCAAATTAAACAGATATTTTTGTCCTTATTAAAACCAGAAAATCCTCCCTCTCTTAATTTTTGAAGCTATAAAAGCCCAAAGGAAGAGATACCAGGGATAGATGGGGATCTCTTCCCCATGCACAAAGCCCTGACACACGAACTGTGCCTGGGACCAAAAAGGGTAATTTCTTGTCCCTTTGCCATCATTCTGACAAAGCATCACGCTTGCCAAAATGAGAAGGCTGCCTCCCTCCCAAATCAATGACCCTTCCTACACTGCTGCTTTTTCCCCACCCTGGCCCAGCAGAATCCATACTTCTAAATGTGTTTCCAACCAGCTGCCCAGCTTGGTATTGATTTTAATTAAAGGGCTGCGAGCAGAGCCAGGGAGCTGCTCTCAGGTGGGGCTGGAAAACCACGCTCCAGTGCCTTTCCTTGACAAGGCAAATTCCAGCATCACTCCCTCCCCATGCTGGGCAGGCACAGGTGATGCCCCGTTACACCACTGTCTGCTGACATGACAAAATGTCATGTTTACCCAGGGTTTGGGGTGGGGGGAAAGGTGAGAAACAGTCAAAAGTACACACAATTCAAGTGCCTGAGTGTGTCTGGTGGTATTTGCAATCCCAGCACCTCCACGCTGTCAGCAGACACAACCACTGGCGGGTCTACTTGGAGAGCAGGCAAGACACCAAAAACACCCTTACACATCCACATAGAATCAATCCTGTGTTTGACATCTCACTTGGCTTCACCAGCATATCACAGCTCTGGATGCCCATGGAAGCAACACGTCCCAGGTTTGCTCCTGCACCTCAGAAGAGTTGTCCCCAAGCAGGATGCCCTCCCCATCCTGCTCTGCTGGTGTGTCTCCCTGCTGGAGCAGGTCTCACCTTCACTGTGAGGATGAATCCAGAGCTGTATAAGGGGTTTTCCCGGTCCAGGGGCCCATTTAGGGTTAAGGCTCCACTGATGTAGTCCAGTGCAAAGATGCTGTTGGTGTTACCTGAGGAGAAACAACAGGCAGTGTGAGCACAAGCACAGCTGATCCCAAAGGTGCTGGGGGTAATGTAGGGAGGGAAGGAGGAGGACATGGGCTCCAAGCTGGGCACAGGGTGCAGTGGGTTCTGCAAACCCTGCACATCATCCCAACGTGCTTTAAAATGTTGTGGCTGTAATGGTCCTCTCCTCCTCTGCCCCAGCTCAGGGCTCGAAATGGGGCTCTCCTTCCCTCAGCCAAAATGCTGCAGGCAGCTGAAGAATTTCAAAGGGCTTTAGTTATTAAAATATGCAGCAGCAAAGCTGAAAGCAGGGACAAATCCAGGTGCTCCCCTCTGAACAAGCACCTGCATTCACAGGGTCCTGTGTCACTGGCATGGCCCCTCTCCTAAAACACAACAGTTCAGGGACATTGGTCAAGGTTAGTCAGAGGAAGGAGCAGGCAGACCAAGCTCACAAATAATTCTCCACATAACAAGCAGTGGTTTAACTATGTAGCCTCTTGCCAGAGGATGCTAAGGGTGATACAAGTCCAATTGTATTCAAGAAGAGGCTTCAGAAGTTAAAGAAAAGAAAAACATTTTACCAAATAACAGAGAAGCCACAGACAGATCAGAAATTTTCTCAGCTGGATATATGCAGAGTGAGTATTAGCACTTGCCCTGTTTTTATGCTCTTGCCAGATGTGTTTACCCCATGGCCCCTTTTTTTCCCCTACTGGAGCCAAATTTGGCCCCTGTGCCTGACCTTACAAGCAACCAGCCAGGGTGCCACGGGGAGCTGGCCTGCCTCCATGGATCATCCAATCCCCCAGTCTGACTGCTCCTCTGGAATGAGACACTCAGAGAGGATTAAGAAACACTTGGGTTTCACCACCAGCAGATGCTGAAAGGACTAAAGTCCTGCTCTGGGAATGACTTTGTGACGACTCCAGGTGCTCCCTCTGTCAGCCAGACAAAAGCAAGCAGTTGGTATGTGGAGCCTGGAACACCTGACACCAGCCTGACACAACACCAGAGGAGGCTGCTGAATTAGTGATGACCAAGGAGGAGGTTTTGTACAGGCATATGGCCACCCTCACCACTCCCCTCATCATCTGATAGCATTCAGAAACCCCTGATCCAGCCCCAAACGGGAGTGAGGAAACCCTGCAGGTACACTCTGGTCATCCCAGTCGAAAATAACCAAAGAAATAAACCCTGGCTCTCCTCTGTCTCCCAGAGCCCCATGTGCCATAACACCTTTCTCCCCCATTACCAAGCTGTTGTATCTTCCTCTCGGACTGAATTCTTCCCATTTCTGTCCTTGGTCCTCTCTTCTCTCCATCCGAAATGCCCCATTGACCACTCGCCAGCTTAATGAACTGACACATGGCTATCTAAAATACTAGCAGCAGCCTTGTTTTTGTTAAATCTTTTGCTCCTGGTACATGAAGATCTCTAGTCTCCTCCCTCGGACAATTCCCCTCTTTCTGTCCTGACTTCCCACCTTTGCTATGTAATTTATGGCTGGCTATTCAGGAAGCTTCTTCCAATATCAGCTTTGAAGGACACTCCACGAGATGGATTGGACTGTGCTGTGAGGCATTTAAATGCTCCAGAAAGCCAGGTTGCCATGGTAAAGCTTCTGCATTGGGGCCAGCTCCCCCTAACATGAAGTGCAATAAAATGTGGAGATCAATGGAATTTAGTGGAATTAGGTCAATAGGGCAGGAATTTGACTAAACACAGCACTGAGTTCTGAGTTTCTTCTGAGTCCTAAAGATGGTTATGAATGTCATACTTGAAGACAGTCATTTTTTGAAGGATGGACAACTGAATTCTGGACCCAAAGGCCCTCCCAGGCTGCACATCAGTCTCACCAACACCATCAGCTACACATCCAATGCCCACCAGGGCGACCTTTCAGCTGGCAGAGAATTCCTGGCTTTGCAAATTAGCCTTCAAAGGGAAGTGGTGCCTCCAAACTCATCCCTCAGAGGCCTTTCCTAATTTCCTCTAAAATACCTCTCCAGCTACCACTTTGTTATCCCTCTGACCAGTGATCCCTGCTGAAGCACTCACACTGCTGAACGAGGCACATTCTCCCGAGATATTTTCCTTGCAAAAATCTCTCCAGTCATCTTCATGTGCCCTCACTTTCCTCAGACCAAGAGGAAAAAATTAAGGTTGGGGGAAAATTTCCTAGTTTTGTCTTTCCTCCCCCCAGTCTCTCATTCTGCTCACCTCTGTATAATTTCTCCTCTGACCCAGCACTCCCATTATGCCCCCAGGAACTAGATGATCTTTAAGGTCATTGCCAACCCAAACCATTCTAGGATTCTGGGGACACCAGGGACCTCATTTCCATGCCTCTGGTTTGAGAAGGGAGCCCAAGACTATCGTCTGCTTTCTGTGAGAAAGAGGCTTATGTGTCCTCCACCTCCTTCCCCATCCAGACATGTGGCATGTTCCCAGGGAACCTGGTGATCCAGCTCTGCTGCATGGAGCAGGCAAGGATAAGGAATAAACAGACCCTTCATCAGCAAAGGAAGAGCTCTGCTTTCAAGTGCTGGGAAAGCAAGGATGCCCTTAAGGAGAGCAGGGCAGGGAGGAGAAAATAAATGTGAGGCTGCCTAGGAGGCAGTAAAAGTAGAAGGAAAACTTTCCCATTCGTCTGTGTGCAGATACAGGAACAGCAGCAGCTCCTGTGTACAGTGCACAACCAGAGTGGGCACTGGGAAGGCAGGGATGGGCTGGGAGCAATGGAATGGATCGCAGTAGCCCATTCACAGTGTTTTTCCAGGCTCATTGAGGAACGGATGGTGGCATAGGCATCATTTTGGAGAAACAGTGCTGTAACGAGGGGTTTTATAGATGAAGGCCATAATGCTTAATTGCCCTCAGCCAAGCTCTCACAGTTTAAAAAGGTCATTAAAAGTACTGGCTCAAACCCAAAAGGGGGGAGGAGGGGAAGAAAAAGGAAAAAAAAATAAAAGAAAAAAAATAATAAAAAAAAAAATCAATGTCTCCTCCTTCCTCCCTACCCCTTTGGCCTTTGAGCATTGTTCAAATCCCTGCAAGGGAAAGACTCAGCTACTGTCCAGCTCTAGCACAGAGCTACCTGTCAGCCAGGAAAAGCCCCATGAAGGAGAATTTTCCCACCCCCTCCACCTCCCCACAAAGGGCTGTTTATCCTGGCAAGGCCCTGGGTTTGCTGAGCCACTGAACTTAGAGCGGATGACTTTCATGAGATGTGAAAGGGGAACCCATCACACACCTTGTGCTGGATAATTTATTAATCAAAATGTGCTCCGTCAGGGCTCCTCGGCACCGAAATAGATGCTGTTGGATGTGGTTCACAGAGCCAGCAACAGACACAGTTATTATGGTATAAATAGTCCATCAGCTGCCGTGACCACCTCACTGCTCTTCACCTTGAGTTTCTGCCCCTGGGCCATGGGCAGGTACTTTGCCCCATGCTTAAAATCAAAGGCAACAAGCTATTTCAAGAGGAAAAGGGGTTGTTACAACCTGAGCTTTGCATGAAATCCAGATGTTCTATGTAACAGTGAAACAGTGCCCGTTTCACCTGCTCAGGACTTTGGTTTGCTGCTCTCAGAAGATGCAGCTCTCTGGGCCAAGGGATCTGAGCCCAAAGCTGTGTGCTGGAACTCCTCTGCATGCTTTTAGTATCTTCCCTAAAAGATTTAATTGCCCATTCCAGCACAACCAGTAGGACTTCTGATCTTGCAGAGCCACAAAAGGAGCTCAGATTAAATGCTCACCTGGTTTCCTTTTTTAGAACTGAATGTACAGTACAAGGAAATAAAAGAGACATTTGTCACCTGAGATGCAATCCCCCTCCCAAATTCCCTGGGAGCTGTGGCCGGGTACCAGAGAGGTGTCATTCTTCACACAAAAGGATGCTGAGTCTTGGACCTCAACCCCCATTCCCCCACGTCGTCTAAAATGTGCTTTTTAACACAAACCTCACATCTCCAGGCTCAATGCCTTTCTGAAAGTCCTCCATTAGAAACCATCTCAGAACCAGTTTTCTCCAGCCCTGACATGAACAGAGGCAGCGCAGGTTCATCTTTCCCCAGTGGCTGCCAGTCCCAGAATGGTTTGGGTTGGAAGGGACTTTAAAGACCACCTTGTTCCAACCCACCTGCCCTGGGCAGGAAGACCTTCTACCAGACCAGATTGCTCTGTCTTGAAGACACATTAAACGCCAAAAAGTTAAATAGGAAGTCACAGAAATGAAACCCAAAATACGCTTTTGTTTCCTAGTTAAACATAAAAGGGAATGTATAGTTTTAATTACCGAGGGCCATTTGCTGGGGGACCACCTGCCACGCAAACCATTTTCTCAATCATATCTCTTTGCAATGATTTCTGGATTGCCAAAGCCAGATGCCAATGTGACAAGAAAGCAGCACTAGCAGCGTGGAGGAAGACGGGGACCAAGTGAGCCAAGAAGAGAGGCTCTGTGACTGCAGCACCATCTCTGCTTTGCACTGTCTCATCCCCTTGCATTGGCAGGGTGGGAAAAGCAGCTCTTGATGGATAACTCGGCACAAGGCACTTTTCCACCCATCAGCGTGTCCTCCTACAGAAATGTTCTGCTATGATGGCTGCCTTTAAATCACACTGGAAGGCCCTCCCAACAGGTGTAATTTATGAGGACTTCAAAACCCTGGTAGTTCACTGAGTGAGTTGAATGTGGGAAAAAGCCAGCACGATACAGACAATGGGAATATTAACATGAGCAGGTCCCATTTCCAAGGATTCTCCCTGATGTCTGGTCTAAGGGACTCGGGGAAGTGGTTTGCTTTGCCTTGCCTTCTTTATTAAGTCAGGTCAGACTATGAAGGGCAATGTCGGCAGCTGAGGGCTTGGAGACCTCTTTGGCCACTTAACCTTGCCTCAAGGATTTGTGCTGCACTTTTAAAAGGAAGGCAGCAGGGCACTCAGGATCTGTTAAGGCCATAGGAAGCCTGAGAGCTACTGCACTGATTTTTATTTATATAAGTTTTTATATATCTGACATTTTATTCCTTAGCAGATCATCCAGAAGAAAGGCAGAGGACAATTCTTTTCAGCTTCCCTCTCGGTTTTGTAATGCACACTTCTATGGTATTGTGCAAATAATGATTTTTCATTCATGCTTCCCTGAGGATGCACCAGCTTTAGGAAGGGAACTCTTTTCCAGAAACTGCATCAGTCTCCTAAATCAATCCAGTTTGGGCAAAAAACCCCACAGCACCATAAAGATTTGTGGATAGCCCCAAGGACCAACTCGCTGACCAAAAGCCCCATGCTTGCCCCCCTCCCTCCTGAGGGACTTTCCAAGCCCCAGGAAGGATGTATGGATTGCCCTTGTGCCATCCCCCATTGCCCATCCATCACTGCACCTGAACTGTGTCAGGCAGGCAGAGACTGACATTCGGGACCCTTTCCCTGGGTTAACCCTTCAGTGCCTGCACAAACAGCACAGGTCACCTTCACACCCTCGTGCCAGGAGGCTCAAAAGACTCAGGACTATCCTGGAAATTGAGGAAGCCCAAAGTTTACTCGTGAGACAGTACGTTTTCTTAATAAAAGCTTGTGGGCCAGAGCCTCCTCCTGCCTATTAATTCAATAGCTGTTTAACTCATGACAAAAATCCTTCCTTTGAAGAGCCAGAGGATTCCCCGTGCCCCAGGTGATGTGCAGTGGCAGCAAATGTGAAAGCACAGTGCCGACTGCAGGGCTGATCCTGCCGACAGCACCAAGCCCCTCTGGCTTCCACTGGGAAAATCAATCTCTGTTAGCCCAGAGAGTTCCCCTAAATGAAAAGCCTTATCTAGAACAGGTCGTGTTATACAACAAGTCACTCGCTTTGCCTGGGAAATGAAAGATGATGAGGCAGAGTCCCCGGTACAGAGGCTATCTCCATAAATCTGCCAAAAAGGAACTGTGGATTACTTTGCTGGATTAATTATCTGTCCTTCAAACAGAGTCCTGACCTCAGCGGCTGAGCATCTCCAACCTGTCAAGGCAGCTGGGGAGGGAGGGCTTTCACAGGGCTCTGGCCATGGGCTGCCTGCACCCACAGGAAAAGCAGCAGGAACACCCTTTGGAGCGATGGGAGCCTGAATTGAGAGGTCTCAGCTTGGATTTCTTCTTCAGCTGGCCTTTTTCAGGGCAGTGAGCCCACTCCTTGGAAAGTGCAGGGCAAAAAAAATAAGTTTTGCTGCAGTTAAAACACTCTGATGGGAAGGAAAAGGGAGAAACGCCTGAATGGCTTTTCCCTACTAGGTATGGAAATGATTCCCAGTGCATCCAGGCAGGCTTACGTGCCCAAGAGGACAATTAGCCAAAGCCAGGACTCTGCTAGACCAGTGCTCCTCCAGCACTTCAGCCTTAACAGCTCTGTAAGCTGTAAGTTAGATCTTAAGTCTTATTTTATGTGGTTATGGTTAATCTTTTAGTTTTATTGTGTTCCTGTCATGGGAGGACCTTGTGCTGGAGATAGCCATATAAATAAGAGCTGCTGCAGTACATCCCAAGGGATGGAGCCGAATAGGACAGCAGCAATTCCAACTTAATTTTTATACCCCACCTCCAAATCATGCCCAAGCTTTAGATATTAACACCGAAGCAATGATAAACAGCCGGGTTGCTTCTCAGCTCTCTCAGCGCTGTATATTCCAGTCCAAAAGGTAAAATCAGACCAGCCACATGCCAAGCCTGTGCCCAAACACCTGGGAGAGCCAGGGGAAGGCATCACCCATCCCTGCAGGGCAATGGGAGCAGCATCACTGCCCCCTGGAAGGGAGCTGAGAAGCCAAGTGTAATCAGTACCTCCACCAGCCACTTTCACTTTTGCTTACGGTTGGTTTCTAATTTAATTTGCTTCCCCATTCCCATATGTTAGGCTTTTTTTCCTTTTTTTTTTTCTCTTTTTTTTTTTTTTTTTTTCAAAATTGCCATAAAAATTTTCCAGCTCAGGCACAAAAATCTGCTCGCTGACCTTTACCATCATGATTGAGGATAATGAGAAATTAATTAGGTTTTACCTGCCTGCCAAAAAAAAATGTCTTGCCTTGGGTAAGCAGGATTTTGGAGGCGCGTTAGATGCCAGTCCCAAGTCTGGACCCTCAGCTCCGTCCACAGGCTGATCCTTCCCACCACCCCTGCTCCACAAGACCCTGGAGCCTAAAGGAGAAGAACTCCTGGCCAGTTAGGAAAACACTCTGCAGTTCTCAGGTTTGGGCGAAAAAAATAGTGCAGAGTAATTTAATCATTCTCTGATACATTCTGCCTGATTCTCTGATATGAGAGCTGCTCCCCACCAGGCAGGACTGGGGGCAGGGGTTAAACTCTTGGCTTACAAAAGCAGATTCAAGGCTGTTTGCAGTGATCTGTCTGCCTGTCTCTCCACATTCCACTGCCACCTGCATCCCAGAGCATCCTGGTTCTCTTTCACTACCCCACTACCTATGCAGGATGGCCAAGAGGACAGCTATTTTACCATCCTCACCATAATTCAGCAGCCTCTGCAAAATTAGATGGATGTTTCAGTCCAGTCTCCAGTGAAAAAGATCCTGTATCAGCCAAAAGAAAGTCCCTGCTGCACTTTGGCCAGTTTATATCCACAATCTGGAAGAATCTCCCGAATAAATTGCAGAGGGAATTAGAGGAATAAATAATCCTTGCATCTTCAAAGGCAGACTGACCTGGATACTGGCAGCCAGGATCAGTGGACTTGAAAGTCAGGGTGAAATCACCTTGACCCTTGAGGTTGATTAAAGAGGGTTTGAAATGGCTGGGCTTTAAGGAAGAGAGATTGGGAAATTATTTCTGCATGTGTACCTTGGAGGAGCTGCCAGCCAGCACCCAAAGCATGTGGCACAGCAGGGACAGGAGGCACTGTTGCCATTTCTTGCTGGGAAGAAGCCCCTCAAAAGCAATGCCAGGATTAGTGTTATAATCCAGAGCCACCAGGCTGGTCCCCAATGTGTGAGTGCAGCCTTACAAACATCAAAGTCTGTCTTGGGTATGGCAGAGATCACTGATGTCAAGGCATCTTTAATGAGTCAGGTCCAACCCCAAAAACTGGCCTTTCCTTATGGCAGTTGTGCCTTATCTAGAAATGCCTGACCAGACTGTCCTGCTCTTGTCTCTGTCGTCATCAGCAGAGGTCCCCAGGCTACGGAGCCAAAGGAGACAAGTATTGCCAGCTGATGATCCGGGGGGAACCAGCTACACCAGTTGTGGCAACCCACACACCCACCCACACTGGGAAGGATTCCCAGGCTTCAGAGCCAGCCTGGGAAAGGCAGGATCAGTCCACATGCCCATCAGAAGGCAAAAACCTCTGACCACTTTAATTAAGCTTAATTCTCTAACTCTGCACCCTCACAGGTCCATCCCTTGCATCCCAGCTTCTGAAGCTTTTGGGAAACACCCCACAAACCACCAGGAGCCATTCGGTCCATAAGCACTCAAATTCTCTCCCTAAACACAAAATCTCCTCCGTGGTACTGTGTGAAGCTGAGCCCTTTTTGCCTCTTCATTAGGAACGAAAAGTTTCAACATGAGATATTGTCAAATTTGCCTTGAGCAACCTGGACTATGGAAGGTCTCCCTGTCCATGGCAGGGGGATTGGAACAAGATGATTTTTAAGATCCTTTCCAATGCAAATCTTTCTACAATTCCATGATTCCC
The DNA here is from genome assembly GCA_035221455.1 of Xenops minutus. NCBI lineage: Eukaryota > Metazoa > Chordata > Aves > Passeriformes > Furnariidae > Xenops > Xenops minutus. The sequence continues at coordinate 1,930,627 of JAWWEE010000159.1, forward strand.
CAGGCATGGGATGTGCCTTATTGCAGGGTTAGTTCCTCCATCCCTGCTGGTCTCCCCACCACATCCACCAGGACTCACCAGAGACGATGGTGTAGCCGATGCCACGGGGACGTCCCTTGTCCTGGTCGATCGCCGTTATCATCCTCACGGTGGTTCCCTGGGGGAAGACAAGGGACAGGGGTCACGGCCACCCTGGATGACACTGCTGGGGCTCCCGGGGTGCCCTGACAAGGTGCTTCACCCATTACTGCAGACCAAGTGCTTTGTGCCAGGGTAAGTGTCTGTAGGGACTGGGGGGAGCACCACCAGACTGTGCTGCTCGTCCCCTGCCCAGAGCAGGAGTATTTGAAGCAAGGTCAGTGTGGGAAGCACAGCTTTTGGTGCTCGAGGAAGAAGAGGAAGAGGAACTGAAGTTGCAGCCTGGGTAAAGCCAGGACAAGCCTCCTCACAGTTTCGCAGCTGACAGGCAACAGCACACGCTCCTCTGGCACAGGGATTTTTATTCTGCAGTTCCTCAAGAACAAAGGCAACAAGTCCCTCTCCACATGACCTTCAGCACTGGCCACTACACCAGTTTTATCTATCACCAGCTTCCCAATTTCGACCTGTCCCCTTCCCCCCATGTTCTTCAGATGAGCACCCCAGGCAGCACGGGATGCCCACAGTGGCCACTGGCATCCAGCTGCATAATTAAGTGAGCTGCAGAGATTTTAATTGAAACCTTCAAGGAGGAGGAGGGTTGGACAGATGCTGAGAACCAGGGATTGCCCACAGGCAGCATCTTCTGCAAGTGCCAGCTCACCCACCTCATGTTCCATCCTGCAGGACAGACTGTTCCCACAGCCCAGCAGAAAGATCCAAGAGTCCCCAAAACCCGACAAAGAACATAAAAGTGACCCAAAATTCTTTAGCTCTTGAAATAAAAATATCACATGCTTATGTCAACTCCATAAGTCAACTTCCCCCGCTGCAGTGCAGTGAGCCCCTGTGAATACCAACACACGCACAGGCCTGTAATTAATGTAGTGTGAAAAAATTTACAACTCAGCTGTTCTTGTTTTCATTGGCTTATTAACAGTGGGGAAAGCAGCAAATTTTTTTTTTTTTTTTTTTTTTTTTGCCCTC
>JAWWEE010000159.1:1931851-1962030 GCA_035221455.1 Xenops minutus
AAGCCCCATCCAACCTGGCCTTGGACACTTCCAGGGATCCAGGGGCAGCCACAGCTTCTCTGCCCAACCTGTGCCAGAGCATGCTCACCCTCAAAGTGAGGAAATTCTGCTTCACACCCAACCTAACCCTGTCCTCCATCAATCTGGAGCCATTGCCCCCCGTGCTGTCATGCCAGGCCCTTGCCAAAAAGCCCTTCTCCTGCTCTCCTGTAGCCCATTTAGGTACCGTGAGGAGCTCATTCCCCAGCAGAGGATCGGAGATGACTTGGAAAACAGCTGCCCTCAGCTGTCCAGGATGATCCTTTGCCCAGCAGCCAGGTGAATAATTTCCTGTGGTTTTTGGCATGACCAAAAAGCAAAGCATAAAGTCACATCATCCCTCACGTGTTGCACGACCCAAAAAAAAACCCCAACACGGGGTGAGCACCTTTGAGATCATCACACCCCAGGGAAACTAACTCTCCCCAAATTTTCTGTAGTGTAAGCCTTCTTCTCAGACCCTGACCCCTTCTCTTTCTTCCAGGGTGGTTTGTCAATACAGAGTTTAGATCTCCGGCAAAGGATTTGGGATGAAAGAAAGCAAGAGCAGGTAATTGCTGCGCGAAAATGACAGCGCAGCGATTTACACAGGCTAAACCAGAGTGTGGAATACCAAGAGGCAGCCAACAGAGGAGAATCAATACCTCCCAAGAGGTGGGATTATTAGGGAGAGAAAGGGGTTTCAAAGATCCATAAGTGCCTGATGAGTGACTATTTCCAAACCACTGTTTGCTGAATGAGAATTGCCTTTGGAAAGGTGCAGGGCCCCTTTCTCAGGGTGTGCATTCAGCCTGGGGATGCTGCCACATCTCTGCCAGGAACTGGGAAGTCTGGCAGCAAAGCACGGTTGTCCCATCACCCCCAAACTCCCCCTGACACCCCCATTTGCATTTCCACCAGAAATGCAGCAAAAAGAGGCAGCAGGAGGAAAGGTGGGGTTACAGTTCTTCTTACCCAAAGCATCCCTGCAGCCATTAACAAACCACATTAATCAGTTCCCCTTATTCCCTATAAAAGGCAGTCATGTCCCATCAGCACCTTTTAAATCACAATTTCCACACTGTAACCACACTCAAGGTCCATCCCACAGAGCCTTGGACATCCCCAAAAATACATATTGAGTAGATCTTTCTTACAGCTCTCCACAAAGCCACGGGAAGGCACCAGGATCCCCTCCAGGACTCCCAAGTGATGGTGACCTCTGTTTTCAGCCCTAGGAGAGCCTGGTACCCCCAGGACCCATCCTGTTCTCCAGGGACAGCCACATATCCAAGCAGACAAGACGCCAACATAGGACAACAACATCACTTTGCTTCTCCCTGCTACGACAGCTGCCAAACCATCCTTAGGATCAGTCTCCTGGAAAACTCAAATTCGTGCTCCTCCAGATGAAGATTTGCCCTCTGGGCACGATCAGGGAGCTCATTTTTAACAAGGATGTGCCTCTGGGCATTCCAGCATTCCATTCAGTGCAGGTTACACATATCCAGCAACTCTCTGGCAAGAGCAGGCTGCTGAAAACAGCCTGAAAGCTGCTCTCAGTGGCTTGGGGGAAATTCATGTTCGGCTTAGTACTAAGCATGTTTAAATACAAAAGTTCCTCCTGGATGAAAGCAGCCTGGAGGCCCAGGAGTCTCATTTTCTCAGGGGATTTTTATGCTCACAGCGTATCTGGGGAGGCAAAATGAGTGAAAACCAGAAGAGCTGTCTCCTCTCTGACCATTGTGCAGCTCTGGTCTATTTATTTTTTTATTTGTTTATTTTAAACTCTTTTTTCTTTTGTAAGATGAAATATAAATAGCATTTTCTTTTGGGAGGAGAAAGAAAATCAGAGCACAAGCAAAGAGGGAGTGAGGAGAAGCCTAACAGAGCAATTTTTGAAATGTCAGCAGGCAAGAGTTTGCCCAGGGACAGCTTGGATGTCCCATTTCTTTTTCAAAGGAAGGTAACAAGAGGAGTTCTATCTCTGAGTTTGCACCACTTAGTTCATCAGGTGGTCTACATAGTAGGAAAAGAGCAAGGCACAAGATAGGCTCTCTGAAACCTTTATCCAGCAGAGTTTCTTCTGTTGCTATTTATTTTCTATTAAATGTAAGAAGAATGAAAGATTTTATTAATTGGAGGAGTTATTTGCTAGAACTCAGCTCAGGCCAGGGAAGGAGGGTCAAAAGTGAAGGATGCATTAACCCTCTTGGACAGGAGTAGAGAAGGAGCTGCACTCAGAGAAACTTTGGCAGCAGCTAGCTCAGCACCACCAGAGCCACAGGCATTTATGGGGTCCACAGACCCTTGCTGTGATTTTGAAAGCACAGAACTCAATAAAAGGTGTCCTCCAATCAGAAAACCAACGAATGAGACCTGCAAGGAAGCCAAATAGCCCCAAGAAGCCACCAAAAAATCCACTGTTACCACAATCCTACCCCTTCCCCAAAGCCTGGATGAGAGGCAGTGAATGAACATCCAGCAGCAACACGTGGGCTATTTTGGGCCAAAAAAGAATGAATGCCAGAGTTGGAACAGCGTAACTGTGTCAGCCAAATAACTGCAGTGATGTTGGTTCTGGAAATGCTGGACCCAAGGCAGAACTTCCTGGAATAGCACGAGCTCCTGGCACAGGCAGCAGGAGCACACCATCCCTGTACTGTGTCCTCCCAGCAGCCCAAAATCAAAGGCACCTCACACAGAGTCATGGAATTCTTCAGGTTGGAAAAGCCCTCTGAGGTCATCAAGCCCAACTTTTTCCCAGCACTGCCAAGGCCACCACTAACCCATGTCCTCACACATCTTTTAAATCCCCTCAGAGATAGTGACTCCAACACTGCCCTGGGCAGCCCATTCCAGGGCTGGACAAACCCTTTCAGTGCAGAACTTTTTCCTGATATCCAATCTACACACCCACTGAAGCAAAACACTGAAGTCAAAGCAAGATTCACCTGGCTGAGGATAACCCAGGAGCATTAAGGCTCCAGCCCAAAGTGCACATACAGCTAGAAATAAAAAGAAGAGAGAGAAGCTTTCATATCTTGATGTAATTCTTGTTCTCAACACGTGCAGTTTAATTGGTTCGACACTTAACTAGGAAGTTTAAACAAAAGCATCTTGTCAAAGCTGTGATGAGAAGGATTTGGGGTGGGGGGGTGATCAGTGCCTGGTAATCACCCATTGCAACCAAGCCCCAAGGGGTGAGAGCAGAAATTCCAGCTTGGAAGGGGTGCAGGATTCAACCCCACGCTCTGCCGGTGCCCACCTGCTCCACCAGCAAAATCCCATTAAAATGCAACAAGCAAAATGATGTTTCAAGAACGCATCTACTTCAAAACAGCTGCACCCGGCAAACATTACGTGGCCTAAGACTCAAATGCTGCTCTTCTTCCCATCAGTCAGGCTCGGTGAAGGATTTGCTGTGTGGGTTTTGTTTTGTTTATTACTTCTAATGACTTTCTCATTATCATTTCGCTGTGAAACATAAACGATGGTTATGGGAGAAATCATATTATTTGGATGGCTTTATTAAATTAGAGAGCAAATCTGCGTATATTTCTGGCTCAGGATAAATGTTTGAACTTTGAGAGGCCAAAATTCATTTTCAGACAAAGACGTTTGCAGGGGCTCTGGAATCAGTGGTTAAATTTGCCCTCAGCTGCAAGGGAGATGTATGGGGGTATTTCTCAATTTAATCCCTCCTAGAGATTTAACCAAATCTCCAAACCAAAACCCTGCTTCCTAGCTCTGCTTATGAGAAACTTGAAACTTGTGGACATAAGGGAGAAATAAAGGCAAAATAGCACTGGAATGAAATAGAATAAAATAATAAAATCATCCTGTCTGCATGCCCCTGCTCCCCCAGTCCTCTTACTTGCATTTTCTGCAAGTCTTCACACCTTCACAACTAGAGCTGAAAAAGTGCTTATTCCTCCAGGAAACTGCCTGATAACACCAGCACAGCTCTGGCAGAAATAGTAACATCAGGCAGCAGCCATGCAGGTGGGTAACTGTGCTGGTACTGTGCAAGAATTAGAGATGTGCCACCTAAAATACACAAGGAGACGTCTGGCACCCTCCCTGCATCAGGATTCCTGCAGGACCCACCTGGTGGTGACAGTGGAAGACAGGCAAGTGTGAAACACACACACAGGATCTGTTATGAGACAGGTAGAAGCTGCAGTTTCCTCCTCTTTTCCTTCCTTCCATTCCTTCCTTCCTCCTTCCCAGTTCAAGGAAGGGAACAGAAACAAAATACATTTTCCAGGCAACAAATCAAAGTCCCCCACACACCTCCCAGCCTTTTAAAAGCAATACCTGACACTGGAATAAACCTGTTAAAAAGAATAAATTCCCCTGAGCACACCCAAAGTGGAAAAGCAATAGAAAATCAACCCTGATAAAAGATTTGTGGAATGAAAGCACTTTCAGTGTGCCAACCCAAAATATATGGCCCACAACAAGCAATCTTGGTGGGAGAAATCCCTGCTGGAAAAACACAGCAAGGAAGAGTGGAGGGGAAATATTTGGGGTCCTCCATTCACCATTATGGCAGGGAATATGATATGACCTACAGGGAACTGGCTCTGAAGCAACGGGACCCCAGAGATGGGATCTTGAGCAGCCTGAGCATCTGGTGGAAGCACAGGATGAAAAGAGAGAGCAGGAATATGACGAGCTGGAAGCAAGCAAGATCTACTCTGTTAAAAATTCAACAACCAGGATCAAAGGAACCTGGGGGGAAATAAAGGAAACAGGACAGTTTTTGGAGCAGGGACAGCCCCCTGGCCTTGGCTATGAGCAGCTGTACTCACAGCTGCTGGATGATGGACAGCAGGACTCAGTCCTACCTGTCCACCACTCAGGGGAAAATACACCTGGCCATCTTTCCTGCAGCTGCCCAGGCTGGAGATGAGCAGAAATGCTGGCTGGAGCACCTTGATCACCCTGGACATGCTATCACCTCATGGCACGTGGGGGTGGGTGGCAGGAGCTGCTCCTCCAACTCCACAGCCAAGAGATGCCCATCCCAGAAAGAAGATGTCTAAGGAAAATCAATGAAATGAACTTAAGATGTGAGAAGAATGAGTTAATGAAAACCTCCTTCTCTCAGATTGTCTGGGAGCTCCAGGCAACCACGCTGTGTCACCACCACCATTTCCCCTCCAGGACTCCCACTGGATGGCTAAAACCCCTCAAAACACTCCAGAGCATGTTTCTTCTCCTTCTCCGGAAGCGAGGCCCTTTGGTCCTGGCAGGCAGATTTATTTCAATGAACAGCTCTTCTCCTTCCTCCTCTACTTTCTTCCTCCTCCTTCTCACCCTCTGCCAGCTCTTTAGGTTTCTGGCACTGACCAGTCCCACTAAAACCATGACACACCTGTGCCTGGAACTAGGAGGAAAGCAAAGGTGTGAATCCTCCCCACAACCCTGGTGCAGAAGGACCTAAACCAGAGGACACCTCTCCACACCAAGGCTGAAAGCCACCAGCCCATGTCCTGGCATCCCCTCTCCTCCTGTGGTATTTAACTCCTGACAGAGACTGAAGCATCCTCATTCCTGAGCTTCCACAAAAACACTGGTTGTGACAGCTTCTTATCTTCCCTACAAATGCTTTAAAACAACTCTTGAGCTGACTCTGGAGGGAGGCAAGAAAACCCACAATGCCATCAACTCTGACAACCTTTTTTTTTATTCTGTATGTGTCCAGTCATATTATATTTCTAAACCCACAGCCAGGCAGATGTTTCAGATCTGAAATGGAAGGCACAGATATATCTGGGAGCGTGCAAACTGAGGGATGATGTCGGAAACCACATTCCCAGTGCCTGTCTAGAGCCTGCACCAAATAAAAAGCTCAGTTGCAGCAGACAGAAATGAGAAATCCCATGTTTCACACACCACCTGCACCTCAGAATGGGGCTGCAACATGAAACACCTTGATGAAGAGCTGAGGTGACAGTCTTTTAGCAAACTCCTGTGTCCAGGAACGATGTCGTGCTTCTTACAACAAAAAGATTAGAAATCCTATAACCACGATTGTCCTTTGCAAAACATCTCTTGACACCAAATCGATAGAAGCAACCTGCACCCTTTGCCCACAAAAAAAGCACTGCCTTCAAGCATGAGGGGCCCATGTCCCATTCCCTCTCCCTCTCGGAGTCGTCACTCCCTTCACTCCTGGCCACACCATTTCCCAGAAGCAAGAGCACCCCAGAGGATCCAAACACCCCACCACACAGATGGGGACACAGAGGAAAAAGAGAAGAGTAACTTTGGCCAATCGTCTTTTTTTGAACTCTTAGAAAGGGAGAAAGAATAGAGCCAAATCTCCTTGGGAGGCAAAGCCTTTAAAAGTTAAATGTATCATGAAAAAGAAAACTTCTGTCACTGCCTAAAAAGGTTTTTGACAGGTCTTCATTTGTAACCCACAAACAAATGCAGTTTCTCATGCTCCATGGACTCTAATATCACTTCAGAGCAGACCTGAACCCAACTCTCCCTTGAAAAGCTGGAGAAGCAACCACATTAAAATAGCTCTCTTCACTGCTTTTGGGCACAGCAGAAATCTTTCATTTCAGGAGCTGCACCTGAGTGCCTGGAGCACAACCCCAGCAGACACAAATGGCTGCTCAGAATCATTTCAATGGCTTGGGGTGGACCAGTTGCAGTGAAGTCAAGCCTAACAAACAAGGCATTATTGTAAAAGACAGAAAGAAGGAGTGCTTTGCCCTATTTATCTACAATCAAGTTTCAGAAATCCCTTTCATGACTCAGTTGATGAGAGAAATTGGTCATAACCCAACAATTCAGGCCCATGTGGCCATGGTGAGTCCCTGCAGCCTGGAAAAAGGGGGACTGAAAGTAAAGGGAAGAGTTGTCCATCCACACCAGGGTTAGGGAGTCAAGAGAGAAATGAGAACACTGACTGCCTCAAAAGGCACAGGCTGCCTGGAGAAGCTGTGGCTGCCCCACCCAGGAAGAGCTCAAGGCCAGGTTGGATGGGGGTTTGAGCACCCTGACCTAGTGGAAGGTGTCCCTGCCCGTGGCAGGGGGTAGAACAAGATGATCCTTAAGGTCCCTTCCAACCCAAACTGTTCTGTGATTCTATGAACATGCACTGGCCACAACCTCTGCTCTCAGAGCTCAAAAGCTGCTACAAAAGCACTGACTGAGAGGCAGTCCCTGCTCCCTGCTCCACCTCTCCCACCACTCCTCCCTGCTCATACATCTAAGAGTTTAGCCAGCATGACCTACTTCCCCAAAGAGTCCCTTCTAAGAGATTTACAAACCCAGCCAAGCCTGGAACTCCGTATTTCATCTGGACAACACAAGCAGAGCATTTTTACCTCTTAATTTTGGGTTAATTTTGGCACCTTGCTTTCTTTCTGCAGAGTTCCCAAGCATTCATGTCAGCTACTAACTCATCCCTCCCCCCAAAAGCAGGACGAGCTGCCACAAAGCCCAGGTTTGTCACCAGCCAGAGGAATCCTCTAGAAAGAAAACCTGCAGGAGAGAGATAAGAAGCATCTCCTCCACTCATCGGAATTCAGGGAAAAGACCAAAACAAATATTAATGAGAGGCACTTAACAGTGCCTGTTCAGCAATCAATAACGCACGACAAGGTGCACAATGGGGACGAGCACCTCATGCTGTCACTGTGCTGGGCGTCCAAAACAGAGGGGGCTTCTGCTAATCCCCTCCTTGAGGTCACACCAGCAGCTCCCCAAGCCCCCATCCCCTCCTACCAACTCCCTTGACTAGAAAGACAGGGGACCAGAGCAGTGACAAACACCTCACTGTCCTGTTTAACAATCCATCCATCCCAACCAGCCACATTCCTCTTTTTGTTAAAAGTTTTACTAACCTAGTCCTTCTGATTATTCCAAAGAATCACCCATTTGGCCATGCCAGAAAATGCTCTGGAGCACTTTTCCATGGCTTTTGGGCCTCATAGGAAGGGAGCACAGGGCTGCTTGAGCAGGGAAGGGGGACAGCAAGGGAATAGGAGGACACAGGGAGGTGACACGTGAGCTGCAGGAGCTCCTTTGGAGAGTGGGGACCAATGCCTGCCAGAACGGAGGTCACAGCTCAGGAACCTTTTTACCTTTCTGGGGTCATTTCACTCAACACCTTCACCTGTCACTAGTGTGGCCACACCCCTGTAGTGACCCTCTCCCAGCCCTGCCTATGAGCCCAGGGAGGGGGCTGAGGGGACCCTGCCCATGGGGTACACTCCCCACTCCCACTCTTCCAGCAGGATTCCCAGGCTGGCCTTTGAGGGCACTTCAGTGGGTCCTACAGCACAGGCTGCAGGGAGAGAATGGCTTTCAGCTCAATTACCCTTCACATTCCGATTCCATAACGCTCCAATGAGGCTTTTTAACCAAATCCCCCCCCCAAAAAAAGAAGACTGCCTGCTGCAGCCCAGCCTCAAGTGCAAACGTGCAGAAGGGATGTGACTTGCAGCCAGCATGAGGCTCGACTCTCCTCTCCCTGCCTTTCCTGAAGGTCTCCTCAAGGCTGCCTTCTCCTCTCCTTGCCAGCCACCCTCCTACCACTCATGGAGCTCCTTCTTGCTCTTCTTCTAGCCTCTGCTTGCCTCTGCCAAGCCCCAAACACGTGGAGATCAGGCTCCTTGGAGATGCATGCGAGGTGCAAGCAGACAGCACCACTTGCTGCTGCTCAGAGCACCAAACACCCTGTGTACACCGTATGGAGACAGGTCAGCACAGTGCAGACACTCCACACTTCTCTTCAGAGGTGCCACCAGAAGAAAAGAGTGCCATGAAGCATTCACTGCTTCATGCAACTAGGTGGAAAATAGGTTTGCTGTCTCCCAGAGAAGGGCTGACCTCCTCCTGACATTGTCTGAGCAGATCAAACACGACGTGTGAGCACATGGTGAGACACTGGTTAGGGTGATGATGAGGGACAGGTGATGAAGCACATGCTCTGGAGGTGCAACCCTGCTGGAAAAGCACCTCTTGCCATTCAGACAGGGCAAGTCTTGCATCCAAGACCCTCCGAAAGGAGGTCACCAAGGGAAAGCCTTACAGTGACATATGGGGGGATCCCAGGCTGGCAATCCCTATCACATGAGGAGTCAGGCTTCCAGTGTTCTCCCAGCCCACCTCCTGTAGCTCAGGGGGTCCTCGGACCTGAGCAGGACCTTGAAGGCAAGGCAGATCTGCTCATCCCCACCTGCACAGCTCCTGGCCTTTCTCCCCCATACCCATTTCCCTCAGATTGCAAGGGCCAGGGGGAACTGCAGTGCCACAATCCTCGCGGGGCTCGGACCAGCAGAAACAGCCTCTTTGCAAAATTTCTTTCCCCAAAGGCACGACTTAGACACAGGAAAACAAAACATCCACCTGTCCTGCTATTTCCCCAACTGGCCAAAAACCCCTTGGATGTTTCACAGGCCATCAGCTCTCCACTGCAGTGGAACAGCTTTGTGTTTAACCCCCTCAGCCCCCCTCAAAGGCAAGGCACATCACAGAGTGGGGCAGCTTTTCCTCCTGGGAGGCTGAGAAACCTGCAAACACACATCTGGCCATGCATTTTCAGCACGTTTAATAGAGTGATTTTCTGAGTGCTGGCTCAGTAGTTCCTGACCCGTGCAGGTTTGGGGTTGTCCAAATCACATATGCAGCAAAAACTGCTCCCCTTTCAGACTTCATCCAGCTCTGGTTATGGGATGAAGCACAGGTAGATCCCTCTTTTTCCACAGCTCAGAGAGCTATGCTCTCAACTTACCTCTAAATAAAGCTTTACTAATTAGGGAGAGATATTTACATCTTCCACTCATGGTAATGAGGTGAGAAGTGCTGAAAAAGCATCCCTTGGATGAGCATACCAGCCTATCAGTTACAAACTCTGCTTTTTCCTCCTTAAATACCAGCTGGAAGGCAGTGTTGGTGGCCACCCTGGCACAAACAGCCCCACTCCAGGTCATCTAAGCAGGAGGTGCCTCCAAACCTGTGTGAGCAACTAGACTCACCATATGAAGGCTGGGCAGGATGTGGCTGACTTAACTAATAGCTCTCCTCTTCTCCCTTCCCTCCTTCCCATTACCCTTCCCAGTCTGATTTACAATTGCAGGGCAAGCCTGTGAAAATGACATATCATGATGAAAGCCAAGGCAGGTTTGAAAAACAAGGAGATTGCTGGGTAACCATCACTTGAGCTTGAAGAGGGCAGGATGTGGCTGAATATACCTCCCTGGCATCCCAGCAAGGCCCCTTGGCCACACACAATAAGCGGGGAAAAGGGGGACCAACAATTATCATCCTGCTCAAGGCGACAGCTACCACTTCTTTGCTTTCATCCATGCACCTCTGCACTGCTAATTCTTCGGAGGCAAACTGCACCAGGACACGGAGCCAACTTGCACAGCTCTTTGGCGAGACCCTTTGCACAAAGGTGTGTGCCCCAAAGCACCTCATGAGCTGCTCATGCTGAAAAAAGAGCAGAGCCTGACATTTGGAGAGGCAGGGATTGGGAAAGGGGGAGCAGGGAGGCAAGAGAACTGCAAAAGTGTATTTGTAAAGCTCATTTACCCCATATTTGCTCGGTCCTGAGGGAAATACTCTAGAGGTGGGGAGCATCTCCATAGATACCCAGCAGCTCAGCATCCCACTGTGCTCAGGCCAAGCCTTCCCACCCAACATCTGAACCCACCTCCTCCCATATTTGGTTTACATACTCATTCAGAAAAATAAGTATGTTTTTCAAACCTCCCATAAAGCAAATCCCAAAACTAAAAACTTGCCTTTTTTTTTTCCCTTGAACCAAAATTGCCTTGAACCCTCTATTCACTTTCCCTGCTCTTGTCATTATTCACACTGACGAAATAAATCAACAACATTTTAAGTTCCCTCGGCAATTAAAGGTTGAAATTAAGTAATGGCTGCCTAATCCTGACTGAAACTTCTACTTAGATCAAATTCCTTCCACTTGTAATGAAAATAGTTCAAAACTGATACAAATAGTTCAGTGCACACATAAATATTTAAAAAACTTATAGAGAGGCAGATTTAGTCTATTATTTTATCACAAAGTATGACCAGCAGTAGAAAGCTTATTATACATGACTGTCACTGACACATTACAAACTAATAAAACACAAAATGCAATTCTGAAGAAGAAATTGGAATGAATCTATTGCAAGAGTGATTTTTATGGTTCTTTTGAAATGCTATTTCTCCCCAGCTTTGCTGTCAAAGTGGCAACATTTTCCCTAAATATTTCCATCTTAATTAAAAATGGTGGGTTTATTGAAAAAAAAAAATAAAACAAAAAGCCTTTTGTGCCAGCTCCAGCTTCACCTTCCCGTGCTGCATGGAATGAGGATCTAACATGTGCCCACCTCATGGATCTGCTGCTGATCTTGGTCACTGCAGGTGGAAAAGAGCCTGTACCCTAAAATTCCATCTTCCCTCAATCATCCCTTAAGTTAGGCATGGAAAAACTAGCCCAAACCAACAAACTGCACGGGTACCAAAAGACTAAATGCTCCTTTCAGTGATGGGTGTTTTGCTTCCTGGCACGGAGCTGTTGCCACTCTCAGCACCTGAAGGTGTTAACAACCATTCCTACACCAGGCGTGCAAGGGTGATGTACACAGAGGGAGGCAAACAAAACAGGGATGTGAAGGGATGCAGCTTTTGCTGGCTGGCATGAGATAATCACATCCTAGCCTTCTGGGAGAAGAGGGTAACCAGAGGAAAAAGAGAGATAAAACAAAACTAATTGCCGGCAGGTCACATCCTTTACCTTTAGCACAGAGCTCTTCCTCCTGCAGGGGACAAGGGAGAGACCTTGAAGCCATCTGCTGCCCAGATGTGTAAGTGTCATTATACTGAGAGGGCTGGGCTGGGGTGTCCCCTGAAGAAGGGGGAGAGACCTTTCAGCCTGAGATGCTTCTGCAGCAAGAGGTGCTGCAGGACCACAAGCCACTGCCTCTGCTCCAGAGAAACGTGCCTGGTGTGAGCAACCCTCAGCCAGCAGGGCCAAGAGGATGCTGAGGAGCCATCCCCACTTGGCATCAGCTGTTCTGAGCTCAGACAATGTCCAGACCCCAAGGACAAGGCTGGGGCAGAGCTCTGCCATCAGCACATACGTGGACTTGGTACCCCTGGGAAGGAACACGGGGAGTGAGGATGTTTTCCCTTGTTCCCATTTCCTCCACAAGGACTGATTACTGATTTGTCCAAGTTACCTTTCCCCTCTTGGTCTGGGTTCTCCTTGCTCAGAAAATGCTGCTGTACACTTTTCTCTTCCTCTGCCTCGAGATTATTTCCTATTTTCCCAGCACGACGGCTCCTCCACAGAGGCACTGAATCTCTTGCTGCCCCACACTGGCTTCCCTTTCAGCTCTAAATCTGCCTTTTTCTCCCCTTTCTGCTTTCCCCTGTCCCCCTCGCCCACCCCAGCACCACACTGGCCAGAACAGCACGAGTATTTCCAATTTCCAGGTCCCCCCCTCCGCCTCCTTGCTGCAGTGCCCTTCCAGAAGGAGCCCAAGTTTTGCCTGGTGGAAATGACTGTTATCTCCAGGACACTTTACACATTATTTCCACACCATTTGGGGTTTTCCGCCCCAGTAGTTTCTGTTGCATCTCTCATTTCCCTCCTCGGTCACGTGTATTAAAGGACCAGGGTCTCCTATTCACAGGTGAATCCAAGCAAGGGATAGTGGACATTTGGTTTCTCCCCAGGACGTCACTCAAGACCCTCTGACGTTCTCCATCTGACACCACAGTAAAAGCATCAGCAATAGTGACAAAAACTTGCTCACAGATGACCTTCAGAGGGAAAGATGCTCCAGTTCTGAGCACTTACTTCCATCACAGCAAGGCTTCAGAGGAAGAAATTATTTAAAATGAGGGTGGGCAAGCCCTGGCACAGGTTGGGCAGAGAAGTTGTGGCTGCCCCATCCCTGGAAGTGTTCAAGGGCAGGTTGGATGGAGCTTGGAGCAACCTGGGCTGGTGGAAGGTGTCCCTGCCCATGGCAGGGGGTTGAACCGGATTACTTTTAAATGTCCCTTGCAGCCCAAGCTGCTTTAGGATTCTATGACAGCTACAATGTCAGACGTGCAAACCCTTTGGCCCAAATACCATATTTTACTCAATGCCCTGCAGCGGGTTAAGTGCCTTTCTGCAGCCCTGGTGGAAAAGAGCAGGGAGAAGATGGCAGCTGGTGCCTGCTGTGCTTCTGAGCTCTTGCCTGGAGCATCCAAAAGCCAGAAGGAAAGCCCAAGACAGCACCTTGTACTTCCCAGCCCAGTTTTGTTTTGCTTGCATGTGGAAAAAGAAGGGACTTCTATGAATATTTACAAACTCGCCCCAGAGCCAAACGTACCCAACACATGTGACATCCCATCCCTCAGCACAAACTCAGGCTGATGCCTTGTGCATTGTTCTCCTCCCTCAGTCCCTTCTCTCCCCTTCCTTCTGCTCTTCCATGCCAGTGCAAGGCAGGAGACAGGCCTAGCACAGCCTCTTGATCACAAAGGGTGTCCCACAACACTCTTGGCTTGTCGATTTTCTCCATGTCAAGTTGTGCTTTACCATTCAATCCTCCCTAGCAACATATAGAGAGCCCTGTCTTGGCAGATCATGCAGGTTGGGGTTGAGAGAGGAGGGGAGAAGCCTTGATTTCTTTGAGGGATATTATATTCTACACAGTGATTAGAAAGCTGACAAAACCCTCTCAAATGGATTATCTCATCCAGCTAAAAGATGGGTTTTTAATAGGTGGACAGTACAGCTGCACTAAAAGACTGCTGAAGGGAAGGCACACCTTTCAAAACATGTCTCTGCTTCCACGAGTTTGCTGGACAAGGATGGAGAAGTAATTAAATGCATAATAATAATAATACCTGGAAAGGAGAAATATCAAAACAAATTTTCTAATAAAAAGTGTCCCTGCTCACAGCACGGGGTTGGAACTAGGTAATCTTTGGAGTCCCCTCAAACCCAAACCATTGCTGCCTTTCTAGGAAGTTGGAAAAACAACAACAACAAAAAACTCAATAAAACATGCTAAATAAATAAATAAACAAAGGTGCATCTGATTTGTTGAGGAGAAGTTCAAGGCGCTTGCAAATTTTTCACTTTCAAAGGTGGTGGGAGGAAGGGAAGGGTGGATTTGGGGGGTAAGTGACTCCCTGTAAGCTACTTGTTCAGTTCTAAACTCCACATGGGAATGGAAGGGAAAGGAGAGAAGGAAAACAGCGAGTGGAGAGAAAGGGGATAAAAAAAAAAAAAACAACCAGAGGGGGGGGGGAAAGAAAGAAGAAAGGAGGCAGGAAAGCAGCCAGCAATGATTGTAGCCCATTATTGCAATGTGGTAGGAACATCTTCCTTATCAGCTCTGTTATCATCGCCTTCCCTGCAAAGACTCTTTATTTAAAGGCGAGGAGGGGGGGAAAAAAGCCCCCAGAGGTGGCTGGGAGTGTGGAAGGGAATGGCTAATGCAGCTGAAGTGGGAGCTCCCACTCGCTGCAGCTGCTTCGTATGCACAGCGTCAGCCCAAGCCCCGGCAATAGAATGATACGAGCCCCCAAAGACCCCCGGGCAGGATGGCAGGGAAACTGATGTAATTACTGACATTAGTACCGTTAAAGCAAAATAATAATTTTAATTACAGCAAGGGCTTTGGGGCCTTTCCCTGCTCCTCCCTGCCCTGGCTCGCTGTGTAGCATGGTCTGGTTCCAGGCTGTGTAATGGGACAGGGCAGTGACAGTCCCCTCCTTTCTCTCCCTCTTCCCCAGCAAATACTTTTCAGCACAATTAAGGAAAAAACATCATAAAAGCCATGATTTCAGCTCCATCACCATATTAAGGATGGAAATGGTGACCAGCAGCTTGTGAAGGCTCAATCCCAGAGGCTGCTGCTGATGGCAAGTTCCTGCCTGCCTCCCAATTAAAACAAATTGGTAAATCAAGGCTGAGCTCAGGAGATGTGACACGTGCAAGCTGGGCTGTGGTTGCCTCCACAATGCTGTGGTGCTGCCCAGAAACTTCCCTTTCCATTTTTAAACTCCTTTCCCACAGCCCTGCCTCTTACTGGTGGCTTGCTTGAATTCAGGATGAGACGAGCACATTCCCCAGGTGGATGGTTGTGGTTAACAATCCTTTTGAACACAGAGCTCTGTTATAATAATTATGTCAAGTTACAGAGACCTTTTTGTGGTACAACTACCATTTCATGAATGGTTGGGGTGCTGAGTGGCAGACTCTGGTCCAGAGCTTAACTGAGGCCGGCTTTTTGCTGGAAGACCATAGAATTAGGGAATGTTTTGGCTTGGAAGGGACCTTGATGATATTCTAGTTCCAATCCCCTGCCACAGACAGGCACACCTTCCACTAGAACAGGTAGCTCAAAGCCCCATCTACCCTGGCCTTGGACACTCCCAGTGATAGGGGGGTTGTAACCCCAAGAGGTAATAAATATTACTTCGTAAATCACTCAGTGTGTTAAATATAATAGGAGCAATGAGGTGGGAAGAGCACCAAAGGAGAGAAAACCTCAATTGAAACCTCCTGAGGGAACATTCAGCAAAGAAAGGAACAACTAAGAAACCTTTCTGCCAGCATAGGAGAACTCCTGATGCTCCTGTGCCAAGAGAAGGCCATGCATGGCTTGAACTTGACCAGCAAGCTCAGGATGTTGGGGGGTTATGAGGGAAAACAGCTTTTCCCAAGGTACTAGACTTGAAGTTTGTTCACTTTGCAGTACAATTTAGGTTGAAGAGGCTCTCTATAGGATCAAGTTCAACCATTCCCCAAACACAGCCATGTCCCCACATGCCACATCCACACAGCTTTTGGTGACTCCATCACTGCCCTGGGCAGCCTGTTAAAGCCAAATGGGAAGTGGTGTGGAAACCCCAGAAGGTCTCCTGCTTGGAACTGGGACTGGAAAGGGGTAGCAGTCCACCCTGATCTCACCATCACACCAGGTACCACAAAACCAACACAGAGGCTCAGCTCCACTTTGCTTGCTCACTTCACCTAAAAGCATTGAACTGTGACAAACCAACAACTCTGAGTTCCCTACAGCTCCAGTCAAATGGAAAAAGAGATTAGATAAAGCAGATTGGACTTGTCAGAAACTGAGGCATGGCCACAACAGCCGGCCACAGGCTTGGCAAGAGATCTCTCCGTGCTTAAAAGCCAAACCCTGAGAATCCCAGAAACTCAGTACTCTGGGGTTGGGTAAGGGAGGTAAAAAGAGGGGGAGCAGGAGGTAAAACGCAACAGATGCATCCAAGAGGAGAGCAAACCCTGAAGGTCAGAGTAGCAAGCACATGAGTGGCTAACTAATGTCCTACAGCAGCACCACGGGGCACAGACACCGGCACACACGTCCTTGCAAACTGGAAAGCCATAAAAGTCTATTACAGCAAATCAAACAGCAGCCAGCGTGACAGCCATTAGCCTGAAATGAATACACGAGAACTTAATGAGCTCTGTCGAGGCCAGCTTGGTGAATTGAGTTGCCAATTCTAGCAGGATTCCCCTTTTCTTTACAGACTTGAGAGCACCCGCACCGCCTCGTTGCCTTTTGACAAGCAGATCACGGGGAGCCCTTGCCCAGACGGGATGGACGATTACACTGGAGCAATGTCCCTCTCTGGACATGGGGACCCTCCCTCAGTCACTCCAGGCAGGTGCCAGGGATGTGATTGAGGCATACACAGAGGACCAGTGGCATCAGCCCCACGCTGGAGCAATCCCTGGCCTGGGCATTCAGAGCTGCTGTGGTGTGGAGGAATTGGAAGTGAAAGCAGGCATCCTCTCCTCCCTCCCCACACCGCAGAGGGATCACAATCCGCAGCCCATGCCCAAATAAATTCCCATTCTCACACCAAGCGGACCGCGTAAAACACCAGGATGGGTATTTAGAGGCAGTATTGTTTTTAAAGGTCAGTTTACTTCATGTTCCATTTATTTATGCACACTCTTCTTTTGACTTTCCGAGTGCCACACAACAGCAGTGAGGTTTAAATAGCCTTTCGGTTGCTGCTCCATTAGCTACGACAACTGCAAATCGATACATCCATTTATCTCAAAATTAAAAAGAGAAAAACCCTCATTAGCTGCCAAATCTGCACAGAGCCAGTCTATTCAAAGCCACACTAGCTTCTTCTCCTTCTCCAGGCTCCAGCTCCTCTTCATTCATTATCCACAGGCCCTTTGATTTGGGCTGGGTGCTCTTTGAGGCAGGTTTTGGTACCAGCCCTCTCACTGCTCACCTTCAAGCTGTCTGAAGCATGGGGTGACCTGGGGATACTGTCACCCCCTACCATGGCTGCTCCCCCAGCCTCAGCTGCTCCCTGGGTGTCCCCTGGCACATCACCTCCAGCTCTGACAAGCAACAGGGAAAACCTGTGGCTCAGCACAGGTCTCAAAGCCAAGCAAACATCTCCTTGAGAGCCACGCCACCACAACCAGAGGAAGTTTACTGCTGACATCTCCTGTGGGCTGTAGCCCTTGGAGGGTCCTCTTTGGATGGTGAACCCCAGCCCCTGCTCTCACAGTGGCTGGCAAGGCAAGGCTCTCTCCCTGGCAGAAGAACAGAAGTGCCTCCAGGATGCTGGCGGAGCGATGCGTTTGTGGCTCATTACCTCTGATCGGTGCCCTTGGTTAAAGATCACGGATAGAAACTGGAAACTGGCACACACTGCCTTATAATTAGATTAGGCCAAGCTCCAGAAGAGCACAGCTCCGAAGGCCAAGTGCACAGTGGCTGCACGGGGGGAATAACTGGGATTGCTGTACCCCAAACAGCCAGGTGGACCTGGAAATCCCTCCCAGCAGAACCACATCCCAAGTGCAAAGTGATGTGACATGCCAGAGAGGGGTTCTAAGGTCCAGCCTCCTGTTCTTTCATTTACTTTTGTCTGAAAACACCTGCCTGCAGTTCCCTCTCCTCAGCTAGCCTTAACTTTCTATATCTAGAAAACTGAACAGGGGGAATGGCTTTTAATTGAAAGAGAACAGGTTTAAATCAGATATTAGAAAGAAATTCTTCCCTGTGAGAGTGGTGAGTCCCTGGCACAGGGTGCCCAGAGAAGCTGTGGCTGCCCCATCCCTGGAGGTGTTCAAGGCCAGGTTGGACAAGGCTTAGAACAGCCTTGCTCTAGTGGAAGATGTCCTTGCCCTTGGCAGGGGTTGGAATGAGATGAGCTTTAAGGTCCCCTCCAACTCAAACCATTCTAGAATTCCATGACCCGTGATTCCAAACCAGCACCAGGGCTTAACACAGCCCCAGTTCCCAAGGAAGACACAGCAACCCCTTTCCATCTCTTTTCACAAGAAGAAGGGAGTCCTCTGTAGCAGAAGACCAGCAAAACCAGAGATAAATGTGAGGGCAGGAGAGAGGAGTCTCTTCTCCTCCAGACCTACTGACATTCCTGCTGCTTTGCAGACCTCTGCAGGCAGAGCAGCACTGGGAGGACTGGCAGCAAGGCAGGACAGACCCCTGCCAGCTCTCCAAGTCCTGAACAGACGGCAAGAGTGAGGGGCATCTCATGTGGGCTTTGGCCAGGCCATTTCTGCACTGCTCATGCCTTAAAGAGCAGGAGAACTGACTCTGACCCAGGGTCAGCCTCGCAGGGAGGTTTCAGATGACTTATCACAAAGATGAGACTAAGACTCCTGGCTCACACGTCACAAGAACTCTAATGAAGAAACCTCATCCTCGCAGCAGAGGGACAGGGAGGGATCAAAGCCCAGCACGGTGGGGCAGCAGCAGCTGGCATATTAAATACACCATGGTAACTCCATCCTTTGTACCTCTCAGTTACCAAAGCTGCTTCATTTCACACACACAACACATACACAACCTCACCCTTCCCCCCCACAAGGCATGGTCTGGGAAAACTGGCTCTGCCCTGGGTGCAAGAGGAAAAGATTTCCTCCACTGGAGGATGTCAAATGCCCTGCTAATCCCCTATTTCAAATAGAAAACCCTGATCTTCTCCACCCAGCACCAAAAACCACTTCTTTAAAGTCTAAATTCACATCAGACCTCTAAGTTCCTTCCCTATTGCTGCCAAGTCGAGCTGCAGGTACAGAAGCTCCCGCTGATGGACGAGTTGATGTCACATCTTTTGGGCATTCCTTTGCAATGGCCAGCACAGAGAGCAGCAGAAGGTTGTGGAAACTCTGTCCTTAGGGATATTCAACACTTGGCTAGATAAAGCCCTGAGCAACCTGATCTAACATGAAAATTCTCACTGGTTTAGTGGAAACCTTGGGCCAGATGATCTCCTGTGGTCCCTTCTTACCTATTTTATTCCAGGGACGTCATGGGACAAGTCCTGCTATGGAACTGTTAAAGGAAATTACCAGTCAGGGCAGAAGCCTTTGGGCAGTGCTCTGCCAGAATTCAGGCATTTGGAAAAATAGTTCTTCCTGCCTCAGGTCACCTCTGTGACAATAGCTACACATCCCTCCAGCTCAAAGGAAGACAAAAAGTCAGAGATTCTCATTTACACCTATTTTAGAACTCCCCATTTGTCATGGGAAAGATGTCACCAGGGCTGTATAAGAGGAGAGCTCCAACTCTCCTCTTCCATCTGCCTTGCATCAACACCCACCACACCATCACTTTTCTTCTGCCCATTTTCAGGCAGCAATAACTTCCAGAGGTTTAACCCTCCCCAAATCCACGAGGATCCAGGGCAAAAGGAAAGCCCTGCACAGCAGTGGCCCTCACACAGCCAGCTCTGTGCTGGCAACCAGACAGCAAGGGTGGCCAGTGAGGGCAGAGCCCGGTGCCAGGCTGCAGTGAGAGGCTGTGGTGATCCCTACCTCTGGAATGCGGACGCTGTAGGGCTGGTTGTGGAACTGTGGGGCGTTGTCATTCACGTCCCCCACTTGGATGTTGACTGTCCCCTTGATCACCTGTTGTCACAAGGATAAGAGCAGGGTTAGGTGTCAGCCTTAGGTGTGCATTTAAAGCCTAAAGCTTGTGGCTGTGTTTTCTGACTCAGCTTTGGACCAAAGGGTGTCCCCACTCCCCAGGGCGATGCAGAAGGTCCCCCTGGTGACCCACACTCACCCTCCCCTGCTCCCTTCTGTCCGTGCCACAGACCATGAAATGAGAAGTCACACTCACCCCTTGGCTGTCACTGACAGAAAATTCAACCGTGAATTCTGACTTAGTCTGAAAGGGAAAGAGAAGAAAAAACATATAATTAAAGATACTGCAGCGTTTATCTGCAGATGGCAGGCTTGGGACTTTTAGCCAATATTATTACACACAAAATGCTCTCAGAACCCTCCAGAAGAGAAGAGGCGCTTGAGTGCCATTACCTGCATTAGGCAGGGAATGTTGAGAAATCTGGATGCCACTGGGGCTCTCCTGTGTGTTCCACAGGCACAGAGGGATGCTCTGCCCTGGGTCAGGGGCATGAAGGGATTGCAGAACTGACTCCCTGACTAGCAGCAGACAAACTAGGCTCAGGAGATGAGAGGAGCCCACTGCTCAACCTTCTGCAGGTGCCAGCAAGTCCCAGCTCCCTCTGCAAACCTGCCTGGCCCCTGATGCCATGGACTGACAGCCTGTAGCAGCAAAAAGGAATGAGTGGAAGGTGGGGACAAGTAGTTTTTCACCCAGGGTGTGTACTGTGACCCAGCACCACCTCCACGACATGGGGACAATGCAAAAGGAGGAGAAAGTTTGAAGAAAAAGCTCCACAATTAGTTTTTGCTCAAGAAGACAGTGCAACACAGTCTCAGTGAAGACACCTAAATCTTGCTGCTGCTTTCCCAACTTACCTAATGTGCTGCTGGGAACACTGGGGTAAGTCCACAGTCTGTACTAAGAACTGGCTGAAATCCCACGAAAATTCCCCTACAGTTCTCTCTGCTCCTTATTGCTTTAACTACATTAACAGCTTGGTCTGAAATATCAAAGTCACTACAGTTAGGGATAAGTGGAGAAGGGGAATTTTTTGTATCAGGGCAGGGGGATATAGCTAGTGGAGGCAGACCTTCTCCTCCTGGCCTTTCTTTCCCATCAGCAATCATTTCAGCTAATGTTTTACCAAGGAATCCTGCAGGGATGGACATCCCTTCCCACCTCTGTTGTCCCTGCCCTGCCTGAGCTGCTGGAGCACAGCAACTTGATGTTTCCAAAGCACCACGCAGGAAAGGCTGGAAAGCAACCTCGGAATGGCTCTCCCTGCTGCAGCTTTGCTTGATTTATTCCTAATGAGATCACTCAGGGACAGGCAGCAGCAACCAGTGCCCAGAGCAGGAGCCCCCACCTCTGCTCCCCTCCATCCAAACAGCCTGGAACCCAAGCCTTTCGCAGCTCCTGCCCCAGGACAATGCTTGAAGGCAGAAGGAAAAGCTGAAATCCTGATGGAAAGGAGATCCTCTGCTCCCTGTGACATCCCACCCTGCTGCACCAGAGCCTTTCAGCCCTCTTTGCCCACTGCCCATCCACAAGGGCCAACGCAATAGGGGGGGAAAGAAAAATGAGATAGGAAACAACCTGTTGAGCATTTAGATTTTAAAAGCTCACTAAAATAATCAGAGAAAGCTGTCACATATTAATTTCTGTCTCAAATTATTTTAACACATGCTTCTTTAGCCTCAGGGTCTTTTTTTTAAAAAAAAAATCTGATTTCCTTCTAATCTTCCTAGGAGTTAAAAAAAAAAACTACCTCAAAACCAACCAAACAAAAAACCTTTCAAAATTCATTTTGCCCCTATACATTCACTCTTTCCTCTTTTTCTATATTTCCCCTTTTCCTGCATCATTTACCTTCCTATGACTCCTCCTCCCTTTTCAAGCCTCTATTTTTCTCCCTCACTGTACAAGAATCAATCCCATGCTTCTCCTTCCCCACCAAATCTCTCACATGGCTTTCTCCCCCTTGCTTTTTGACCACGTGCATCCAGGCCAGTGTTCTCTGCTCCCAGCCTGCTGCCCACCTCTATCCCTTCCCTCTCCCAGGCCATCCTGCTTCCTCCACCACAAACTGTCCTTTACACCTTTCCTGTGGCCTTTAGGCTTTTCCCATGTCCATACCAAGCACACACTGGTCTGTCTTCATGGTCTTCCATGTACTCTTCTGACTCTGAGCCCCTGGGATGAGCTGATGGGTGCAGGCTCCTCTCCCAGCTGAGCCCATCCACACATCCAGGCTCTGCTCAGCTCTTTCCCTTCCCAACCTCTGTGAAAAGACCCCTAAAATCTATTGATCACCCTCCTTGGCTTAAGGCTGGCATCATGAGCATGGGGAGGCAGGAGGCATTTGAATGAGGGAAGATTTATGACTCATGCCAGCAGCTGTTGGCACAGGGAGACGGAGGAGAGAGGGGTGAAGAAAAACACTTTATTTTTCCAAAGCCTCGCTCTCAATGCTGTGAAATTGGGTTTGCCCTCCTCCCCCCTCCAGCCTGAGCAGCATCCACATCCCAACTCCACATCCCATCCTGCTCCTTCACATCCCAACCTCTGACTGGCTCCAACCCGGACCACCAGTGCCTGAGGTGTATTAATAGGTTTGATCTTCACAATGCTGCTGCTGGCCAAAGAAGCACTAAATACAGGCAACACAAGCACAGGGGAAATTAAACACATTGCCCAAGCCATGGAATATTTTCCCAGTCTTCCCGAGCTCCTGTTCAAGTGCCCGTGCTGTCCTTTCCTCCTTGCTCCAGGAATGCAGCAAGGGCCCAGGATTTAGTAAAGCTGGCACCTGGATGGGATCCCATCCTTGCACACCAAAGCTGCCATGGAAAATAGGGGTGCGAAACAGCTTCAAGGCAAGAATCTTGCCAAATTTAGCATCCAGCAGCCTGAATTCACAAGAGGATGAAAAGTCTTGATGAGATTGAATAAGCAGGGACACCTCACATCTCTTCACACACTGTTCTAAATAGTAAAGGATTTAATTGAAATAGAGCTTTAAAGAGAGAGCCTGTAGATTCCCCTGACTGTAGGAGCATCCTGGCTCTTTGGCAGATCATCTCCATTTATTATTTCCTTTCCTTCCAGAGTCACAGATATCATTCTGGCATCCAGGAAAACCAGCAAGCCAGATCAAACCAGAGCACCCTGCTTATTCCCCATGTCCTCACTGAACTGGAGACAGCAACAGGGTGGTGAGGGACATGAGCACACCTGGATTCCCAGCTCCATGTGGGAACAACACCCACCCCAGCTGCCACAAGGGGTGGAGAGCCACCACTCATCTGAGCAGAGCTGGTTTCTCCCTCCCCTCAGCAGAGGATGCTCTCAATTCAATTCAATTCAGTGAGCTGAATTACCTCTCTGTCCAGGGGCTGCCTGAGCCACACGACACCAGTGACACTCTCCACGGCAAAGAACCTGCTGGCCTCCTCTCCAACCACACCAAAGACCAGAGGGTCATTGTCCAGGTCCCGGGCCAGCAGCTGAGTCACTGAGGAACCTGGGAGAGAGGTAGAGGAAAGAAACCATGAGCCAAACACGACAGAGAGAGAGAAATCCTGAAAACAGCTTGGCAGAGAATGCAGGTCTGTGAAAGAGCCGAAACCATCCCCAAACTCTTCCTGTGGTGCTCCAGTGCCTCAAGGGGAGTCAGGCTGTGCATGGTCTGACTGCTCTGTCTAGCACAGATGAGCTGAACCACAGATCCTCTCCTTCCTCACCCTTATCAAAAGAGAAAGTCACTTTAGTCCAGCCCAAGCAGGGCTCCTCAGCAGGATGGGGGAGAAAACAGGAGGAAAAAAGCAGGTGCATAGAGATAAGGAGGGCAGACCCCCTTGGCTGCCTGGCCTTGAGGATGGGGGTACATACTCTGCATGAGCCATTTTTGGCAGTATAAGAGCACTCCATAGCCCAAGTCATCTGGCCAAGCAGAACAGATACCCAAATTTCACCCATCTGGGAAGAGGAGGGAAATTCCAGCAGAGCAGAGGGCAAAAGCAGCAGCACAGTTAGGAGAGCAGAGAGAGCTGGGCAATTACTGACCAACCAGCCCAACATCAATCACAGGGGAAATAATGGAAAGAGCTGATATGAGATTCCATTAATAAAGAATTAAATGATAGGAACATAATTAATGCCAGTCAACATGATTTTATGGAAAATAGACCTTGTCAAACAAACCTGATTTTATTCGTTGATGAGATTACAATTTTGGCAGATAAAGGTAACTGCAAAGAAATAATAGACTCCTATGAGGCATTTGACTTCACCCACCGTGACTTTCTGATTAAAAATTTAGTGCCCTGCGACACTGATGAAGCACATTTGAGTGAGGACCCAGCTGCCTGGCAGGTCCCAAGGCCACCCACCTCACTGGGTGCTCCTGGTACAAATTCAGGTGACAGAACATCAAATAACGGGGGGGGGGGGAGCAAGCAGCCAGGTGAAGCCCTTGGTAATTTGGGCTTGTTTGGTAAATATTTGTTTCTATGACTCAAACACCCTCAAAATAGGCTGGTGGGCCACAGATGCAGAGGAGAACATCCCAAAGCCATTCTGGAAGGTCCAAAGGATGTCAGGAGTTCCTTCCACCCCCTGCCTGGCAGAGCCACAGTGCTCTCTGGGAGCTCAGGAGTAACTTTTAGGCTCAGGAGATGGTTCTGCCAAGGCTACAATTCTACAGGCTGCTTGGCTAGCTGGAGCTTCAGGACTGGGTGCAAGGGGAAGTCACAAACTTTCAAGAGCTAGCAAAAGTGCTTTTCCCATAAAAAAAGGCTTTAAAAGCTTCATCTCTGACTAAGAAGAGTGAGATGACTCAGGTTGTGTGGAGGACAAAATGTAATACTTAGCAATGACTCTCCCATGAAAGCACAGCAAGACTCAATGCCCAGACGTGGAGAAATTTCTCTTTGGAGAAGGAATAGCAGTTGTTTTAAAAAGAGCAGCCAGAATTAACCACTGGGAAAAAATTCCTTTCACCAACATGGGTACAAGTGAGTGATGGGTCACAATCAAAGACATTTTGGACAAAGACAAAAGCAAGAGTCTTTATCCAAACTGCGATCAAACTGTTCATCTGCAACACTCCCATCTCCTCAGTGCAGCCAACACCATAGAAATAAACACCCTACACTTTCTCAAGCCTTGGAGCTTTGACATAAAACAAAGTACTAACTCGGTCTTACACTGGAGGACATCCAAAGTCATCCTTAGTAAAAGTTCCTTTCCCTCAAAGAACAAGGAGATTGTGCCAGTCCCCACAGCAGTGAAAACCAGGGACAAGTACAAGGTAAATCCAGGGTCAGGCCTCTTTATTCTGCCCAATTTAAACTGAGAAACGGACTTGCCACCTTTACATCCCATTCAAAACCCCTGGATCAACAGGCTATCTGCAATTCCCTCCAGAATGGCAAATACTTCAAACTCCAAAAAATCTTGGTTGCAACTCTGGATGGGGAAACAATCTTAAAATTCCTGCTGAAGAGGAAAACCACGTGCCACCCAGTTCTGAACATAGCCCCCATTCATGGTTTGTGTGCTGCAAACCCAGTCCTACCAATAAATAAATAAATAAATAAATAGAGCAGCCAGCAAACAAATATTTAATTCTCCTCTATTTGCATTACAGCTATTTCCCACTGCCAGGGAACTTAGTTCCTAAACTCAGGATAACCTGGAGAGGGAAGCAAGGCATTTCTGGGCAAAGCACATCATCCCACCCACCTCCAGCTCCCACTCCTGCCAGTCTGTGGAGTCAGACCCCTGTGGAACAGCACTCTGGGATCAAGTGCCCTCTGCTCCCAGAGGAGCAAAATTAAGGGCAGATTTGGTGAGTAAAGGAGGAAAGGGCAATACATCAGGAACATTCCAAGCCTACACCCTCCTCAACTTTCCTTTGCTTCAAGAAACTTCATTAGGACATAGATAGGGCAGCTCAGGACTTTAAAGTGTGAGCTGCACTGTAACATGAAAATTCCATCTTAAACAAAGCCTCACAAAAGAGGCACCAAGTTCCAAGAGCTCTTTCACCCATTTCCTTACCCCTCCAACCAGGCAGTAAACACCATGCTACCTTCAGAGCACCTCCAGCTCACGACAGGGGAAAAAAAGGTATTACAAATGTATAAAATACACATCAAAACAAGAAATTAAACAGAAGATAATAAGAAGCAGAGCCCTGAATAAGAAATGAGACTTCACAAGTGCTTTATCCCAGTTGTTTTGCAGGTTTCACTCCAAGGCAATGCTAAGTTTAGAAGTGTGGTATTAAACCTTCAACACTTTCATCACTGCAACAGAAGTTGCTGCCTTCCACCAGTTTCTTTAGCACCAATTTATTGTATTTATTTATTTTATCCTATTCCCATCCCCTTTTTTCCCCCCTCTTTCCATTTCCTGCACCAGGGGCAGATGAACAGACTGGCTGGACAGCACAGGGTAAATCCACAGCTGGAGCATCTGCACATCGTCACCACTCAGCAGAGCACAAACCCTCCCATTTTCCAGGGGGATCCCAGGGAAGGTGCTGTTGTCCCATCTGTAAGTGCAGCCAGACCAAGGCAAGCCCCAGACACAGCACCACCACAGCTGGACTCTGCTCCCCCTTTCACAGATACAACAGTGGAACTGCTCTGGGTCTTGGTATCCAAATCCCTCCAGTGCCTCAACCACTGGGAAATCACCAGGAAGCAGAAAGTCCTGCTCAGACAGGCCATGCAGAGCCAAAGTTGTGCTATGTCTGTCAGAAACCCCTCTTGGGGCACTCACTAATCAAAATCCCTTCCCACCTCTCCCCAGGGTTGTGCTGAGGATGCTGCTCAAGCCTCCTCGAGCCCAAGCACCAACCTGGCTCCAGCAAGGGCTGAGGAAACAGGGACAAATTATCCCTTCTGCAGTGCTAAGTTATAGGCTCCATTTGTTTCCTCTCAGGAATCAGACAGGGCAGTTAAGTGTCTTGATTCCACCAGATAATCAGAATTTATCTCGTCTCCTTTTGCCTCCTTTCCCTCAATCACAGCTACTTCTCCCTCTTTCTCACACATACACAGATTTTCTTCTTTCTCCGAGTCTTGAACTTTGATTGACCTCAGGAGGTTTTTTTTTTCCGTGTTTTTTTTTTTTTTTTTTTTTTTTTTGCAGTTGTTGCCTCTTGTTTAGTTCCTGCTCAGATTTTGCTACCATTTCCTTGGGTTTGGCTGCTTCACAGGGTGTACTTTTCCATCCCATAGAGGAACTCATCTCAGCATCTTGCTTGCAGCTGTGAACCTCTGTATTTTTCCTGCCCTTCCACTTTGCCAAGGAGAAAAGTGGGGAAAAGGGGTTGCGCCCCCCCCCCACACCATTTCCTCTCCATTGATTTGGCTTTCAAGAGGGGGATGACAAAAGAGAAAAACCCCAAACTCCTTCTCTGGGAGAATCCTAGATCTCCCTGGGGGGTTTGGAAGCTCTGAGTCTCAGGGGCAGGGAGGGAGCTGGAGGATGAAGAAGCTGCCTGAGAGAGATGCTGACACAGTCCACACAGGAATGGGCTGGGGTGGGATGGAGGGCACTGGGATCCAACAGAAGGGGCAGGTTTCTAATTAGTTGCTTAATAAGCTTCTCTGTTAAAAGGTCTGATTCATACCCAAGTGGAGTTAACAGGAATCTCTCCACTGACTGGCTTTTGGGCTCAAGACTTCAGGCATCAGCTACACTTTAATATAAAAGGCATTTTAATCCCTGTTTTTAACAACCAGTTTAAAACCCCTTTCTCCTTGACTCCTGAGATCTGGGTCATATCTTCTTGGCTCCCCACCTCCTGCCACTGGAGCTGCCAGCCAGCACCACGGGCACTCAGCTCAGGGACCAGGGGCTTTGCAGGATAAAACCCCTGAATTTTCTAAGCAGCAGCAGCAAATGGATCAGAGGCCCCAGACACACTGGGGAGGGAAACAGCAGGGAGACAGCCCCGATGCCAAGAGCAGTGTTTGTGGTCCTCCACCAAGGGTAAAAGCTGGCACAAGGAGCCTTCAGCTGCCATTCAGCTTCTCAAACCAGCAGAAATTTAGTCAAAAATCATTTTAGCAGCCATACCCTGCAGCAAGGAGTCCCTTGACACAAAGACCACCACCACACTTCTGCTCCAAAGTAGGTGCCACCACATTTCCTTGGCTCCCCCTCCTTCCTTGGAAAGCAGATGGGACAACCTAGCCCTGCCTTCCTGCCCCAGTCACCCCAGCACAGGCATCTCCAGTTATACCAGTTCATCACAGCAGCCTGGCCTCTGATGCGCTCGGTGGCAGGATTTGATGGATTTGATCTTGAAATTCCAACCCTGTCCTTCTCATTTGTCACCTGCTCCCTTTTCTTTGCCTGTAATTCATTTTCTCTTTCAACTTTCAGGGAAAAAAAAAGAAAAAAAGAGGAAAAAAAAAGAAAAAAGCTCTTTCCCAAAGTCTTTGAAAAGAAAAGAAATGCCAATATTTCTGTGCTGCTGAGCAATGGGAGGGAGAGGAAAGGACAGTGACTCCCTAGCAAAGGAAGTAAAGCAGAATCTAGTTTCAAGTGGGAGGCCACAGCAAGTGGGAGCTGCTCCCGTGTTTGGGATGAAGCTTCATCACTTTCCTGGCAAGGACAAAGCCAGAGCTGGGGACAGAGAGTGCACAGGACACCCCACCTGATGTGCAGGGGGCAATGTCAGCCTAGGGGGCTGGGAGGGCAACCAAAGCACTTGTGAGCTCAGGAAACCTCTTGCAGGCACCAGGGTCTCTCCATCTCCATTCCTGCACTCCTTGGGTGAACAGTAATAGCAGAACTCTGCCACACAGCCATGCTGAGTTTAAACCTTGGCCAACATCACTCAGCTACACCCAGGGTACCTAAAAGCAACCCAGTCATCCACCTCCAGGCCCCTTTCATAAGCACAACCTCAACAGATACTCCCTGACCTCCTCCTTTCCAGCAGGACTCAACAAAGAAAGTTTCCACTCCTACAATTCAAGCTGAGTTCAACGTTACACCCTTCTCTTCCCAGGTGCTAATGGGGAGCATCAGTTTAGCCCTGCACCAAGGCTGTCTCCACTACAATCACCACACTGCAGAGCGAGCCAAAGAGGGCAGGGAGACACCAACAGCTTTTTTAAAAAGGTCACATAATAAATAAATGAGAAAAGAACAGTTTCTGCCATCAGAAGAACAAGAGCTCTTCACCAATGGGGGGAAAAGTGCTGGACCAGCTGGTCCAGGAACCACGTGCAAGGCTGTCTTCAGCTATGGGGGAGAAAGGAGCCAAACACAGGGGTGACAGGGAAGAGGGAAAACAAATCTGTGCAGTCAAAACCATTTCAGAGGGAGTTTATCAAGCTGGGAAGTGCAAGGCACGGCAGGAGAGTTTCTCCTAGCTCCTCAGATGCTCAGAGACAGAGCCTGTAATTTCCCTGCTGTATTTAGTTATTTAAGTGGGGAGTCAGTGTTGAGACAGAATCCATAAGCAGACCTGACAGCCAGTGGCAAACTTCAGAAAGAGACCATCAGCTGCCTTTCGTCCCCCCCAGGTCTCACAGGGATGTTTAAAAGGGTGTTTAAAGCTGTTTAAAAGGCTTTTTTAAGCTGTTTAAAACGAAGAGAGCAGCAGCAGGTAAAGAAGAGCCTAGCGAGGGCAGCCATACAGAGGGTTTGTTTGGTTTACTTGGCTGTTTACTGGGCACTTTGGTTAACTTTGTAAGACAAATAAGAAGTGGAAAGACATAAAAATCAATAGCATATGGAAATTTCTTGACATTATCCTGAGGCTCCTGTGATAGATGCCATGCATGCAGTCCCTGGGTGCTGGCATGAGCATGGGCAGAGGAGTGGCATCCTTCTAATTAACCTCAACAGTGACACTGGTAAAACAGAGCAATTTACTCCATCAGCCTTCTAATAGGTCTTACAGCAACACACACATCAATCTCCCCAAACCCACTTTCAAACACAGGGCTTTGTGCTGGTGCTGTGTGGCTGCAGTGGATGGAAAGGCTGGCAGAGCTGGGGGTCTCCAGCCTGCAGAAGAGAAGGTGCCTAAAGGGGCTCCAAGAGAGCCTGGAAAGGGACTTTGGACAAAGGATGGAGGAACAGGACATAGGGGAATGGCTTCCCACTGCCAGAGGGCAGGGATAGGTGGGATATTGGGAAGGAATCCTTCCCTGGGAGGGTGGGCAGGCCCTGGCACAGGTTGGGCAGAGAAGCTGTGGC